>VMDO01001689.1:0-195979 GCA_007922755.1 Pedetes capensis | reverse complement strand
GGAAGACTTCTATCAGCTTCTGCAATCTGAAATAGATCAAACATGCAATCAAGACATACTGATAATCACTGGTGACTGGAATGCAAAGGTTGGAAACAAACAAGAAGGCTCAGTAGTTGGAAAATATGGTCTTGGTGACAGAAACGAAGCTGGAGATTGCATGATAGAATTTTGTCAGACCAATGACCTTTTCATTGCATACTTTTTTTCAACATCATAAACGGAGACTATACACATGGATTTCACCAGATGGAACATGCAGGAATCAAATTGACTACATATGTGCAAAGAGACGATGGAAAAGCTCCATACAAAATGTCAAAACAAGACCAGGTGCTGACTATGGATCAGACCATCAACTTCTCATATGCAAGTTCAAACTGAAGCTGAAGAAAATTAGAACAAATATACGAGAGCCACGGTATGACCTTGAGTATATCCCACCTGAGTTCAGAGACCACCTCAAAAATAGGTTTAATGCACTAGACACAAATGATAGGAGACCAGAAGAGTTGTGGCATGACATAAAAGATATCATTCAAGAAGGAAGCAAAAAGTTCTTAAAAAGACAAGAAAAAAAGGAAAGACCAAATTACATGTCAAAAGAGATGCTGGACCTTGCCCTCAAACTTTGAGCAGCTAAAGCAAAAGGAAGACATGATGAAGTTAAGAAACTAAACAGAAGACTTCAGAAGGCAGCTGGAGAAGACAAAAACAAATATTATAATGACATGTGCAAGGAGCTGGAGGCAGAAAATCAAAAGGGCAGAACGCGCTCTGTGTTTTCAAGCTTAAGGAAGTGAAGAAAAAATTCAAGCCGCGAGTGGCAGTAGTGAAAGATTCTACAGGGAAAATATTAAATGATGCAGGAAACATCAAAAGAAGATGGGAAGAATACACAGAGTCGTTATACAAGAAAGAATTGGCAGATGACCAACCATTCCAAGAGGTTGCATATGAAGAGGAACCAATGGTGTTGAAGGATGAAGTGGAAGCTGCCTTGAAAGAACTGGCAAAACACAAGGCTCCAGGAATTGATGGGATACCAATGGAGATGATTCAACAAACAGATGCAGCACTGGAGGTGTTAACGTGTTTATGGCAACAGGTTTGGAAAACAGCTACTTGGCCAACTGACTGGAAGAAATCCATATTTGTGCCTATTCCCAAAAAAGGGGATCCAACTGAATGTGCAAACTATCAGACAATATCATTAATATCATACACAAGCAAAATTCTACTAAAGATCATTCAGAAGCGACTGCAGCAGTATATGGACAGGGAACTACCAGAAAATCAGGCGGTATTCAGAAGAGGGCATGGAACCAGCGACATCATTGCTGATGTCAGGTGGATATTAGCTGAAAGCAGAGAATATCAGAAAGATGTCCATCTATGTTTTATTGACTATGCAAAAGCATTTGATTGTGTGGATCATAACAAATTATGGATAACACTTTGGAGAATGGGAATACCAGGACACGTAATTGTGCTCATGAGAAATCTGTACATGAACCAGGAGGGAGTTGTTTGAATAGAACAAGGAAACACTGCCTGGTTTAAAGTTGAGAAAGGTGTGCATCAGGGCTGTATATTCTCACCCTATCTCTTCAATTTATATGCTGAGCAAATAATCCGAGAAGGTGGACTTTATGAGGAAGAATGTGGCATCAAGATTGGAGGAAGACTCATTAACAACTTGCTTTATGCAGATGACACAACTCTGCTTGCTGATAGTGAAGAAGATTTAAAACATTTACTGATGAAGATCAAAGAACATAGCCTTCAATATGGGTTACAAGTACACATCAACAAAACAAAAATCCTTACGACTGGGTCAGCACACAACTTCACAATAAATGGAGAAAAGATTGAGATTGTCCAAGAGTTTGCTTTGCTTGGCTCTATAATCAACACCCGTGGAAGCAGCAGTCAAGAAATCAAAAGACACATTGCTCTAGGAAAAGCTGTGGCAAAAGATCTCTTTAGAGTACTGAAAAGCAAAGATGTCACATTGAAGACGAAGGTGCATCTGACTCATGCCATGATGTTTTCAGTCACATCATATGGTTGTAAAAGCTGGACATTGAACAAGGGAGACAGAAAAAGAATTGATGCTTTTGAATTGTGGTGCTGGAGACATCTATCGAATATACCATGGACTGCCAAAAGAACCAACAAATCTGTCCTAGAAGAAGTGCAACCAGAGTGCTCCTTGGAAGCAAGAGTGGCCAGACTCTGTCTTACATACTTCGGGCATGTAGTCAGGAGAGAACAATCCCTGGAGAAGGACATCATGTTTGGGAGAGTGGCAGGTCAACACAAAAGAGGAAAACCCTCCACCAGATGGATTGACACAGTGTCTGCAACAATGGGCCTAAACATAAAAAGGACCGTTTGCCTGGCACAGAATCGGCAAGTGTTTTGTTGATCTGCTGTACATAGGGTCACTATGAGTTGGACTCGAATCAAGGGCACCTAACAACAACAACAACAACAACAACCACAACAACCACAACAATAATAACAATATAAGGAAGAGCATGAAGACTTTATATTATTTTAGTGGAAAGAGTATGAAGAAGATCTGAATTGAAAATAATGTTAGAGTAAACAAACAGAAAATCCAATATAGCCAATAGGCTGTTTGATAATAGGAGAAGCTGAATCTGAAAGCAGATTTAAATGCCACCAGGCAGTTTTTCTGTGTGTAAAGTAGATGTGGTGACTCTTGGCGATAGGTGAATTCTCTGGAGATAACAGACACCACTACAAAATTATATATTTTCTAAAATATATTATTGACTTCTTGTGAGGCTATAACCAAGTTAACATTTACAGTATAAAAGTAAAAAGGAGACCTGTTTACAATGTTTTCCTGGCTGATTTTATTTACAGGATTTTAGAGAAGGGTGACATGGGAATGGTTATTTTGAGAATTTTTGGATTTTGGTAATAGATACAGGTTTTGTCTTTGTTAATTGCTTAGAACAATCATCTTTCTTTTGTTATGCCTTAGGCAGTATGCAATTCTTCACTCATACAGCTTTTATTTCCTTTTTATTGCATTGGAGCTTGTGATTTCCCTAAAGCAAGAATTCTGGTGTGTACTCCATATTAAAAAGAAATTGCAGATTTAGAAAAATTTCAGTAAATATTAAGATTTCATAATTAAATATGCTAAGGCATTAGTTGTTTAAATTTCATTTTGTAGTATGTAAAAAAGCCCTGCAAAATAGCAATGTGGCCTATTTATTTTTAAAAGGGATGTCATCAGTGCCATCTGAGATGGGCAGCTGCACATTTTGCAGATGCCTGCTAATGTGGATGTCTGGATGAAAGATCTAATCATTTGCAAAGCCTGGTGCATTTCATAAGAGCAGTGGATGATGTAATTACCTCATGATGTATGCAGCCTTCCGGATGTTTGGCCCCTCCTATGAAAGCCCCTATGGCTTGGGCTACCCTGAAAATATCCCCCAAAAGGGTGAAATTTGGTCAGAGGCAAATGTCACTTGTGATTTGTGCTCCCTAGACCCTTGAGCCATTGTTAGCCACTTCTCTTTGGACTATTTTTCTATAGAAAAGAGCTACATTAAACAACAATAACAACTACTTCCAGAACCACAATAAATGTGTTGACAAAGTATGAAAGAATTAATTTTGAAGTGCTGAGGGTATGTTGTGTTTTTATGTTTCTCAACAAAAATCTTAACTTAAAAATTAATGTAATGGATGAAGAAAATAAACTTCAACCTCCATTTAATGCCATTTATATAAAATTAATATGAGATTGATAATAGACATAAACATATGTTTAAATAATGAAACTCCTGGAAAAAAATAAAAGAATGTCTTTCTTTTTAACCTTGAAATAGGCATCAATTTCTTAGGAACTGATTATAGAAGAAAAATATGTCAAATCAGTTGTCATCAAAATTTAAAAATTCTGCTTATGAAATAACAGTGCTAGAAAAGTGCAAAGGTAAGCCATATGGTGGGGTGGGCCATGAGATATGCAGTACAAAAAAGGGTAAAAAACTTGTTTTCAGAATACACTTAAAGATATTCCTATGAGTCAATAATAAAATGACAAAAAACTCCATCAGTTGAAGAAATTGGGCAAAAGACTTGAACAGACACTCATAAGAGAAGATATAAGCTGGGGTTATAGCTCAGGGATAGAGTGCTTGCCAACCATGTTTAGGGCTTTGGGTTTGATCCTTAGCACCGACCAGAAAAACAAAAACAAAAACAAAAACAAAAACAAAAACAAAAAAAAAAAAAAAGAAGAAGATAAAGAAATGGCCAACGCAAACTTGAAAAGTGTCAACATTACCAGTTACTGGAGAAACACAAATTAACACCACAATGAAACACCATATCATACTCAGTAGATACTCACTAGAATTTCTAAAATGAAGAAAATGACCACACCAAATGTTAGATGAAGAGATGTTCTATATTTTTACTTAAGTGTTGTTTACAGAGTGTATAAATGTATCAGAAGTCATAACTTAAGGTCTGTGCATTTGACTTTATGTTAGTTACACTTTAGTTAAAGCTATTATATCTTAATCATTGTGGTGTATAGTAAATGGTATAGGGTAATTTGAGTAAATCTGAACAATGTCTTTTTCCTACAGTTAGAGTTATGCAAAAGATATTTGATTTATCTTCTGCTGTTGTTTTCAGGATGAGTTGATTATATATGCCTGTCACACTTCTTAGGACTTGGTTTTTCTCCTTTCATTTTATGTGTTTTATAACTATCTAGATAATAGAATTTTTAAATTAATGTTTCCATATTCCTTTGGGCATAAAATTTTGGTTACACTGGACTATTATATTTTCCCTTCCTAAAATTTTGATTGAGTTTGCAAAATTTACAACAGGATTCTCCACATTTTGCAGTAGTATTCATTTCTATTCATTTCTTGCTTTTTTCATTATTTCCTACTTTAGGCCAAGAGTAAATAAATATTACTCCCTAAGAAATATACTGAAATGTTGACTGTCATAAGTCAAATTAATCTCTATATTTTATGGGTCAGAATGCTGAGCAACTTTTGAACAGTAAAATCCGAAATTTCTAGTTTGAATTGAAGTATATTAGAATTTTTGCATTAAATTTTTGTGCCCAAATGGATGCTATTATATGCAGAATTGCATATTTTAAAAAGACTTTGAGTGTTTTGAAGAAAAAAATAAAGATATTTTATAATACTTATATTTTTTCTTAAAACTGTAAGCTTTCTGTTGTCAATAGATATAAAACCATCAAAATATTTTTTAAGAATCTTTGTACTACAACATGCAGTAAATAGGAAAACAGTCTCAGAGATAACATACCTTACTTTAAAAAAATAAAGGATTAGTTTGAATTCTAATATTTAGGCCCACTTTCTGCACAACTATCCTTTAATCAGAATTTATAATAAAATATATTTTTTACTATTCCCATATAGGGAGAACTTGCTAGTGTATTTCTGTAAGACGGATACCAAAAACTGAGTTTAATGTCATAGCAGTTTATGTTAGCGTGAGCTTTATTTTCTTTTTTTAATAATCTGCAATTTGTTACCTAGGAATTCATTGTTAAATGGTCTAAATTTGAGTGAAGTTGAGCAGGTGGAAGCACAGGAATGCAGTATTTGAAGTGGAAGTCCTCCCCAAATGAAATAGAGAACGGCAGATAAAAGACCATGAATTAATAAATAGAGGGGGCTGGATAGAGGAGAGGAAGTCAGAATAATGATGCAGGGCCTTCAGTGCTGAGACATTATGCCCAGACTCTATGGGCTTGTAGGCACTCAAGCACTTTCTGAATTGAATTATTAAGACCTAGGATGTTAGAGGAAGGACTTAAAGAGTGTGGTGAGGTAGTCATGGTGATAAAAAGGGAAGATTTTAGAAGATGCAATTTGAATTAACAAGAAGAGATTTGAAGCAGTGAGGCTGCCAAAGAAAAATTTGAGTTTGTCAAAGCGACAGGAACCAAAAACATTGAGGAGTTCAGGCATATGTCATAATGACAGGGCAATGCACTCCTATTCAGCCTAATAGTTCCTTTTAATAGACGAGTGGGTTCTAATAAGTTATGGAGTTTGTGTTTAGCAAGTGTGGAGTGGAACACAGAGAATATTATGTTGCATGTAGCCATTTATTTACTCATCTTTCTATGTCAAAGTATAGGTTATAATTTTCATCTTTCTATATCTACAGTAAGCCTGCAGCCCTGCCCTGTGGCATCTGATCCTGTCAGATCTTAGAAGCGAAGCATGGTCGGGCCTGGTTAGTACTTGGATGGGAGACCACTTGGGAGCACCAGGTGCTGTAGGCTTGGGAGACGGACCTGGCAGCCCACTCCCAAAAATCAATCTGCCATTGAAAACCCTATGAATAGCAGAGAAACACTGGCAATAGCATTTCACCTGTTGTACATAAGTCACTGAGTCGGATACTGACTTGACTGCACCTAACAACAACAACAACATATCTACAATATTTTGAACACAGAAGTATGTGTTTTAATCATTCAAAATGTTAGTAGACATTATGAGGTGAACCAACAAAGCATTGTTGTTGTTGGGTGCCATCAAGTTGGATCTGACTCATAGTGACCTTATGTACGGCAGATTGAAACACTACCCAATACTGTGCAATGGACATACTCTTTCTGTGTTTGAGCCCAATATTGCAGCCAACATGTTTCTTTTCGTTTTGAATTGTGCTACATCAGCAAAAGCAGGTTGCAGGGGCTTTACTCCATTCCAATCACGAAGGTCAACTCTACTCTGAGGAGGCAAATCTTCCCTATTCATTTCTTGAATGCTTTCTGGCCTGGGAGGGACTCATTTTCCATCACTGTATTTGTCAGTGCTTCTTTGTTATTCATAGGGTTTTCAATGACTAATTGTTTCAGGAGTGAGCTCCTGGGTCCTTCTCCTCAGTCTGTCTTAATCTGGAAGCTCAGCTGAAACCTGTCCACCATGGGTGGCCCTGCTGGTGTCTGAAATACTACTGGCATAGCTTTCAGCATCATAGCAATACACAAGTGCCTACAGCATGAAAAACTGACAGATATATGGGGGAACATTGTGGTATATATAATACCATATACTAGGCAAATCCTTGTCACTGGGAATATAATGGAGAACAACACAGAAGTAGTCACTTTCCTCAAGAAGTTTATTTTTTGCTGCTAATAAGAGAGCAGAGAAGACACAATTATATATAATTCATTCATTCATTCACTTATTCATTCATTCCTTCATATACCAATGTCTGCTATAAAACATTTAAAAATTGAGTAATGTATTAGAAAGTGACAGGGCTGGGTCAGTGACTTCCGGTAAGATTTAAATGATGAGAAGGCAACCATATGAATGTCTGGGGAAAGGATTTCAAGATGATATAGCATCACATGCAGATAAATGGAGGAGATGAGCTTTGCATATCCAGGAGAGAGAAAGAAAAACAGAGTGACCTATGTATAGTGGTTGGGGGGACAAGAGAGTCTCTCCAAGACTAGACAGGAAAGGCAGTGAGGGACCTTTAATGCAGGGCCTATGCGGTGTGGTAAAGACTTTAGAGTTTATTCCAGTTGTAATGGGAGTCTAGGAGACAGGGAAGTGATATGCTTTGATTTATGTCTCAGAATTGTCATTTTAATTACTATGTGGATGTTAAGACTAGGATAGAGAGAAATTATGAGGTTCTTACAAGGGTTCAGGTAAAACACAATAAAGGTTGGAATAGAGTTGTGAGGTAAAGATGGTAAAAAGGTGGCAAGATTTGGGATCTGTTTTGCGGTAGAAGGGGCATGACTTAGGAATCCTATATGGGATGTGAGGAGAAGACAGGAACCAAGGATCACATGTAAATTCTCTACTTAAGACATTTAATGGGTAGTGGATTTATTTAAAGAGATGGCAGAAGTTAAATGAAGGGAGCAATGTGTATGTGCATATACACGTGTGTATGTGTGTTTATAGCAACAGTTCCATTTTGGCCATGTTTAATTGTTTCAGTGAATGAATTTCAATAAAAATTTCCTGAGCACATCTTGTGTTCTAGCTACTGGTTTATATGCTGATGAAATACAAAACAGAAAATGGAAAAACTCACCTCCATATGGGGTGTGTGTGTATGTGTGTGTGTGTGTGAGAGAGAGAGAGAGAGAGAGAGAGAGAGAGAGAAAGAGAGAGAGAGAGAGAGAGAGTGAGAAAGAGAGGGAGAGAGAGAATAAATATGTAAATGTTTATTTTGTTAGTTGACGGTACATATGGATAAATATAAAAACAGTAGGGAGATGGAGAGTGTGAAGGTGGAAGTCGGTTTGCTATTTTTTCTCATGGGGTCATGAGAAGCTGTTTCAATAATATGATAGTTAATAAGATGTTTGACAAAAATGAGGCACCAGCCATGTGGGTGTCTAGAAAAAAAGAGTTCCAAGACTCAGAGAGAACTAAATGCAAAGGCCATGAAGTGGGCACGCGCGCGCGTGTGTGTGTGCGTGTGTGTGTGTGTGTGTGTGTGTGTGTGTCTGGGTTATTGGAAGAAAGGCAAGGAGGTCAATGTGGAATAAATTGGGGATGAGGAAAATGGTAACAGATAGGGCCAGGAGCGACAGGAGACCAGATGCCTTAGGATGCTGCAGAACATTGTAAGGAAGTTTCTCTGAGTGAGGAGCCAATGGAGAATTTTAAGCAGAGGAATGTTCTCAGACATGCTGAGGAATATAGTATTTAAGTTTTGAAAATCATTTTTTCAGTAATTGTGTCCTAAGGAGGCAAGAACTAAAGAAGGCAGGACACTTAGAAGCTGTTTTGATCATTTAGGACTGAATATATATATTGTTGTTAGGTGCCGTCGAGTCGATATCCGACTCATAGCGATCCTCATAGGGTTTTCAATGGCTGACTGTTTCGGGATTGCCTTGGGAGTGGATTGCCAGGCCCTTCTCCCATGAATATATATATATATATATATATATATATATATATATGTATGTATGTATAATATAGTATATATATGTATAATATAGTATATATATGTATAATATGGTATATATATAATATAGTATATATATGTATAATATAGTATATATATGTATAATATAGTATATATATATATATATATATATATATATATATATATATATCAGGATATTAGTAGTGACGATGATGAAAAGTGGTTGGATTCTGGATTTATAATGAAAGTAGAACTGACAGGATTTGTTGATAGCTCCGATTTGGGACATGAAAGAAAGGGAGGAGAATCAATGAGTCTAAAGTTCTGGAAAGAGAGTTGCTATTTATTAAAAAGGGAAAGAGCCCAGGAGGGGTAGGTTTTAGGAGAAAAAAAATAAGTATTCAGTTTTGGGCATTTTAATTTTGTGACATGTATTGGATATACCAGTGGTAATGTGGAATGGAAAAAATATATATATAAAGTATATTTGTTGTTGTTAGGTGTTGTCGAGTGGGTCCAACTCATAGAGACCCTCATGGGGTTTTCAATGGCTGTTTGTTTTTGGGACTGCTTCAGGAGTGGATTGCCATGTCCTTTTCCCATTTTTGCAGTGCTGGGGATTGAACATGCGTCCTCAAAGAGTGTGGAGTAGAACTCTACCAACTGAGCTAAACCCCAGCCTCTAAGTATATCTATATCTATATCTAGCCTGCAGCTGTACCACTGTGGTGTCCGAACCCATCAGATCTCACAAGCTATACAGGGTTGGGACTGATTAGTACTTGGATGGGAGACCACCTGGGAACACCAGGTGCTATAGGCTTGGGAGAAGGACCAAGCAACCCACTCTCAAGAAACAATCAGCCATTGAAAACCTATTAATAGCAGAGAAGCATGATGATAGTGTTTCATCTGTTGTTTGTAGGGTTGCTATGAGTCAGACATCGACTCAATGGCACCTATCTATATATAATGTTCTGTGGAAAATTCTGACTATAATACAAATTTTGGGTAGTCAATCTCAATCCTATTCAAAGCTAAGTGTTGAGATGAAGTATCATGTAAATGCCTAAAGAACTAGAGGAAGGAATAGAGAAAATGTGTGAGGGTGAGGTATGGCCCCTTCAGCACCTGGAGGTCAGGAGATGAGGAGACTGAGGACAGACCCTTTAAGCAGAGGGCCCAGAACCTGAGTGAAGAAATTCTTTCATGAAGGAATAAATGGTTAGCTGTGTCTAGTATTATGTCAATCATGTTTGGGGATTGGAATTTACTGTTGGATCTGATGATATGGAAATTACTAAAATTTGACAAGAACTGTCTTGGTAGAGATTATAAAGGCAAAAGCCTTTGAACAGATTCAAGAGAGAAGGGGGGAAACGGTTTGAGTATAGCAAACATGGGCTTTCAAATTGTCCTAAAGGAGAGTGGGAATGTAAGTTTTTGAGGGAAGAATCATGGAATAGTTCTGGAAATAATGAGAAATGGTGCCTTAAATTTGAAGTGAGACTAATCAGTCCAGTTGGAATTTTCTCTAGCTATGTTCATTTCTGATTCTGGCAAGAATAATTGGATGGTTGTGTCTAACAGCAGTTTAGGGTTCTCTCTGCAGAGATTATGACAGAAGAGTCATCTCCATTTCAGTGACTAACAGCATTATCTTTCCCAAACTTTGGAGCTATCTTTAGTTCTCCTCTCTTTGTACCCCAAGTCCACTTGGCCAGCAAATTCTTTGAGAGGGTGCTTAGAATTCAAGGGTATGGATGAGATGCTGAATAAAGAGGAAAGCAGTCCTGGGTAGGAAGTGGGGTTTTGTAGTATAAAGTATGTGTGGGGTTTTGTAGCTCCTTAGTGAAGATGGAAAATTACTAGTATGGATTACTACATGAGTAATTTGTACACAAAGGAGATATTTTAAAGTTGAGATTTTAGAAGTGCTTCAGTTATTAATGATGCTTAGATTTGAGGTTAGAACCATGAGAGGTGGATGGAGAAAAAGTCCTTGGAATTAAGATTGTCAAGGATTTGAGAGGCCAGCATATTTGTTGGTGGATGTTGAAGTCATTGGGAATGGTAACAGGAGGGCATAAGAAAGGCTTGTAAGGTTCTAAACTCACCAGGAGAGTAACTAAGAGGTAGATTCATGACACTAAAAGAGAATGAAATATAAGGTCTAATGAAACAAGCCTCAAATGAGTTAGAATTTTGGAAAAACAAAGGAAGAGAAATTACTTGGAAATGACATTGGAGAAAAAGGAGCAAACTTTACTCTGAGGCTCAGAGATATGTGAAATTTGAGACAAAAAAAAAAAAAAAAAGTAAAACAAAAAAACCAAGAAAGCCCTACCATTTGAGAACACAATAAAGGCAAACCAGATTTCGTATAGAGCAAGAAGGTGAGAAATAATTTGAGAAGACAGATGGAGAAGTTTGCTGATGGAAGACTGAATTCTAGAGGGCACACCTGAAAGATTTAGGAGATTGGGGACAGAGGAGGGGTTGTCTAGAGAAGTATGTGGACCTGCTTGACAGACAATGTGAGAGAGTATAACTTCTCATAGTGACTGAGGGGAGAGGGAAGGTACTGGCATGATGAACTGGTCCTGCAAGACTCAAAGCAAGTAGGATTTTAAAATCCCAAGCAGTGGATCCCTTTCTCAAGGCAAAAATAAAATAAGATAAAATAAAATAAGCTCACAGGAGTTTACAATGGATGAAGAAGGCCTTGGGACATCTTGGTAATACTGGTTAGAAGAAAAGGATAAGATGAGAATAGCTACATTTATAGGGCTTTTGATTCAGAGGCTTTGTTGGAATTTTCTTTTAGCTAACAATGGAAGGTAGACCATTTCATTTTTCCAACAGCAAATGGAAATATTTGTGGGTAATCTATACTAAAGGAGTACCTTCTGTGAATTTTTCCATTCAGGACAGTATTTTTTTTTGTAGTGAGTAATTCATATTAAATGATAGCATATAGTTTACATTTGAACTGTACACCTATTGATTAGTTTCATCTAATCAGTCAGCAGAGAAGCTTGGGCTGGACAACAAAATGGTCCAAACAGCTTGGTTTCCCAAATATATCTGAATTCTGATTTAAAAGAAAATACTTAAAACACATGCAAGTACCACCAAAGATGGATTTGGCCAGATTTGGAACAAAAAATGTTCTAATTTAGGGGGAAGCCATACTCCTTGGTATACTGTGCTTGTTCTTTTTAAATTTTATTTGTATTTTTTATAGCATGTGGAGGTTGATCCCAGGGCCTTGCACATGTTAGGCAAATGCTCTATCACTGAGCTGCACTTTTAGCCCTGTTTTTTTTTAATTTAATTTAATTTAATTTAATTTAGTGACAAGGCCTAAATTGCCCAGGCTGCTTCTGGCCTCAAACCTGCAAGCTTCCTGCCTCTGTCTCCTGAGTAGCTAAGATTATAGATATGTATAATGGTACCCAGCTTGCTGGCTTTTTAATAGTTTGATCCATCTAGGTCTGATTGAGTAGATGTAGGTTTAATAATCAAAATTCAAGAGAATCAAAAGAATTTCAGAGTTAGAGAATAAGGTTTCTCAAATCTTAGTTCATTTATGGTTTTCTGCATTATGATTAATACATATTGGTCCATAGGGGAATCACATGTTTCTTCTGTCATTTATTTTTATTTGATTTGAGTGATATTTGTATTATTTATGGTAATTGCTACTTGAATTGACTTGGAATGCTAGAGAAAATAGGAAATAGCTATTATTGGCTGAGAGGTTGCTACTTAACCTCTCTTTCTAGATATCTCTGATGTCACCAGACTGCTTGTACAAAGTATAGACTGCGTGGGCCAAAGTATAACACTCAAATGTTTGCCATTGCTGTCGACCACTCTATCCATTTGTATGCATTAACCCTTAAAAACTCAATAGGTATTCTGTGAAGTGGGGGCTATTATGATCTGTGTTTTACAAGAGAGGAAACTGAAGTACTGATTGTCAAATAATTTACTCTAGGTGAAGACCTTACAGCTGTTAAGTGGTCAGCCAGCATTTGAAACCAGGGACTCTGACCTCAGAGCTCTTAAGATGTTATTGACTATGCTTTGTTATTTCACATATCATGGGAGCTGTAAGCAATTTAACTACTGAAATTGGATCCTATCTTCCACTTACCATATATCCCTCCTTACTTCCCTTGTTGTTGTTGTTAGGTGCTGTTGAGTTGGTATCCGACTCATAGCGACCTTCATAGGGTTTTCAATAGCTGAGTGCTTCGGGATTGCCTTGGGGGTGGATTGCCAGGCCCTTCTCCATTTTTGCAGTCCTGGGAATTGAACTCGGGACCTCAGAGACTGCAGTGCTGTGCTCTACCAACTGAGCTAAATCCCAGCCCCAAATTACTCCTGTGGGTATTTCTTATACCTAGTAAGCATTGCCGGATATTCCAAAAGGTTCTCTCATGTTCTGTTGAATTTGTCTGCCAAACCTTTTACTGCATTTCAGTCAATCCCTTTGTTTTCTTCCTCTCCATTTTCCATATCTCTGCTTAGGAAGCAGACTCGTTATGCAAAAAAAGGTGCTTTTCCTGGCTGCTCAGAAATTCATTAGGCTTGAAGGTCAGAGCATGCCTGGGGTTCATGCAGAAGTGGGTAATGAGCCTTGCTCCAAGTCTGGGTGGCACATTGTCTCCTTAACATTGAAATAGCACTGCTTGTGGGCAGCATTCATAAACAAGTCTTGAAAATAGTTATTGCAGCTCCTGTTGCTAATATATTTTTCAGTTTGTTCTTCACATATCCTAATGGGATGAAAGGGACCTTAAGCTTTCTCCATGTATATGTATTCTTTATCTCTTCTCCTTCAGTGCCCATGTACCAGAACCAAAATGAAATGAAAAAATCCTCTCTTTTGTCCATGAAGCCAATGGATTTCAAGTTGTATAAATGGAGAATCATGTGGTCCATAGCCTGTCAGCCCACCTTTGTGTTTAGTATTGCCATGGGATTCATATATTTCATGACAGCATTTTTGAAGCCTATTGGACAAAGGAACACTTCTAAAACAGGCTTAAAATTTTTTATTGGAAATTTTTAATGTACACCTTAATGTGATTCATTCTGACATGCTTTCCATTGTGACATTTCCATATATGCATTTTGTTGTACATTATACAGATAAGTTCCCGGTTACCCTCTTGTGCAATTCCTCCCCCCGTCCCACCCCCCACCAAAGACTTCTCTTCCATTTGCTTCTCTTTTTTGTGGTAATATTTTTCTATATATCTTTGGGTTCCAATTCTGTTTAAGATAGAAACTTTTTCTGTAGTGAACTTTCTTTTATATTGTCAGTACTATTACATGAATTTTCTAGTCCATCTATAATTATATCATTCTTTGGTATTATTGGTATTATTATAATTATTCCCAGGACTATTAAAGTTGGGCTGTTCACCTTGAGATCACCCCTCCCCATTCCTCATTCCTCCTTGTTCCTCCTCTCCCCCCTCTCTTCTCCCAGGATTTCCTCCTTTTGCTAGATCTCTCCCTCCTTCTTTTGCGTTCCGCAAATTGTCCCTTCTCCGCTAGGTCAACTTTAGCTTTTTAAATTAAATTAAATTTAATTTAATTTTTAATTATGTTCTGATCTCTGCATAGGATTTTTTCTTTCTTATAATTTTGATTCAGCTCCCGCATATGAACATGTGGTATTTCTCTTTCTGAGCTTGTGTGCATTTACTTAAAATAATTTTCTCCAATTCCATCCACATTGCTGCGAATGGCCTTATTTCATTTTTTTGATTGCTGAGTAGTATTCCATTTGTATATATGCCATAGTTGTTTTATCCATTCTTCTGTTGATGGGCACTTTGGTTGATTCCATATCCTTGCTATCATGAAAAGTGCTGCATTGAACATGGAGATGCAGGTGTCTCTGTGGTATGATGACACATCTCCCTTTGGGTAAATTCCCAATAGTGTTATAGCTGGGTCATATGGTAGATCAATTTTTAGTTTTTTAAGATACATCAAATTGATTTCCACAGTGGTTGGACCAATTTACAGCTCCACCAGCAGTGTAAGATTGTTGTCTTTTCTCCACAACCTTGCGAGCATTTGTTGTTATTTGTTTTATTGATCTTAGCCATTCTTACTGGTGTATAGTGAAATCTCAGAGTTGTTTTAATTTGCATGTCCCTAGTGGCTAGGGATATTGAGCATTTTTTCATGTGTTTCATGGCTTTAGGGACCTCTTCATTTGAGAACTGTCTACTCAGTTCCTTTGCCAATTTGCATATTGGGTTGTTTTCTTGGGTAGTTTTTTCTTAAGTTCTTTATAAATTCTGGTAATTAGACCTTTGTCTGATGCATAGGATGTGAAAATTTTTTTCCCATTCAGTGGGGATTTCCTTGACTCTGTTAATTGTTTCCATTGCTGTACAGAAGCTTTTTAGTTTCATGTAATCCCATTTATCTATTCTTGTTGCAATTTCTTGAGCAGTTGGAGTTCTATTAAAGAAATACTTTCCTATGCCTATATGTTGGAGTGTATTACCTATCTTGTCTTCTATTAGTTTTAAAGTTTCTGGTTTTATGTTGAGGTCTTTTATCCATTTTGAGTTAACTCTCGTGCATATTGAGAGATGTGGGTCGGTTCTCATTTTTCCGCAAGTGGATGTCCATGTTTCCCAGCACCATTTATTGAAAAGCCTATCCTTTTTTCCAGTTTACTTGCTTTGCTGCTTTGTCAAAAATTAGGTGGCTATAGGTGTGTTGAGGTATTTCTGGATCTTCTATTCTGTTCCACATGTCTTCAGGCCTATTTTTGTAACAGGCTTAAAATTTTCATACAAATTCCAAATTCTATCACACACCAAGATATTTTTATAGAAAGAAGCATATTAATGAATTTTATTCAAATCTTGATGAAATAGGTAGAAGGCCATCCTTAGGCACAAATGTGAATTAGATGTTCTGTGTCCTTAGGGGTCCCAGTCTCTTCCCTTTCAACTATTCTGCTTCTTTTTTGCTGTAATCTTTTATTAAAATAGGAAAAAATAAAAAGGAAACCTAGTTGTAAATTTCAGTTTAATAACCATTTATTTATTATCAGAGGAGCTGAAGATATCATTGGGGAGATTAGAAAGAAAGGAAGAGGATTTAAAAGGTCCTTTCTGGCAGCCTTTAGTCGTAACTGACAACATACCAGCTATTCTGACTAGAAGGCTGATTTAGTTGGTAGGACTATTTAAAGATTTTTTTCTTTTTTGTGTATGTGGAAAAGCTAAACAGAAGTGTCATGTCTCTTCTTGTTCTTGTTGGTGTGAAACTCATTTGCTATGGAAAGTATTTTTTTTACTCTTTGAGTATTTACATTTTAAAAGACCATATTCTTAATTTGGACTGGCAACCATGGCAAATATCTTGGCAACTTTACAAAAAAAAAAAAAAAACAGCTTTAACATTAAAGGAAAATTATACACTGTGAAGGCTGTCATAATGTGTTATACTAATAGGGGCCAGAATGGAATTAATATGGCATTTTCTTTTTAACATCTGATTTCAAAATTAAAACACATTTTATTCCAAATAAAAATATAAGTCTCAAATCTATAACTTTTCTATTTATATCAGGAATAAGTAGAAGCAATAAAATAGTTGCTTTTCTCCTTGAGCAACAATCATAATAATTGTAATATTTGATATTGTGACTTCATATGAGAGAAATAAGCAGTGGAAGGTTTCTGTAGCTAAACAGAATTTTATTGTCTATCTAGCTGAATGGACCTTAGGAAATGATCTGTTAGCTTGAACATGTGGTATAATAGTTCTTAGGTTACAACTGTGTTATAAATAATGATCTAATCTATCACTATTTTTTAGCACGTGTGCTAAACCTTAATGTACATCATCTTTAGTGTTTATTAAACCTTCAGGATATGTCTGATTCTTTCTAATTTTCTTTTTTTCAGTACTTGGGGGTTGAACCCAGGACCTTACACATGCTAAGCAAGTGCTCTACCACTGAAATGAACCTCTTTTAATTTTTTTTATTTTGAGACAAGCTCTTGCTAGGTTGTACATGCTGCCTCGGTCCTTGAACTCACAGCCCTGCCTCAACCTCCCAAGCCACTGGGATTACAGATGTGTGCTATGATGTCTGGTGTTTTTTGTTTGTTTGTTTGTTTGTTTGTTTGTTGGCAGTCCTGGGTATTTGAAGCCAGGGCCTGTGCTTTCATGCTTTGCCAGTGCTAAACCACTGAGTTGCAACCTCTGTCCATTTTTTATTTTTTATTTAGTGACAGGGTCTTGCTGAGTTATGCAGGCTGCATTTGATTTTGAATTTACAATCCTTCTGCTTCTGCCTCTAGATTCACTGAGATTACAAGCCTGAGCCACCATGCCCAGCCTCTGGTTCTTCCTAATTTGAAGAAGCACCAGAAACTCAAGATAGTTTTGTTGACTTGCTCATGCACTAGTGAAGTATTAGAGTTAAAATTCCATCAAGCAACAATTCAAGAGAATTAATAATGTATTTATATAACATTCTAGTAGTTGCATAAAATTATCTATAAATGTTTAATAAATATTCTGTAATGCTTTTGGAACACATGTTATATGTGATAAATAAATGACAATGGATTCCTTCTGAAAACAAAATTCCATCCAGGTGTGGTGGTGTATATCTGTAACCTTAGCACTTGGGAGGCTGAGACCTGAGAATTGCAAGTTTGAGGCCAGCCTGAGCCACATAGTGAGACTCTGCTTCAAAAACCAAGCAAAGCAAAGCAAAGCATAACAATTAAACCATTATCTAGCCAGACCTAAAGCCTTCACTCTTTCAACTATATTTGGCTGCATCACCAAAATGAAAATTATTCCCAGGTTATTTTTCATGCCACTATGTAAGTGGCAGTAACTATAAGGGGATGGACAGTTTGATTGGACCAGGGAAAGTTTAGCAAGGTCTTGTGGGGTGGGGTAAGTAAACACTTATGGTTAGAGATGGTTCCAGCTTGATTAGATCAAGTTTAGAAAAATCAGAGCACTGAGGGGGCACACGGTTGGGGGCTAAACCAGGTAGACTTATTAGGAGCAAGAAAATATATTACAAGAGATTTGAAAAAGAGTAAATGCAAAGGTATTTCAGTTGAGGTTCTTCAAGAAACTGTCCTAACATTTGTTAATTTGAGGAATATTTAATAAAGGAACTGACTTAACCATGTGAGTATGATACAGGGAAATAACAAAGGGTAGGTTGATCTCTCTGGGGAGGGTTACTACAGGACACTATTACCGTTCATCATTCTGAAGGGGAGAGAAAGGGTGGCTCCTGAAACTTGGAGAGGATGGGCAGTGTGGATAGGGCCATATTACATACAGTAGCTGTGACCTTTGCAGTTACCCTGATGTACTGTAAGGGGAGGAATATGGAAGAAGAAATATCTCAACCTTCTGTCTCCCCATCCCTCCAATCTCTTGGCCCTTATTGGCTGGTGCAGAAACTGGAGAGTAAGGTCGTCTGCTCATGTGTTCCTTGCTGGTCAGTCTCCTGGAGAGAGAACAGATTGGAAAAAATTGGAGATGAGATCTAGAGATGCAAGTGGAAATTAATATAATGTGTTAGGCACAGGATCAACAACTTTATTTAAAATCAAGAAGAGGGAAGAACTTCCTTTAACAACTGGATTGGTGAAAATTATTCATTCATTCACTCATGTGTGTATTCATTTATTCAACAAAGCACTCTCCAGCTTCTACCATATGCCAGGTGTGACTATTGTACTAGATATAGTACAGTACACATTATGAGCCCACTCATGAAATGTGTTAAGAAGAACAACCAGAAGCACCTTTCTGGTGAGTTTATTAATTATTTATGTATCATTCTATTATCTACAATTCCTCTATTCTAAGCCCTGTAGTAGTGCCAGGGTGCTTTTTAGTTTTTTTTAGAGAATAAGACTCATGAGGGTTATTATAAGTCACATATGACATCAGATATACTTAGGGAGTATATGGGACAAGCAACTCAGGTTGCCAGCAGGGCAGGGTGAGCTTTGTTCTCCCATGGGAGTGGCCTGTACTGCAGTCCATGCTGAATTATGTGCAGCGTTCCAAGGGTTATACTCTTTGATCTCCCAGGTGAAAGCTCAAGTAGAAAGAATGATTGTCGGAGGGAACAGGTATGGAGGTTCCCTTGGCTTAAAAGCCTCATATCTCACAGGAGCAAATATCTCTTGTAACACCTCCATAGGCAGAGCTCCTAGGGTCTCTACAAAAGGTTATACCCCATTATAAGAGCCTAAAACCATTGTATCCCCATCACGAATTTATAATTTACTAATAGTTTCTCCCACTGTACATGCAACTAACCAAAGATTACTTTTACTATAAGCAATGTAACAATAGTTGAAATCCCTCCTTTCTCAGGTTGCCAAGAGAACAGATCCAGAAAGTAAATTGAAATTCAAATTCTAAAGGAAGGCTGGGTGTGGTGGCATACACTTGTAATCCCAGCTACTTAGGAGACAGAGGCAGGCTTGTGGGTTTGAGGTCAGAGGCAGGCTGTGTAACTTAGCAAGACTATACCAAGATACAAAACAAAAAAATGGGCTGAGGGTCCATCCCAGTGGTAGAGCATTTGCAGTGTATGTACAAGGCCCTGGGTTCTACCCCAAGTACTATAAAAAAGAAGAAGAAGAAGAGGAAGGAGAAGAAGCAGAAGAAGAAAGAAGAAGAAGAAGAAGAAGAAGAAGAAGAAGAAGAAGAAGAAGAAGAAGAAGGAGGAGGAGGAGGAGGAGGAAGAGGAGGAGGAAGAGGAAGAGGAGGAGGAGGAGGAAGAGGAGGAGGAGGAGGTGGAGGAGGTGGAGGAGGAGGAAGAAGAAGGAGAATTCTAAAGGAGAAAGGGGAAAGATTCTGTTAATCCCTCACTCACAATATGCTTCTAATTAGTATTTGTTGGCTTCAATAGAATGGGGGAAAAGGTGTACAAAGGGAATGGGGCAATTAGAGCTTGTAGTTGAGCTAGGATAGGATTTGACACATCTAAAGAGGAATTCAGTTTCTGTTTTTTTTTTTAAGACCAGAATTCCATTTTGCACCACCAAATGATTTTAAATAGAGTGACCCAACAGGATCTTCCAAGACCTGTTAATGATAATGTGGTGAATGGTGGTTGAAACTATTATAGTGAAGGGCAATGAGGTAGATTTAGTTCTGTATTTAAGTACCCCTTGCATTTAGCTCATATCTTAAATCTAGTTTGCAAGTCACAAAACATTTAAAAAATGATATGTTTTCTGTGTCTTAAAATTTTATTAGCATGGCCATTCAAATATGTTACTTAATTGCCTCTCTTATGTCCTCCAGTAGAACACAATATTTCTTTTATCATATAGTATTCTAGTTATTTTTGCCAAAATTTCTCTCAGTTGGACAGTAAAGATTGTGAGGAAAATAATCATATCTGTTTTATAATTGCATCTGTGGCATTTATGCAGTGTCTTTTATAGTAACTATTCTAAAGTTTGTTGAATGAATGAATGATTGAGAAAATGTATCTACAATGCTGATTTTAATGAATTTAAACTTCAGAAAAAATTTTTCTTATGGGACTAAACGTCTTTGTTACATGGCAGTAAATTCTGATTTCCCTAGAATTGTATTTTTTTTTAATAGTAAGCCAATGACATGTTTCAAGACTGGTACATGAAGACTGACTTGTTAATTGGTGAAGAATATAGACAGCTTTTGAGTTGTAGTATATTTTTCTGCAGTGAACAACTATGGAAAATATTTGTCTAGATGCCCAAAAGGGCTCCTTTGAACTTCAGTGGACTTTTTGTTGTTATCTTCTTGCTGAGCAGTTCTTAAGACTCAGAGATGAAATTTAATTCAGATCATTCACTACAGCAAGGAAATATCTCCTCAAATCCATTTAAGAATTTATGCAGTTTAAATCCTAGGTAAAGAAAGAAATCACTTCTTGGTGTTTATTAATTTATTAAACTAAGGATTTTATATCTTATATTTTAGAGTGATTTAAAATTTATGTGATCAAGTAGAATAGAACAAGGTGCTTATTAAACTGCAATAAGACTTACGTGACCACTTGTACTTTGAAGAAAACCTAAAATTTACATGTTGATTATTATATTTACATAGTGTATTTTTTTAAAGAAGCCCCTATTTTAGGGTTAAAAATCTCTATTTTATAAATGGCAGAGCCTCAAAACACAATATGACATTTAACATGTGTGCCTTGCGGTCAAACAGCCTGCGTTTGAGAAAGGACTGTGCCAGCAACAAACTGTGATACTGAAGGAATGACTTTACATCTGTGCTCCCCAGTGTCTTTATCTGGAAACCATGGAACACAATAAATAGTCTTTGTTTTATAAGGTTGTGAGCTTTGTTAAATGGAAAACTCTTAAAAGAGTGACAGTCATGTGGTAAGTACACAATACATGATTGTATTATGAAGTTGCTTAAAGCCTAACAATTAATAGGTAGAGGAAATAAAATTTTAACTCTGGTTTTTGTTTTTTAATTTCAGTGTTATATCCACCTTACCACACTATCTATGTAATATTTGTTTAAAGTTTATTTATAATGGTGCAAATTTTAGTCATGTGACACTTTTTCTGGCATTTGAAGATAGCCTAGTATAGTTATAATTGTATGATTTTTCTCTGAAATGTGATCATCTAGATTACATTTATTAAACAATGGATGCTAGTTTATGATTTTCTTTTGTTGATGTGAAAGGATAAAGATTTTTAATGATATCTTTGTATAGTTATTACAGAAAATCCAGAATTCCAAGTCATTATCTATGATTTATACAAAGCTATAGAAAAAGTATCACTGAGAGCCGAAAGCAAAAGTTTTTCTCTTGATCTCTCCATAAATCACACACTTGCGAGAACTGTAAATTTCTTGATGTGGTTTGAATACTTCCTGGCTATATAAAGCGTAGATTCATTTTCACACCCACAGTATCATTTTCACCCCCATGAGGAGGCATCACATAAAATATTGTGCTTAACTTAGAAACAGTACTCTTCAGAAGGCATATACATGTAGATCTATCTAGGTTATAATCATGTAAGTAAATGCCTGTGGTATGTTGGAGGATCATTTGAACAGAGTTTGGGTGTGCTGTGTTTGTGTTCTCTGTGTGATCTCCAAGTGTAGAAGTTTAGGAAAAACTTAAATATATGGGGTTGGAGTGCAGGAGAAAGACTTGGACTGGAAATATAGAGATTTCAGTAGCTAACATGGAGGTGTAGTTCAAATCATGACAATGGCTAAGAATTTTCAGGGAAAATATGAAGGGTAAACTCAGGGAGCATTAAAAATTAAGGGATGTGTGAAGAAGCAGCAAAGGATGCTAAGAAAGAATAATCCAAGAGTCAAGAGGAAAACCAAGAGAGACTGTTATTCTAGAAACCAAAACATCCATTCCTCTGAAAAAAAAATTTTGGGGCTATTTCTTTATGCATAATGTTGAGCTACATCAGTAATAAAAACTAGATAAACTTATATCCTACTGGAAGGAGACAGCCAGAAATTTAATAAGTAAATTCCATGCTTTGTCAAAAAGTTATAACAAAATGTAATGAAATAGTGTAAGGAACACCAAGAGGATACAGGATTGGTCATTGTTGCAATTTCAAATCACGCCATTTGGGTAGGTAAGTTTCATGGGGAAGATGGCAGACTTGAAAGAAGTTAAGGAAGAGCTCTATAAATAAGATCAAAAGGATGCAGTCATCCTTATGTTTCATATGGTTAGATAAAATACTGATTGAAAGGTTCACTTGATTTTTAAAATTTGGAGTCAATATTGATTGACAGGCTGGGGTTTAGTTCAGCTGGTAGAATGCTGCTCTGTGTTGTCTGAGGCCCTATGTCCCCAGCACCACATAAAATGTGAGAAGGACTTGGCACTCCACTTCCAAAACAATACTGAAACAGTCAGCCATTGAAAACCCTATGAATAGCAGAGAAGCACTGACATAGTGTCTGGTATGGCACAATGTTGGGGAGTGTTTCATTCTGTTGTACACAGGGTCACTATAAGTTGGAGCCAACTCGATGGCACCTAACAACAACAACAACAACAAGGAATAAATATAAGTTGTGGAGATAAAAGCGTAGACAACTCTTTCTACCAGTGTAACTTGAAAGGGAAAGGAAAAACTGTGTGGTATCCAGAAGGGTCATGAATGAATAAAGATTTTGCTCCATTTTAATTAGAGGGGAGAGGGTTGAACATAATCATAGACAAAAAGGAGGAGAGCCAGCTTGAAGGAATTAAAGAAACGGGAGTTTTTTGGGGAGTTTTTTTCTTGAGTTCTTTATAAATTCTGGTAATTAGACCTTTGTCTGTAAAGCCATGAAAACACATGAAAAAATGCTCAATATCCCTAGCCATTAGGGAAATGCAAATTAAAACAACTCTGAAAGTTCACCTTATACAAGTAAGAATGGCCAAGATCAATAAAACAAATAACAACAAATGCTGGCGAGGTCGCGGGGAAAGGGAACACTCTTATATTTTTGGTGGAGCTATATATTGGTCCAACCACTGTGGAAATCAATATGGAGGTATCTTAAAAAACTGAAAATAGATCTACCGTATGACCCAGCTATAACACTATTGGGAATTTACCCAAAGGGAGATATGTCATCATACCACAGAGACAGCTGCATCTCCATGTTCAATGCAGCACTTTTCACAATAGCAAGGATATGGAATCAACCAAAGTGTCCATCAACAGAAGAATGGATAAAAAACTATGGTACATATACACAATAGAATACTACTCAGCAATCAAAAAAAATAAAATAAAATAAGGCCATTCCCAGCAAAATGGATGGGATTGGAGAAAATTATTCTAAGTGAAGGAACACAAGCTCAGAAAGAGAAACACCACATGTTTTCACTCATATGTGGGAGCTGAATCAAAATTAAAAGAAGGAAAAAATCCTATACAAAGGTCAGATCATAATAAGAGAAAAAAACCTAAGAATGGTATTATTATGGATGGTCTAGAAAATGCATGTAATAGTTCTGACAAGGTAAAAAGAAAGTTCACTGCAGAAAAAGTTTCTATCTTAAATAGAATTGCAACCCAAGGATATATAGAAAAATATTACCATAAAAAGACAAGTAAATGGTAGAGAAGTCTTTGATGGGGGGAGTGGGATGGGAGGAGGAAGCATACAAGAGGGTAAGGGGGAACCTATATGAATAATGTACAACAAAATGTATATATGGAAATGTCACAATGAAAAGCATATCAGAATGAATCACATTAAGGTGTACATTAAAAATTTCCAATAATATAAAAAGAAACAGGAGTTAAGAGGAGAATATTAACTTATAGGAGAGGGCACCTGAGGACATGAAAAATGGGGGAGAAAATACGGGATATAAATGGAGAAAGAGATCAGCTACTGGAGCCAAAAAATGAATAAGAAAAGATTGATTTGTTCATGAGTAATTTAGGATTGGGAGGTGGCAAATGATTTTTGTCTATGAAGTAAGAAGTCAAGGCTATTTGTGAAAAAATGATAAGGCAGATAATAAGGTTAGAGGCTTATCCTGTGCCCTTATTTCACAAGCTGAGATTCTTTTTCATGAATTTTTCATATCTTTCATCTTCATGACTGTGTCTTTTCTCCGACAGACCTTATGAGTCTAGACATAGAACAAGAATGAATAGACAGCTGAATCGACCTAATCCTGATGTTTTGCCTAGTGTATGTGATAAATTAACAGGTAAAATGAGAGTTAAGGGATTTGGAAAGAGTGCATTCAAAATGATTCTTATATTATTCATTGAAAATGAGAGAATAAATTGCATGGGCTGATGGATTGGGACCAAATGGAATGATCAAAGAGCAGAAAAGAAGATGGAGTGGGTGTGAGGGAACCAGAGATAGAGAGTGTGTGGTTCAATGAGTTTGATGTGGGAGTTTAAGATTTCAAAAAATGAGACAGTTTCAGTTGATGCAGATCCCAAGACGTGGATGTCCA
The DNA here is from genome assembly GCA_007922755.1 of Pedetes capensis. Taxonomy (NCBI): domain Eukaryota; kingdom Metazoa; phylum Chordata; class Mammalia; order Rodentia; family Pedetidae; genus Pedetes; species Pedetes capensis. The sequence goes on along the minus strand of VMDO01001689.1, from coordinate 170,967 downwards.
AAGTGCAGTGAATGTTGGCAGTAAATGAAACTGTGAAGGACCAAGAACTGGGAAGCATGACTATCAGACTGGTCAGCCACATGGAAACTGAATCCACTTGGTCGATGGCAGGGATTCACAGGATACTGTGAACCAGGTATGAAGTTATTGCTGAATCAGTGCAAGAGAGTAATGAGGAATAAAAAGGAAGCAATAAATGGGTAAAGGAGCCACAAAGGAAGATTTCATAATGTTGAAGATATTTTGTAGGATTCAGGAGGACTCAGTAAATGTGGTAGCTACTGTCAGAGTTTGTTCTTTCTAATAGAAAACTAATCTTCAATTTATCATATTTATCCCTTTATTGTAATCCTACTTGACCTAAACTGATGCCTTATTGAACTGGCCTTTTGTTGATTTTAATTATACCTTTTGGAGGGAAGAAAATCACAATAAAATAATTTATATTAGAGATTAGTAAAAATGCCAAATTCCCAGTCATGCATGGTTGAGATATATTCATTCTAGCATCCTATGCCTTCTACATTTTTTCCTCTAAAACCATACAGTGAGAAATGACATTTTGAAAAACAGAAGAGGAGTTGAGATAGATAGCATGGCCAGTCACTTGTTACAAAAAGACCTAGGACAAGCATTGAAACTGGAATGCAATGCAATTTCATATGCTTCATTTTATACACACATACACACAAAAAGAAGTGTAATTTTAACTTACTGCTGATGTGGTTTCTTTCTCAGAGAAATATCTAGATTCTTTCTAAAGGTTGAGACAGCCATTCTTTTTAAAATTTATATCTTCTTTTTTACGAAGCTCTGAAGAAGTTTTTTTTCTTTTTTTTCCTTGAGTTTTAAGGGAACTCTGAGTTCTCAGAATAAGCAAAACAGTAATATAATGCTGGCAGTTTTGGCCAGTTTCCAAATAGAAGCATTTAAAGAATGGAAACTTTTATAAACAAGTTTATATCCATATTTTCATTTTAGCTATAACTCTGTAGATTTTCTTTGTGGGAAATTAAAATAAATAAGCCAGTTTTAGTGATATTTCCACTCTTCTCTGAAGAGGTTGTGCAAGTTACCAACAGATTCACACATCATGTAGCATGCATTGATTCAGTCAAGTTGACAGTTGATTGTAGAGACAAAAGCCATTGGCAATGTTGTTATATACAAAACAATAAAAATTACTTGTGGAGGAGGGGGGAAATATTTTGATTTTAATGTTTTTTATACATGAAGTTTCTAAATATAGAAGCTTTTGTCTAGTGCCTAGAAATGTTTCATTCAGTATTACTGAAGATGTCTGATATTTATCCTCCTTTTTTTCCATTTGACTTTTTCATTTCCTTGGTTTTTCATTTTCTTGTACTGTTTTCCTTGACAATTATATATTAAGTACTGACTACCTGGGATTTAGCTCAGTGGATAGAGCACTGCGCTGCAGTCTCTGAGGCCGCGAGTTCAATTCCCAGAACTGCAAAAATGGGAGAAGGGCCTGGCAATCCACTCCCAAGGCAATCCCGAAGCACTCAGCCATTGAAAACCCTATGAGGGTCACTATGAGTCGGATACCGACTCAACGGCACCTAACAACAACAACAACAACAACAACCTTTTAGGAAATATTTGATACTGTGCTTAAAATCTAAATGTCAGGACAGTGCTCATTACCCAAGAGGCTGACCTAGTTTGCAGACTTAGCAAAACACGGAGGAGAACACTTACAGCACTCACTCCAAAAATTAAAGACAATTTGGTCTTGATAAAACTTTCTGTAACTTTGGAATTAAAAAATTATAGTCTTGAGTTTAAAAAAATATTTATTACAAATGAGTATTTTTCATTCAAAATAAAATTGGAGTTTGAATAGATGTACAGGGGCTTCCGAAGTCCAGGCACTCCTCCATAAGAGCAAACTAAATGAAGAATGTGTTACCTAGACAGCCTGCATACCTTGAGAAAGCAATGAAATTTTTCCATGTGGCAATGTCTTCTGACTCAGTACCCATCTTAAAGGTCATGGCCCACTGAGGAAGAAGACAGAAAAAATGAGAGATGCCGCAAACAGATAACCTATGCCAGATTCCACTCACGATCTTCATTCAGTGATATTAGAAACTAAATTTCGAAAAACTCTATAGATTAAAAAAACAGGTAAGTTTATTTTGGAACCTACAGTGAATTTCTATCAGTTAAACTGGGGACTGGCAATAATTGTAGGCAAAACCGAGCCAGAAGGGCCTCTCCATTTCCTTATTCTTTACCCTCCCCATCCTCTATTATGTCCAGGCTTTTATTTTAATCTTTTTAAAAATGAGAATATATCATTGTTTTTCTCTGAAATTCCAAGAATATATTATTCCGATAAAGCAGATTGGTGATGTTGCTCATATGTCACATCTTTGCAAAGGAACAAGATTTGGATATTAGCTAATCTTCTGTTGAAAATTGGTATTTTCTGAGAATATTTACAAGTAGATAACTGTGTTTAAGCTTTTAAAAAATGTGTTTGTTTAACATTGAGAATGCAGATTGAAATCTTGCCCCAATGATTTTATGAATCCCTACCTTTTTTTAGACTCCTAATGTGGAATTGACTATGTTTTGTGATGGGCAATTTTTTCACTTCTGTGGGTTGCTTCCTGAAATTTTATTTCAGTGAGAAAATTATTGGCCAATTGGTTCAGAACAATGCTTTAACTGCATGATTGAGCTTACTTCTTCCAAGCTATGATTTCAACAGTTACAACATTGGCCAGAGAAAAAATAATAGTTCTTTCCTACAGTCAATCTTTCACATTCCCTGGCTGTGTTGTGGCTCATGACCACTGGTGAAATTAATGAGTCTGGCTGTTTGTGAGCATGCTTCCTTGACACTTCTATGCTGTTAAGGGCCCAGGAAGCACTGTCTATGGCTTGTTTACAACTGAAGCTAAGTTTCTAGAAACTGTGTAATTTACATGTTTTCTTCCTTCTTTGTTTTTTACACTATTCCACAATAAAAAATTAAAGACATAGAATGTTAGATGACTCCTTTATGAAATTTAGACATAATTTAATTAAATTTTCAGAGATAACTGAATTTATCACTTCAAAGTTGGTAAATGTTGCCTCTTTCTGAATTATTTTCTCTCCAAAATTCTCTAGATGTTTAGCCAATATTAGTAGCTGAACCATAATTCAATGGGAGTAAGAACTATTTTTATGATATATTTAGCAAGAGATGTAGAATCTCCTGTTAATGTTGTTTAAAATACAATAGAGTTCATTGATCTGGAATGTTTTAAGACTTCTAAATGGGTACTTAAGATGACCATAAATATACCATGAGGATCACTATAAAATCAGCCACTTGCCTCTGTGATTATTGGAGATAAGTGTCGATTCCAAACCTTTTATAGCCCAAGAACGACTTATCTAATCAGTGATCACAGCTTCTTGGATGTGTTAAACTCCCTGCAAAAGTTTGGGAAGATCAGCATTTCCAGATGGAAATTTAGCATGGGATAATGTGAAACTAATCTGAATCAACAAACCAAAATAATAAAGGAGAATAAATAAAGAATAAATAAAATAGACCAGGATTGTGCAATCCTGGTTTTTTGGGCTTCCTCCATCTGGTATAAGCATCTTGACTGCAGATGCCATGAGAGTACTCATCTGGCCTAGAAATCTGTCTTCACAATATTTCAAAAGACTCTTTGGGACTGAATACAGTAAAATTTGGTTGCCATTTATTGGCATTGGTCCAATTCAATATATGGACAACAAAACAAAACAAAACAAAAAACACCTGGGCGCTGTGGTACACACCTGTAATTTCAGTGACTTAGGAGATGGAGCCAGGAGGATAATGAATTCAAGGCTAAAGGCAGCTTGCATAACTTAGAGAGATACTATCTAAAAATAAAAATAAGCAAAATGGGATGCACATGCAACTCAGTGGTAGATAGTTTGCAAAGTATATGTGAACCCTATGTTCAACCCCCAAGTACCAAAACAAACAAACAAACAAAAATTATATCCCTGTACTGATCAATTATGGCAGTCTGTATACCCAGACAGACCTAGCTTGGACTGACCCCATGACATTTCCAAGCTCTACTCTCTCCTGCCTTCTTCTACTAGAAAAGCTGAAAAATGTTTTGCAAAACTCTTTTTCCAGCCTTTTTAGCTCAAAATGTGACATAGTTCTGCCCAAATGGAAGTGGCAGAGAAAACTTCACTTTCTATGTTAACAGGTACCAGTTTGGTGACCATTGGTCTACCTCCACTTGTTTTAGCATCTAGTGTTGTTGTTGTTAGATGCCATCGAGTTGTGTCTGAATCATAGTGATCCTCATAGGGTTTTTAATGGCTGATTGTTTCAGGATTGCCTAGGGAGTGGATTGCCACATCCTTCTCCCATTTTTGTGGTGCCAGTAATCAAACTCAGGACCTCAGAGACTGAAGAAAAGCACTCTACCAACTGAGCAAAATCCCAGCCCTTAGCATCGAGTGACTATTAATAACTAGCATTACAACAACCATCTCAAATGGTGAAGGAGCCTATACAGGAGATTCACAAGACACCGGCCTTACATAACTTAGTTACTAAATCAATGTCAGCAGTCACCCACCTCCAGCTGTCTTTTGAAATGATAAATATAAAGTCCTGTTTTATTTTAACCAATGTTAAGCATATGTGGGATGTGTTTGTGTGTGTGTGTGTGTGTGTGTGTGTGTGTGTGTATTTGGTTTTAGCCATCAGTTTCTTCTCACTAGGGAATCAATAGAAGGCAGAGTTTGGAATGGCCAGGAACACTTTCTTGGGTCTTTTTTATTTATTCATTTATTCTCCTTTATTATTCTGGTTTGTTGATTCAGATTAGTTTCACATTATCCCATGCTAAATTCTATTTTGCAAAACTATTTCAGATCTTTTTAGGTTTATCTGAATTTGTTCAAAATTTAGATTTCCAATAGTGTCTTTATTAATAGTGCTTTCATGTTCTCCCCATTACAAAGCTGAGATCTATATTTTGTTCTCTTTTGAAATATTTAATTAAAATTATGATTCAGCTGTTCTTTATTCTAGAAACAAAGGCATCAGTGCTCTTTGGGGTCCTCCAGTCTGTTTCTCTGCTATTCTCTACAGGAGTGACTTTGATTATTCCTGTGCTACAGGATCCTGTGTTCTGATTCACAACTGATTTGTGAAGAAGAGTTGCCTGGTAGAATCTGGCAATTAAAAAGTTCTCCTTTGATAGTAATTAGCTCTATTAAATCTCCTCTATGGTATCATAAATAAAACTTTCCTGGGTATAGTCATTTGAGATTTTGTTATTTAGTCATTTTATGTCCATTTAGTTTAGGCTGCATTCTGATAAAATTCCCAGTGCTTATAATATGCATACATCAGGTTTTTACTAAAAGTATAGTGTTTAAATGTTGGATGATAAATTGAGATTCTTATAAGACTTTTACTGCATTTCCTTATTTAGTTTTTTGGCCTTTCTGGGTTGGAATATGGTTTGTATTTAATATAAGGTTGGCAGTGACTTTACAGGAAAATACTAAATTAACATTTTAATTCAAATAACTTCAAATATACTTAAAAACTGAGCATGAAATACAGGGTTAGAAAAATTAATGAAATAACAATAACGCACTTAGAAATTATATGATTGTTAACAAAATGACCATAGCATTTCTCAAGTATTAGAATCTCAGAAACCCATATAGTGATGAAGCTCATCCATTGAGCTCTTTGATTATTGTCTTAGATGGAGAAAGAGAAAGGCTAAAGAAACAGGTTTGACTCACTTAAAATAATTTTCTCTAATTCCATCCATTTTGCTGTGAATGACCTTATTTCATTTTTCTTGATTGAACGAACACAAGCTCAGAAAGAGAAGCACCACATGTTCTCACTCATATGTGGGAGCTGATTCAATATTATAAGAAGGAAAAATCCTATTCAAAGGTCAGATCAAAATAAAAGGGGGGGGGAAGATAAGAATGGTGTCAATATAAATGGTCTAGAAAATGCATGTAATTGTTCTAACAAGATAAAAACAAAGACCACTACAGGAAAAGTTTCTATCTTAAGCAGAACTCGAACCCAAGGTCATATAGGAAAATATTACCAAGTAAAAGATAGAGAAGACTTAGATGGGGAGGGTAGGAGGGGGTGAAGCATGGGGAGGGTAAGGGGGAACCTATATGAATAATGTTCATCAAAATGCATATATGGAAATGTCACAATGAAAAGCATGTCAGAATGAATCACATTAAAGTGTACATTAAAAATTTCCAATAAAAAGAAAGAAAGAAAGAAAGAAAAACAGGTTTGACTCTTATTTAGTTGTTAACCCAACAGAGAATAAGGGTGACTGAAGTGAAAAAAGTGTTAAGCTACTTGTTATGTGAGAAAAAAAAACGTAGAAGGACCTTTGAGATTGACCAGGCCTGTATACCTTGTCACTTTTTTCTTTTTCTTCTTTTTTTTTTAGCCAGAGGGGTGTCTATTTTATTAATCTTTTCAAAGAACCAGTTCTTAGTCTTATTAATTTTTTGAATTATCTCTTTAGATTCTAATTGAGATATTTCTCCCTTTATTTTTGTAATTTCCCTCTGTGTGTTCCATTTAGGATTATTTTTTCTTGTTGTTGTTGTTGGATTTCTAGTGTCTTAAGCTGTGTCATTAGGTCATTTATTTGGCTTTCCTTTATTTTATTGATGAAGGCACTTAGTGCTATAAATTTCCCTCTTAAAACTGCCTTTACTGTATCTCATATGTTTTGGTATGATGTGTTTTCATCATCATTTGATTGTAGGAATTTTTTAAACTCCGATTTGATTTCATCAATGATCCATTGGTCATTCAGAAGTGTATTATTCAGTCTCCATGAGTTTGTAAAGTATCTGGAATTATTCATGTTCTTGAACTCCAATTTTATCCCATTATGATCGGATAAGGAACAGGGGATAATTTCTACTTTTTTGTATTTGTTGAGGGAGTTCTTATGGGCTAGCATAAGATCTATTAGAAAACGTACCATGTCGAGCTGAGAAGAATGTGTATTCCTCATCGTGTGGATGAAATATTCTGTATGTATCTATGAGATCCAACTGGTTTAGGGTGGTGATTAGATTTGATGTTTCTCTGTTGATTTTTTGTTTTGATGACCTGTCTCTTGACAAGAGTGGGGTATTGAAGTCCCCCATTATTATTGATTCTGGTCCAATAAAGTTCTTTATATTCCATAAGGTTTGTCTTATAAAGCTAGGAGCCTCTATGTTTGGGGCATAAATATTACGGAGCGTTATTGATTCTTGATTGATTGTTCCTTGTATTAAAATGTAATGTCCTCCTTTGTCTCTTCTAATTAGTTTTGGAATGAAATTTAATCTATCTGAAATTATAATAGTAACACCTGCTTTCTTTTGTTCCCCCACTGCTAGGTACACATTTTTCCAGCCCTTAACTCTCAGTTTATTCCAGTCTTTGTGAGTTAGATGAGTTTCTTGAATACCACATATTGATGGTTTGTGTTTTTTCATCCAATTAGCCAGCCTCTGTCTCTTAATTGGTGAGTTAAGACCATTTATGTTAATAGAGATTATTGAGGAGCATTTATTGTTATATATCTAATCATTACCAGTTACCGATTTATGATTCATGTTTTTGCTTTGGTCCTTTATTGGGCTGCACTCATCTCAGCTAACCAGTTTTTTGATTTCCTTTGTAGGGTTGTCTTAACTCTCCTGGATGTGGTAATTGATTTACAATCCTCTCCAGTGCTGGTTTGGTGGTTGCATATTGTTTAAAATCTTCAATGCCATTAAATGTCTTATATTCCTCATCTATTATCAAAGGTAATTTTGCTGGATATATTAATCTCGGCTGGGGATTGTTATTTTTTTAATATTTGAATCACCTGTGTCCATTCCTTTCTAGCTTTCAATATTGATATGGAAAAGTCTGCAGTAATATTGATTGGTTTTGTTTTATAAGTAATAAGGGGTTTCTGTCTTGCTACTTTCAGGATAGCATCTCTGGTCTCTAACAACAGCAACCAAGCAATGATGTGTCTCGAGGATGATCTATTTAAGTCAGCCTTCAAAGGAGTCCTGAAAGTCTCAGTGGTGTATATATCCATTTCCTGTGCTATCTTTGGGAAGTTTTCCTTGAGGATATTATTTACTAGGTTGTGAAGGCCTCCAGTGGATCTTTTTTCTCCTTCAGGAATGCCCTGAATTCTTAAATTTCTTTTTTTCATTCTATCTGAATTCTCCTGGAAATCTTTCTTTAAAACCTTTATCCATTTCTAATTGCTTGTATTTCAGTTCACTTATCATGTCTTCTGGATCAGAGATCCTCAGCTCAGATTCATCAAGTCTTGGTGAAAAGGATTCTTTAGCCATGTTCAATGCTGATAATTTGGATTGAATATCAAGCAAAGTGGCTTGGTTTTTCCTTATCATTTCTAACTGGGATGACAGAATGGCTTCCAAATGAGAAAACTTTCTTTCAAGTATCTCCAGTGTGCTTGTGGTATTTGTCTTTATTTCTCTTAGCATGTTTATAACCATCACTCTGAATTCTGAATCAGAGATCTCTAAGACTTGCGAGTTCCTGGAGTTATTTCTTGGGGGGCTATGATCTGTGGAGCCTTCAGATCCATCCTGCCCCTTTGTGTTTTTTGTAGGTTTACTTTGTTTGCCCATAATATGGTACGGGAAATAGAATTTGTCTCTCCTGATTATGTAGAACTTCTTCTTCTGTTATTCCTTTGAGATTGTTTGGTGCTGAATCTTTGATGCTTATTAGAGTTTATTAGCTGGGTATATTCTTGGCTATTTGGTCTGTGTGGTTGTCTCTTTAGTCCACCAGCCCAACTCCAAGGGGGCTAGGGGCTAGGGAGGCGATAGATTTTGTTTCTCTTCTGTGGGGTGAGAAAGGGGGGGATCTGGTGGTAGAAGAGGGGGAAAGATGAGATAGAGGACAGAGGCTAATAGAAATTACTGTCAAAATTAAAATTAAGGTTAAGACTTAAGGGAAAAATGATTAAAACAAAGATGCATATATACCTTAAGAAAAAGAGAAGGAGAATAGAAAAAGGGAAGGGAGTAAAAGAAGAAAGGAAGAAAAATAGGAAGGTAAAAGATAAAAAATAAAAACAAAGTCTCACACATACACGCTCCCACACACATATAAAAACACTTGTAGTAGGATGCGGTGGTGCACACCTGCAATCCCAGCAGCCTGGGGGTTGGAGGCAGGAGGATCACAAGCCTGAGTTCTGAGCAACCCAGTGAGACCCTGTCTCAAAAAGCAAAAAATATGGTCCCAGGGTGCAGTGCTGCAGTCCAGCACCTACAAAGCAAGAAGGCACAGGACCTTGGGTTCATACTCCCGTACAAAAAAAAAAAAAAAAAAAAAAAAAAAAATCCAGACCTCATGCATACACGTTCCCGCATCCATATAAAAACACTTGTAGTCAGGTGCAGTGGTGCATGCCTGGAATCCCAGTGGCTTGGGGGGTGGAGGCAGGAGGATCACAAGCCCAAGACCTGTGCAACCCAGCAAGACCCTGTTTCAAAAAGCAAAAAATATGGGCTGGGGGCACAGGGTGGTGGTCCAGCACCCACAAAGGAAGCAGGCGCAAGACCCTGGGTTCAAAACCCCGTACAGAAAAGAAAAGAAAAAACAAACAAACATAAAAACACTTGTATGTTCTTGCAGGTGGAATCTGAACTGTGGACACCCAGTTCCACCGGGTGACATTGATACTGCAGGAAGCAGTGCTCCCTACAGAACTCAGGGTGGCAGTGTTTTTACACAATCCGCAGGAGCAGTCTGTCTTAGTGTTGGGGAGATAATGGCATATCGCCCCACAATGTCCTGGGTTTAAGTGGGACACCGAGTACCTAAAGAGACTGTTCCACGAAATATTCTGTGTCTATTGTATTGTTCAAGAGGCAGTGGAACCTGTGGGTTCCTCCCTAGAGTTCTCCCTGTCCCACGTAGTTCAGGCACCAATTCCCCAAATCAAAGATTTCCACCCCAAAACCTACAGCATCGGGGGAATATGGCTGCTATTGTGGATTTTTTTATTGCAGGGCTTTTTGCCCACTTGGGAGGACCATATCCTCTGTGGGCAGGATGCTATCCAACTGTCCCAGAGGGAATCTGTAGCAGGTCTGTCCATGCGCTACGATTGCGCTCGAAACTGCTCTGATTGTGGCTAATTGTGCTCTAGGCTCTGCTGAAAAAGAGCACTCTGTCCACGTGGGGCTCAGTCGCCTCCAGAAACCCCAGATTTCTCCACAGTGCAGTGGGATGACTTAGGCTCACCTCTGGTGTATCTGGGATCTGGGTGTATGTGTGCCCTTATGTTTGTGGAGATCGCGTCTCTACACCTGTTCTGCCACAACAGGAGGGAGGGAGCCACGTCTCAGCTCTAGATGCGTTCCGCTGGCACCGGTTTCCCTGTTCCCTCTGAGGCCGCTATGGATGGTGATTCCATGTGCCACCTCAAACTGACTCACCCGGAATTTGTAGTTTGTGTCCTGCAGGCAGGGTGAGAGTGTGTTGCCAAGGTTGCACTCCGTGTTGGGTCCAGCCCCCGTGGGTACGTGTGTGCGAAGTCCCCTCTGAGTTTCCGGGATTCTATCCGCCATCTGCGTGCTGGTGAAATGGCGGTGGTCCCGCTACTGTCCTCTGTGTAGCTCCTCTGAAGCCAAATCCGTGGTTTCAGTGTATGCCCAGTTTCATCCTCTATCTCCCAAACTAAATTATCACCGTTTCTATCTCTTCAATGTGAGTTCCAAACCCCTAATTGAGGCTTCCCATTACTCCGGGACAGAAGGCATGTGTCTGTCCACCATGTTGACTCCACCCCCACTTTTTTCATTTTTTGAAGCATGTCATCACTTGGAACTGCCATTCCCAAGCATTCCCAGCATATTCAACAGTTCTATGCTGATCATATTTTCCCATTGCCAAGAATACCTTTTCTCTGCTGTAAAACTCCTAGTCATCCTTCAAGACCCAAATAAAATGTCACTTCTCCTGTGAATTCTTCATAAAATTCTCCAAAACACCTTGAGATTCAATTCTCTTTACTCTTTGAGCACCTACACAACACATCTATACACAGTGTTTATATATTATAGTCCTTTCATATATTATGGAATGCATTGATTTATATGTCTTTCTCCCTTCCTGGACTTTAGTTCTGTGAATGTAGGGGCCATGCCTTGTTTATGTCACTAAACCAGGGTCTAATGATGTCAGAGACCCACTAAGTGTTAAAGGATTCTCTAGCAAATAAACGAGTGTCCTGGAACGAGAAAATCTCAGCAGTGAAATTCAATGGTATTTAATCTAAATGTTTTATCACAACAGTTCTTTGAGTAAGGACAGAAAGACAAGATGGGCTCAATTAAACAATGCTTGTTAATGATCTAGGATATGTAAAAATGGTGATTAATTATATCCGTAATTGTCAGGTTGCTTTTGAGTAAGAGAAAGAGACACCCTGATTCAAGCCAGATTAAATAATAAGGGATTTTGTTATCCTCATAGAAGAAAATACAGAGAAATAGCAGTCTAAGAATATAGTACAATAGGGACTCCAGTTTTTCATCTTAATGATTCTTTGACTCTTCCCTTTTCCTTCAAGTGGGCCCTGACTTCAGACTGGGTGCCTTGGTGATTTTCAGGTGGCTGCCAGCAGTTGGCACTTACACACATCCTGCCCATCTGACAGAGGCTGGAGTAAGCTCCTTTTCTCCCATGGCATAAATGCTCTTACCAAGGGTCTGATTGGCCCAGATTAGATTGTGCACTACCCTGGACAGTCATGGTTGTCAGTGAATGCCACTTAATGAAGTGATGATCATAATTGATGTACTAACCAGGACACCTTCTAGAAGATGTAAGGAATTAACTTTTTCCCCAAATAGGATGAGTGTAGGAAGGGTGACAAAGTTAGGAACTCTAGTTCCCCACTGCCTGCCTTCAAATCCCATGTCTGTTTCCCTGCTCTGTGAATTCAAGCAAGCTCACTTTCAGCTTCTTCATTTGTTGTGGGAGTGGTGACAACACTTGCCTCAAAAGATGACTGTGATGTTTTCATGAGTTATTACATGCAAACTACTGTGTTAGTCAGCTTTTTGTTATTTAACAAAATACCAAAATACTTGAAATAATCAACTTTTAAAAAGGAAAAGTTTTATTTTGGCTCCCAGTTTGGGAAGTTTCAGTCTGTGGTTGGTTGGCCTGGTTGCCTTTGGGCCTGTGGCAAAGCAGAACATCATGATGAGGAGTGGATGGTGGAACAAGCAGATCACCTCACGGTGGCCAGAAGCAAAAGAAAAGTAAAAAGGGAAGGAGAGAGAGAGAGAGACAAAGAGAGGGAGAGAAAGGGAAATGGAGGGAGGGTGGGAAGGAGAGAGAGAGAGAGAGAGAGAGAGAGAGAGAGGAAGAGACAGAGACAGAGAGGCAGAAACAAGAAGGGATGGATCTCCTAGAAGTCCCCACCTCTTAAAGTTTCCACTCCCTCCCAATAGCATGGGAAATAGCATGGGAAATGCTGGGAAACAAGCTTTTGGGGGACATTCCAGATCCAAACTATAACAGCTACTAAGTAAAACTGGTAAGCACTGTTGAAGTGTTAGCTCTCACTCTTTGATTATTTAAACAAAATTGGTATGGTGTGAAAAAGGCAAAAGCAAGAAATAGATTACATATAGGCATGAGAAATTGTTCATTACATTTTTGTTTTCTTTAAAAACTTGACTTTTAGAATTATCCAGTTTACTTGTGAATGTTTATCACTACATAATGATGAGTTTCAAATTTTAAATGGAGGGATAATACAGTGAAAAGAATGAGATTAGTTGTCAATTTTTTCTGGGGAGTAAGAAAGAATATCTGCCTGTTGATTCTAAGAGAGAATATTCTTCCAACCTGGTAGTCATACAAACTAATTACAGACAAAATACCTAGAAAATATTCAGACTAATATATTTTTAAAGATTTAATTAGATTATTTAATATCATCTACTTTAGCTTTTCATTTTTCAAGTAAGAAAATTAGTTCAAAAATAATTAAATGAGTTTAGCCAAGATTTTATAGCTGGGGACAGAACTGGTTTTAAGAGGCAATGATTATAAACATGACTCACATGTTATTTGTTTATTTATTTATTTAGCAGTGCTGAGCGAGGTTTGAATCTAGGGCCTTCCACATGCTAGGCCATTGCTCCACCACTGAGCTGCACCTCCATGCCCTTTTATATTTTTCATTTTGAGACAGGGTCTTGCTAAGTCACACAGGCTGTCTCTGGCCTCAAACTCACAGTCTTCCCACCTCAGTCTCCTAATTTGCTGGTATTATAACACCTGGCTGACTCACATATTATTTTATTGATCCACATAGCATCTCTATTGAGTGCTAGACTAACACAGCTAAATAATTAAAAACAGAAATATGTTCTCCATATTAAGAATTAACACTTGTGCTAATGTGTGCCTTCTATAATTTGTAAGTAGAACCACATACATAGTTAGACTCAGCAAATCAATGTCTTCAAAGCACGTGAATATAAGCTATATGAAGAGGTTTTATAGTTAGCGTTACCACATAAACACAGAATTAAGAGAGCCAAACTATCCAGGCTACTGAATTACTTAAGCCACGTTTCTCAGGAACTTGGTTGCAAATACAGGCTCAAATTCAGATGTACGAAATGACTAATAATGTCAAGTAGATTTCCTGGAGACAGCTATATTAATGTTTATAAAAAGGAGGAAAAATACACGTCTAGGGCCACGTATTGGGTAAAATTCCTAAATATTATTTATTGCAAAATATTATGTCAGTGTTGAAGGATAGAAGAATCATCTAGAGATTTCCAAATTTTATAGTTGAACTTTAAAAATGAGAGATTTCAGCAGAGCATGGTGGCTCACACCTATAATCCCAACGATCCGGGAAGTAGAGACAGGAGAATTCCAAGGTCAAGGCCAGAGGCAGTCTTCGTAATTTAGGGAGACCCTGTTTCAAAATAAAAAGTAAAAAAAAAAAAAAAAAAAAACGGGCTAGGAGTACAGCTCAGTGGTACAGCACCTCCAAAGCACACAGGCACGAGACCCTGCAGACTCAAAGAGATCAGATGATGTAGTTCAAAAGAGAAAATGCAAGGACTATGAGTTAGAAGCTCAGTCCTTTGATTATCCCTCCTAAAGCTGCTTTTTAAATGTGTTGCTGATTTATTGCCTTACCAATATATCTTCCATGAATCACAAAACTTACATACAGATTTCAGGTGACATTTTATAGTCCTTCTCTGATGCTCACTAGAAACATTATAAGCCACTTTATAATTCCTACAGGACAGTGTTTTTATTAGAGTGGCTTCTCAGTTGCCAGTCCACTTATTCATGTTGAAGGATGCTATTAAGATCTTTTGTGAACTGAAATGCTACTATTGGCCTTTCCTTTGATGCATAGAGATATAAGATCAAGTACCTGTTAATGAGCAGTGATATATTTTAAAATCTCTTTTAGAAAATACAAGCATCTCAAATGAAAGAACATTACCTTTCCTGCACTTTCAGTTACATAGATATTGCACAATTCAGTGCATTCTCTGGTTTCAGTGTTCATTAAAAATGACCTTATGTGAATATGTTAGCTTTTCACAGATTACAGTCATGCGTGTCAACAATGGGGAGTTCTGTGAACCATCATTAGGTGATTTTGTCAGTGTGTGAACACCATAGTGCATCCTTACATAAACAAAGATGGCTTTGGCATCACTAGGCAATATAACCTTGTGGGACTGGTGGTGTACAGGTGGGCTATCATCCATGAGAATTGTCACACAGGCAGAATGTCACGGACTCAAATGCTGTTATGAGTGAACGGCTGATAACTGTGTTAAGAAGAACAAAATGATGATTGGTGTTTCTGTCAAGAGAGTTTTTTTTTTTTCCATTACTAAAGGATTGAACCCAGGGTGTTGTGCATGCTAAGCAAGTGTTCTACCACTGAGCTCCACCTTTTTCCCTCCTTTTAATTTGTTGTTGTTGTTAGGTGCTGGCGAGTCAGTATCTGACTCATAGAGACCCTCATAGGGTTTTCAATGGCTGTTTCGGAATTGCCTTGGGAGTGGATTGCCAGGTCCTTCTCCCATTTTTGCGGTGCTGGGAATTGAACTCTGGACCTCAGAGACTGTGGTGCAGTGCTCTACCAACTGAGCTAAATCCCAACCCCCTTTTTATTTAGTATTTATTTTAAGATAGGGTCTTGCTGAGTTGTGCAGGCTGCCTCTGGCCTTGAACTCACGATCCTCCTGCCTCAGGCTCCCAAACATCTGGGGTTAGAGATGTGTATCGCAGCATCCAGCATTGCTAAGAGCTTTTTATAACTCAACACTTTTCTTCTCTTTTTCACACAAACTTTTCCCTCCTCCAGTGCTTTGTTTCTTTAGTTGTAGCCTAAGAGCTATCAAAATATCTAGAAAAGTTTATAGCTTTGTAGTACTTTGGATGAGCTAAACCACCCTCCACTTTTGCAATTCTTGGGCTAGTGCTTCCATTGGACTTCTTTCCTTCCCTCTAGCATTAATCATGGAACAACTCTTCACTGAGTTGCCACAATGTACCAGGTAGTGTTCTAACCCTTCCACATGTGGCAATGAGTCAAGACGACAGTCTTTACTATTGTGGGCTTTCCATTTTAGTGGGTGAGGGAGGAGCTAGGAAGGCAGGGAGCATAGGCAATAAACAAGGAAATAAGTACATTGTAAATGTACAGAAGCCTGCAGCCATACCACTGTGGCATTGGATCCCTTCAGATCTTGGAAGCTAAGCAGGGTCTGGCCTGGTTATTACTTGGATGGGAGGCTACCTGGGAACACCAGGTGCTGCAGGCTTGGGAGACGGACCTGTCAACCCACGCCCAAAAAACAATCAGCTACTGAAAACCCTATGAATAACAGAGAAGCACTGACAATAGTGTCTCGTCTGTTGTATGTAGGGTCACTATGAGTTGGATACTGACTTGATGGCACCTAACAATAACAAATGTACAGAGATCAGTACTGTGCACAAAGAAAAAAAAAATCAGGAAAAGAGAATTTGGAGTCTTGGGATTGGGGAAGGGGATAGACAATGGGAAGCAATTTTAAATAAATTGGACTGGGTAGACCTTACTGCAAATGTGGTGTTTCTGTTAAGACCTGAAGCAGATCACTAGGAAGATATGTGAGTGTTTGGAAAATAGTTTCAGGCCAAAGAAAGGCCATGCTCAGAGGCCTTGAGGTGAGAATGTCCCTGAGGCATGCAAGGAGCTGCTAAGGTAGCTGCAGGGCAATGAGTGCAGCAAGCAAGAGTATAGAGCATTCAGAGAGCTTAGTGCCTGATATACAACATCTCTACTCCAAATGAGCCTGGAGCCAGCTTTGGGTTTGATCAGTATAGATAGATACACATGCCGACTACCATTTTAATATGGTTCTTCTGGTGGTCATGGGTAGAATGGACCAATACATATATGATCACTAAGCAAACAGCACCACAATTAAGGCTTCCAGGCACCTTAAACTCAAAATGTCCAAACTTAAACCTGTCATCTGAGTTCTTGGGGCCACCATTCACCTTCTCTATTTTCTTTCATCCTTATCTTGCCAAGGCCAATTAACTGTACTTCCTGAGAATGTCTTCAACCTGGCCTACCCCTCCATCTCCCCACTACAGTCATGCACCACATGACGATATTTCAGTCAACAATGGAGTGCATATGTGAATGGTGGTCTCATAGGCTATAATGGAGCCGAAACATCCAGTTGCCTCCTGACATCACAACCGCCCCAATATCATAGAATGATGCATTGCTCACGTATTTGTGATGCTGGTATAACCACACCTACCACACTACTAGCTGTAAGAAAGTACAGCACACACAATTATTGTGGATCATACATAACACTTGATTTTTAAATGTTTGATGTGAAATAGTATGCAGTGTTATGCCAGCACCAGCCTCTTTATTACATCAAGATGTAATGTTGAAGGATTGACCTGTATAATCTAAATTCATGCAAATACAGTCTGTGAGGTTTTCACAATGACAAAATTGCCTAAGGATTCCTTTCTTAGAAATTATCCCCATTGTTAAGTGACGTGGGAATGTTTTTAGTTCAGATGCTCTTCTTGAACCATCATAATAGCACTTGCTTTCCTCTTTTTCTCAATCTTCTTCTGAATCGTTCTAATTCTAGTTTAAGCATTGTTGTCAAAATATAATTTTAAAAATAGAGATCAGATCATATACTCTTCTGCTTGAAATTCCTCTGAGGTTCATTTTGGGGGACAAATCTCTCAGGTTGGCATTATTAATGACTTTATAATCTGACCTGCATTTTTGTCCAGTTTTATTGAAGTGCAAAACTCAAAGTCTGATTCTTGCTTCTGGTCACATCATTTTCTCCCTTGTTCAATTAGCTAACATCTACTCATCTTTCAGGACGTGTAGTAGACTGGATAATGTCTTCACATTCCCACTCTATATCTTAATTCCAAGAACCTAAGGATATGTCACCTTACATGATTAAAGAGACTTTGTGAATGTGATTAAACTAAGGGTCTTCAGATGGGATTATTTATCCTTGCCTGATCAGTAAACATCATGGTGTTTTAAGGAAATATTTCCAAGCACTTACTTGGCTCCAGTGGGTCAACTCTCAAAGGTAGCCCTCTGGAGAGGGAAATTGATTCCTAGGAAGAAGAAAAATAACTAAGACATACTCATTCAGCCAAAGCTTTGTGACAGTCAGTTGGAGAGTGAAAATTCACAGTTCTTCCTACTGTAATGGTCCCTCATTTATCCAGTTGGGTATACAACAACACCCCCAGTTGGGTGCCTGAGACTGAAGATAGTATTGACCTCTTTGTTTATTATGTTTTTTTTCTGTACATACATGTCTGTGATAAAGTTTAATTTATAAATTGTCATAGTGAGAGTTTAACAAAATAACTAATAATAAACTAGAATGCTTATGAGAATACACTGTAATAAAATTGCAAACATCAACACTACTCTTATGCTTTGGGACCATTAAGTAAAATAAGAGTGGTTTGAACACAAACACTGCAATCGTATGACCCTGGATTTGATACTTGACATTGCTAATTAAAGGACTATTAGACAGTAGATTATAAAGCATAGGTACACTAGATAAAAGGATGATTCATGTCCTGGGCAGGATGGAGAGGAATGGCATCAGATTTTGTCATAACTACTCAGAAAGCTATGCAACTTAAAATTTACAGGTTGTGTCTTTCTGGAATCTTCCATTTAATATTTTCAGACTGTGGATAACAAACCAAGGAAAGCAAAAGATACAGGTAATAACGATTACTGTATAACTTTTAGTACGTCCTTATATGTTGTCTTAATGCTAGGCCTTATATGTTGCTGTTTTATTAGGTGCTCTTGAGTCTGACTCATAGTACCCTATGTACAACAGCTGAAACACTACCTGACACTATGCCATGCCCTGCACTATTGCCAGTTCTTTTCTGCTACTCATAGGGTTTTTGATGGCTGGTTGTTTCGGGAGTGGGCTGTTGGGTCCTTCTCCCAAGCCTATAGCACCTGGTATTCCCAGGTGGTCTCCTATCCAAGGACTAACCAGACTGATCCTGCTTAGCTACCAAGATCAGATGGGATCAGATGCCAGGCAGGTACAGCTATAGATAAGCCTTATATAGCCATCATTTATTCTGACTTCACTGATTACTTAAATTTTGCATATGGATTTTTATGCAACCCAAACTAGATAAGTGTATGTCTTTGTTTTGGGGGCTTTGTGTTTGATTCCTTATCCATATTTTACAATAAGCAAAGGCAAGGCCATGGCTCTATTTTCTGTGCTTCCTGTCATATAAAGAACCAAGAGGACTGGAACATAAGCCTACCCTTTCTGTTACTGTCATAAGACCCTGGGCAAGACATTTAACTTCTATCAGTTTTCTTACCTTTAAAATTGAAGTAATAAGAATCATTTCACTTCTTTGCTATTAGAGAAAGGGCTTGTATTAATGTGAAAACTCTTGGGACACCAAGAAGGTCGGTCCCTGAGGCTTGTAGATAGGAAGAGTCTCCTTTTCAATCTTGCATGGTCTGTCATAATAACCTTCACTCCAGCAAGAGGAGACCATGACAAACAGTATTTTAGTATAAATATGTCCAAATATGACCTTTGATATTAAGGTATTCCATAATGTCTTTCCATAAGTGTAGTCAGCTTGGTTCCTGTATGTCTCATCTGGTGAATTCCATGTGTAGGGTTGCCATTTATGTTGGTGAAAAAATGTATTTGTAATGCAAAGGTCATAGGTCTGACAAATTCTCTCATATGATTTCCAGCATTGTTTCTGTCACCAAGGCCACATTTTCTGACTACTGGGCCTACTTCATTGTTTCCAACTTTTGCATTCCAGTCATCAGTAATTATCAGTACATCCTGATTGCATGTCCAGTCTATTTCAGATTGCAGGAGTTGGCAAAAATCTTCCTTATCTTCATTTGTGGCCTTAATGGTAGATGCATAAATTTGAATAGGAGACATATTAACTGGCCTTCCTTGTAGGTGTATGGATATTATTCTATCTCCGACAGCATTGTACTTCACAACAGATCTTGATATGTCTTTTTTGATGATGGATGCAACTCCATTTCTCTTTGTTATTCCCAGCATAGTAAACCGTATAATTATCTGATTCACAAAGGCCCATACTAGTCCATTTTAGCTCACTGATGCCTAGAATGTCGATGCTTATGCCCTTTGCTTCCCTTTTGATGATTTCTAATTTCCCTAGATCCAACCTACATACATTCCATGCTCCAGTTATTAAAGGGTGTTTGCAGTTGACCCTCATTTTGAGTAGTGCTACATCAGCAAGTGGAGGTCTCTGGGGCTTTACTCCATTTCTTTCATCAAGGTACACTCTACTTTGAGGAGTCACCTCTTCCCCAGGCATTTTTTGAGTGTCTTCTAACCTGGGGGGCTCATTTTCTGGCACTATATCTGACAGTGTCTCTCTGCTATTCATAGCATTTTCAATGGTTAACTGGTTGAGGAGTGGGCTGCCAGGTCCTACTTCCCAGTCCATCTTAGTCTGGAAGCTCAGCTGAAACATATCCACCATGGGTGCCCTTGCTGATATCTGTAATACTGGTAGCATAGGTTTCAGCATCATAGCAACACACAAGCCCCCACAGTATGGCAAACTGACAGTGAAGGTCTGACCATGAGCATATCCCACTTGAGTTCAGCAACTACCTCAAGAACAGTTTTAATGCATGAGGCACTAATGATAGAAGACCAGAAGAGTTGTGGCATGACAGCAAAGACATCATTCATGAAGAAAGCAAAAGGTTATTAAAAAGACAAGGAGAAAGACTAAATTAAGTGTTAAAAGAGACTCTAAAACTTGCCCTTCAATGTTGAACAGCTAAAGTAAAAGGAAGACATGAAGTTAAGGAACTAAACAGAAGATTTCAAAGAGGAGCTTTGAGAAGACAAAATAAAATATTATAATGACATGTGCAAAGAGCTAAAGATAGAACACCAAAAAGGAAAAACATGTTCTGTTTTTCTCAAGCTTAAAGAACTGAAGAATAAATTTAAACCTCAAAGGTCAGTAGTGAAGGATTCTACAGGGAAAATATTAAGTGATGCAGGAAACATCAAAAGAAGCTTTAAGGAATAAACAGTCATTATACCAAAAAGAATTGGTGGATAACCAACCATTTCAAGAGATTGCATATAGTCAGGAGCCAATGGTAACTGAAGGGAGAAGTGGAACCTGCCTTGAAGGAATTGGTGAAACACAAGATTCCAGGAATTGATGAAATACCAATAGACATGTTTCAACAAATGGATGCAGCACTGGATGTGCTCACTCATTTATGCCAAGAGATTTGAATAACAGCTATCTGGCCAACTGACTGGAGGAGATCCATGCTTGTGCCTATTCCCAAGAAAGGGCAATTGAGTGAATGTGGAAACTATTGAATGATATTATTAATATCACATGCAAGCAAAATTTTGCTACTGATCACTCAAAGTTGACTGCAGCAGTATATAGACAGGGAACTGCCAGAAAATCAAGTCATTCAGAAGAGGGCATGGAACCTGGGACATCATTGATGCTGTCAGATGGATATTAAACAAAAGCAGAGACTACCAGAAAGATGTCCATCTATGTATTACTGACTATGCAAAGGCATTTGATTGTGTGGATCATCATAAATTATGGATAACACTGTGAAGAATGGGAATACCAGAACACTTAATAATGCACATGAGGAATCTGTACATGGACCAGGAGGTAGTTGTGCAAATAGAGCAAGGAAACTCTGCCTGGATTAAAGTTGAGAAAGGTGTGCATCAGAGCTGTATCCTTTCACAGTACCTCTTCAATATCTATGCCAAGCAAATAATCCAAGAAGCTGGACTTTAAGAAGAAAGATGTGACATCATGATTGGAGGAAGACTCACGAACAACATCTGTTACTCAGATGATGCAACTCCGCTTGCTGAAAGTGAAGAAGACTTGGAACATTTCCTGATGAAGATCAAAGAACAGAGCCTTCTGTATGGATTATACCTCAACATTCACAAAACAAAAATCCTTACAATTGGGTCAGTAAGTAACTTCATAATAAATGGAGAAAATATTGAGATTGTCCAAGATTTTGCTTTACTTGGCTCTGTAACAATACCCATGGAAGCAGCAGTCAAGAAAACAAAAGCAACTGCGTTGGGAAAAGCTATTGCAAAAAACTGCCTTAAGATGTTGAAAAATAAAGATGTCACATTGAAGACAAAAGTGAGCCTGACTTATGCCATGGTATTTTCAGTCTCATCATATGGTTGTGAAAGCTGGACATCAAATAAGGGAGACAAGAGAAGAATTGATGCTTTTGAATTATGGTGCTGCAGATGAATATTGAATATACTATGGACTGCCAAAAGAACCAATAGATCTGTCCTAGAAGATGTGCAACCAGAGTGCTTCTTGGAAACAAGTGTGGCTAGACTGTGTCTGCAACAATGGGTTTAAATAGAAGAAAGATTGTGTGCTTGGCACAGAATTGAGTGTTTCATTCTGTTGTACGTAGGGTTGCTACAAATCAGACCTGACTCAATAGCATGTAACAACAACGTCTAAGTATTATATGTGTTTTTTTCTAGCAGTTCCATTTCTACATGACTATAAAAACTCTTTGGAGATAATAACAAAGTCTGCATCTTAAGTATCTATAGTGAAATTAGGAGACATACCACAGAAATCATGTTAATAATCAGGAAAATTCATTACACTATTAAATATCCCCTCCTAAAATTTAGACTTTCATGTTAACATTAGTCTAGGCTGAAAATTTGTACTTTCTGATGAACTTTCCAAATAGAAATAAAATTGTGATATTCCCAGACTTTTAGACCATTTTTCTTACAGCTGATAAACTGCCATTCCTATCTGAATAGATAAAAAAGGTCATTGATAAAACAGAAAGCATACTGAGCAAGTATTTAAAAGTGCACAGATACATCAGGCATAATGGCACACTCCTGCAGTCCTGGCAACTGTGGAGGTTCATGAAGGCAGGAGTGGGAGGCAGCCTGTGTAATTTAGTGAGACCCTTTTTGTTTTTAAATGGAAATTTTTAATGTACAATTTAATGGGTTTCATTGTGAAATTTCTAAAAATGCATTTCATTGTACATTGCTTACATAACTTCCCCCTTACCCTCTCAGGACCTTCCTCCCCTATCCACCCACAAATGATCTCCTTTCTACTTGCATGTCTTTTTGTGAGAATATTTATATGTGCATCCCAATTTTGATTTAAGTCCAAGCTTTTTATCTATAGTGATCTACCTTTTTACATTCTCAGCAGTATTAGATAAGTGATTAGTCTGTTTACATTATTGCCAGCCTTTAGTATTATTGCTATTATTATTATTATTGTTATTATTATTTTATCTTAGCTATTCTTGTAGTTTTTTTCTATCTTCTCCTTTTTTCCCACCATACTAATAAGGTTGTGCTGTTTACATAGAGGTTGACCTCCCCCCACTTCCTCCTTCCTCTTTGACCCTCCTCTCCCTCCCATCTTCTCCCATCCTCGCTTCCCTCTGCTAGATCCCTCCCTCCTTTCTACTACTTAAATGGTTCCTTTTATGCTAAATTTAATTGAGCTTTTTATTATGTTTCAATTTATGTATAGGATTTTTTTTCCTTCCTTTAAGTTCAATTCAGTTCCCACATATGAGTGAGAACATACGGTATTTCTCTTTTTGGGCTTGTATCCGTTTACTTAAGATGATCTCCAATTCCATCCATTTTGCTGAAAATAACATTGTTTCATTTTTTTCAATTGCTGAGTAGTGTCTCATTGTGTATATGTACCATATTTTTTTTTATCCATTCTTCTGTTGATGGGCACTTTGGTTGATTCCATATCCTTGCTATGGTGAAAAGTGCTGGATTGAACATGGAGATGCTGGTGTCTCTGTGGTATGATGACACATCTCCCTTTGGGTATATTCCCAATAGTGGTATAACTGGGTCATGTGGCAGATCTATTTTTAGTTTTCTGAGGAAACTCCATATTGATTTCCATAGTGGTTGAACCAATTGACAGCCTCACCAACAATGTCAGAGTGTTCCCTTTTCTCTACAACCTTGCCAGCACTTGTTATTTGTTGTATTGATCATGGCTGTTCTTACTGGGATAAGGTGGAATCTCAAATTTGTTTTGATTTGCATTTCCCTAATGACTAGGGATACTGAGCATTTTTTTTCATGTGTTTCATGGCCTTATAAATTTCTTCATTTGAGAACTGTCTGTTCAGTTCCTTTGCCCACTTGTGTATTGGGTTAGTTGTTGCCTTGGGAGTTGCTTTCTTGAGTTCTTTGTAAATTTTGGAAGTTAGTCTGCTGTTGGATGTATAGGATGAAAAGAATTTCTCCCATTCAGTGGGGACTTCCTTGGGACTCTGCTGATTATTTCCTTTGCTGTACACATGCTTTTTAATTTCATGTGATCCCATTTATCGATTCTTGTTGCAATTTCCTGGGCAATTGGAGTCTTATTAAGGAAATGCTTTTTTATGTCTATATGTTGGAGCATATTGCCTATCTTTTCTTCCAGTAATTGTAAGTTTTCTGGTTTTATGTTAAGGTCTTTTATCCATTGTGAGTTAACTCCCATGCATATTGAAAGGTGCAGGTCAGTTTTCATTTTTTTACAAGCAGATATCCAAGTTTCCAATTACCATTTGTTGAAAAGGCTATCCTTTTTCCAATTTGCCTGCTTTGCTCCTTTGTCGAAAATCAGGTGGCTATAGATATGTTGTTGTATCTCTGGGTCCTCTACTCTGTTCCACTGGTCTTCAGACCTATTTTGATGCCAATATCAAGCTATTTTTGCTACTACAGCCATATAGTATAGTTTAAAATCAGGGATGTGATCCTGCCTACCTTAGTTTTGCAGCTTAAGAGTGTTTTCACTATACATGGTCTTTTTTGTTTCCATATGAATTTTTGGATCATTTTTTTCTAATTCTTTAAAGTCTGTCATTGAGATTTTAGTGGGGATTGCATTAAATCCATAGATTGCTTTGGGTATGATAGCCATTTTTACAATATTGATTCACTCAATCCATGAGCAGGGGAAGTCCTTCCATCTTTTAGTATCCTCTGAAGATACTTTCTTTAATGTTTTGAAATTTTCCTTGTAGAGATCTGCAGGGTCTTTGGTTAGACTGATTCCAAGGTATTTAAGTTTTTAGTGGGCTATCGTGAAAGGGATTGTAATTGTAATTTCCTTCTCCTTTTCACAGTTGGGGTAAAGGAAGGCTACTGATATTTGAGTGTTAATTTCATATCCTGCCATGTTGGTAAAGGAGTTAATTAAGTCTAAAAGTTTTCTAGAGGAGATTTTGGAGTCCTCTCAGTAAAGTATCATGGCATCCACAAATAAAGATAATTTGACCTCTTCCTAGCTTATCTGTATCCCTTTGATTTCTTTCTCTAGTCTAATTGCTCTGGCTAGGACTTCAATCACAATGCTAAATAAGATGGGAGGGAGTGAACATCCTTGTCTTTTTCCAGATACTAAAGGAAATGGTTTTAATTTTTCTTCATTTAATATGATATTGGTTGGAGGTCTGTCACAAATGACCTTAATGATGTTAAGGTAGTTTCCTATTATGCCTATCTTCTTCAAGGGTTTTTTTTTTTTCTTTTTGTGGTACTAGAGGTTGAACTCATGGCCTCACACTTGCATGTTTTGCATGTGCTGTACCACTGACCTTTACCCTCAGCCCATTTTTTTACTTTTTGAGACAAAGTCTTGCTAAATTATGCAGACTGCCTTGGTCTGGAACTTGCGATCCTCCTGCTTCTGCCTCCTGAATCACTGGGATTACAGCAACGCACCACTGCACCACTGGTGCTTCTCCAGGGTTTTTATCAAAGGCCTTTGTCAAAGGCCTTCTCAGCATCGATTGAGATGACCATGTGATTTTTGTTTGCAAGCCTCTTGATATGTTGATACATTAATTGATTTTTGTGTGTTGAACCAGCCTTGCAGCTGTGTAATAAATCCACTTGGTCATAGTGAACAATCTTTTTAATATGTTGCTGAATACGGTTTGCCAGGATTTTGTCATGAAGTTTTGCATCTACGTTCATAAGAGAAATGGGCCTATAATTCTCTATCTTCAATGTATCCCTTCCTGGTTTAGGTATCAAGGTGATGGTAGCTTTGTGGGATGAGTTTGGGAGTGCTCCCTCCTTTTCTACTTTTTGAAATAATTTGAGGAAAACTGGTATTAATTCTTCTTTGAGAGTTTGGTAGAATTGTGCTGTGAACCCATCAGGTCCTGGGCTCTTCTTTGTTGGGAGACTTTTTATTGCCTTTTCTATTTCACCATATGTAATGGGTTTCTTTAGGTCACTTATGTCCTCCATGGTTAATTTTGGTAAATCGTATGTGTTAATACATTTATCCATTTCTTTGATATTTTCATATTTTGGGGAATACAATTTCTCAAGGTATACGCCGATAATTTTCTGTATTTTGTTGGGATCAGTGCTTATGATCCCTTTTTCTTCTCTAATTTTCACAATTTTTGCCTTTTCTTTTTTCTTTTTGATGAAATTGGCCAGTGGAGCATCTATTATATTAATCTTTTCAAAGAACCAGCTCTTAATCTCAGTAATTCTTTGAATTATCTTTTTAGATTCTAATTGAGATATCTCTGCCTTGATTTTGGTAATTTCTGTCTGAGTGTTCCTTTGGGGATTGATTTGTTGTTGGCTTTCTACTGTCTTGAGATGTGTCATCAGGTCATTTATTTGGCTCATCCCTACGTTATTGATAAAGACAGTTATTGATATGAACTTCCCTCTTAGAACTGCCTTTGCTGTATCCCATGTTTTGGTAGGATGCATTTTTATCCTCATTTGATTGCAGACGTTTTTTAATTTCCACTTTAATTTCTTCAATAACCCATTGATCATTCAGCAGTGTTTTATCTAATCTCCATGAATTTGTAAAATTTCTGGTGTTTTTCTTGTTTTTGAGTTCCAATTTTATTCTGTTGTGGTCTGATAAGGTACTGGGGATATTTCTACTTTTCTGTATTTATTGAGGCTATTTTTGTGTACTAAATTGTGATCTATCTTAGAGAAAGTTCCATGTGGTGCTGAGAGGAGTGTGTATTCCTCATCATATGGATGCAATATTCTGTAGATATCTGTGAGTTCCAGTTGGTCTAAAGTGCAGATTAAGCTCATCATTTCTCTGTTGATTTTTTGTTTTGATGACCTGCCTCTTGGGAAAAGTGAAGTATTGAAGTCTCCCATACTTATTGTGTCTAGACCAATGTAGTCCTTTATTTCCCATAAAGTTTTTTGTGTTATGAAGCTAAGTGCCCCTATATTTGGAGAATATATATTAAATAACATTATTGGTTAGTGGATGATTGTTCTTTTAGTAATATGTAGTGTCCTTCTTTATCTTTTCTAATTAGTTTTGGATTGAAGGTTAATCTATCTGAAATTAGTATTGAGACTCCTGCTTTTTTGTTTGTTTGTTTCCCCCCTGGTTGGTATGTTGTTTTCCAGCCCTTAACTTTCAACCTATTACAGTCTTTATGGATTAGATAAATCTCTTGAATGGCACATATTGAGGGTTTATATGTT
The DNA here is from genome assembly GCA_007922755.1 of Pedetes capensis. Lineage (NCBI taxonomy): Eukaryota > Metazoa > Chordata > Mammalia > Rodentia > Pedetidae > Pedetes > Pedetes capensis. The sequence goes on along the minus strand of VMDO01001689.1, from coordinate 143,685 downwards.
GTCATGCAATTGGCCAGTCTGTGTCTCTGAATTGCTCAGTTAAGACCATTTACATTAAGAGTAATTATTGAGAAATGTCTGTTGTTATGCATCCAGTCAGTACATGTTACTCTTTTTTGATTCATGTTTATCTTATTTCTTTCTGATTTCCTCTCATGTTATTTGTTCATTTGTTTGATCTTCTATGTAGGGTTGTCTTATCTCCCCTGTATGTGGTACTTGATTGAAGATCCTCTGTAAATCTGGTTTGGTGGTTGCAAATCATTTGAACATAGCAATATCATAGAATGTCTTATACTCCTCATTATTTTAAAAGATAACTTTGCTGGGTAATGTATTCTTGGTTGGACGTTGTTCTTTTTCAGAACATGGATTACATATGTCCAGGCCTTTCTAGCTTTCAATGTTGGTGTGGAGAAGTTATTTTAGTGGGTTTGCCTTTAAAAGTTAGTTGGGGTTTTTCCCTATCTGCTTTCAAAACTGTTTCTCTGCTGTCTAACATAAGCATTTGTGCAATAATATGTTGTGGGGAGGATCTGTTCTATTTTACTCTGGGTGGGCTTCTGAATGATTCAATTGTGTAAGTATCCAGATCTTGGATTATCTCTGGAGAATTTTCACTCAGGATATCATGGAATAAATTTCCTAATCCTCTTGTGTTTCTTTCTGTTCCTTCAGGGACTCCCTGAATTCTTAAATTTCACTTTTTCATTTTGTCTGAAACCTCTTGGAGATCTACCTGGTATTGTTTCATCATTTTCTCTAACTTAGCTTGCTTGTAGTTAATATCTTGTATTCTTTCCTCCATGTTTGATATTCTCTGTTCAGCCTCATCCAGTCTTTTCTTTATTGGAAATTTTTAATGTACACGTTAATGTGATTCATTCTGATATGCTTTTCATTGTGACATTTCCATATATGCATTTTGTTGTACATTATTCATATAGGTTCCTCCTTACCCTCTTGTACACTTCCTCCCCCTGTCCTGCCCCCCCATCAAAGACTTCTCTACCATTTACTTGTCTTTTTATGGTAATATTTTTCTATATATCCTTGGGTTGCAATTCTGTTTAAGATAGGAACTTTTCCTGCAGTGAACTTTCTTTTTACCTTGTCAGAACTATTACATGCATTTTCTAGACCATCTATAATAATACCATTCTTAGCTTTTTTTTTTTTGCTTTTATTATGATCCGACTTTTGCATAGGAGTTTTTCCTTCTTATAATTCTGATTCAGCTCCCACATATGAGTGAGAACATGTGGTGTTTCTCTTTCTGAACTTGTGTTCCTTCACTTAAAATAATTTTCTCCAATTCCATTCATTTTACTGTGAATGGCCTTATTTCATTTTTTTGATTGCTAAATAGTATTCCATTGTGTATACGTAACATAGTTTTTTTAATCCATTCTTCTGTTGGACACTTTGGTTGATTCCATATCCTTGCTATTTTGAAAAGTGCTGCATTGAACATGGAGATGCACGTGTCTCTGTGGTATGATGACACACCTCCCTTTGGGTAAATTCCCAGTAGTATTATAGCTGGGTCATATGGTAGATCTATTTTCAATTTTTTAAGATACCTCCATATTGATTTCCATAGTGGTTGGACCAATTTATAGCTCCACCAACAATGTAAGAGTGTTCCCTTTTCTCCGCAACCTCACCAGCATTTGTTGTTATTTGTTTTATTGATCTTGGCCATTCTTACTGGTGTAAGGTGAAATCTCAGAGTTGTTTTAATTTGCATTTCCCTAATGGTTAGGGATATTAGCATTTTTTCATGTGTTTCATGGTTTTATGGACCTCTTCATTTGAGAACTGTCTACTCAGTTCCTTTGCCCATTTGTGTATTGGGTTATTTGTTTTTCTGGGAGTTTTTTTTTTTTTTTTTTTTTTTTTTTTTTTTTTTTTTTTTTTTTTTTTTTTTTTTTTTTTTTTTTTTTTTTTTTTTTTTTTTTTTTTTTTTTTTTTGCATTCTTTTTAAATTCTGGTAATTAGACCTTTGTCTGATGTATAAAATGCGAAGATTTTTTCCCATTCAGTGGGGATTTCCTTGCCTCTGTTAATTGTTTCTTTTGCTGTACAAAAGCTTTTTAATTTCACATAATCCTATTTATCTATTCCTGTTGCAATTTCTTGAGCAATTGGAGTCCTATTAAGGAAATACTTTCCTATGCCTATATGATGGAGTGTATTGCCTATCTTGTCTTCTATAAGTTTTAAAGAGGATTCTACTGAAGTATTTATTTCATTCAGCTTGCCTTACATCTCAAGGATTGCAGCTTGTTTTTTTCTGAGTGTTTCTGGCTGCAATGAGAGTACAGACTCCAGATGAGATACCTTCTTCTCTAGGATTTTGAGGGTGCTGGTAGTGTTGTCTTTGATATCTCTTAACATATTAATAATCAAAATTCTGATTTCTGATTCTGATATCTCTAGAAATTGGGATTATTTGGTATTGTCTGTTGAGAGGCTTTGGTATGTGGGGTCTTCACATCCAGTGTGTCCCTTCAAGTTTCATGTGCTTTTTGTTGAGGCTTGCCCATTTGTTCTGGGAGATGGGTTCCACCTCCTCCAAATGTGAAGAATCTCCCTCTGAAGTTTTTTTGAGGTTGGGTGATGATGAGATTCTGGTGCTTTTCTCTCATTCCCCTGCCCTGCTCTCACATTGAAAGCTGGAAGGTATTGAGGGGAGGAGTTTCTGCGCATCATCTCTCCAGCCAGGGATGATAGCAGAAAGTCCACACCTGTCTCTCGGGCTAGACTGAGTTTCAGAATGCTCTTGGCAACCCGCCCTGTAGGGTACTCCACCTCTGCCACACTAGCCCACTAAGACCCCTGGCTGCCCCACAGATCTCCTGCACCTCGATCTCAGCTCACAGAACACAGCCCAAGTGGCAATAGCGGATGATGGTGAGCCAGATCCCAATGCTGGGCTCACTGCTGTCTTGTGTGACTTGAGCCCTGCCACTCACTCCCCCAGTGCAGTGGGTGGGGTAATGTTGTGCTAACCCCAGTGCATCTGGGGCCTGCACTCCTGTGTGGGACTTGTGCTGTCTCACTGTCCTATCACAAACTGCGTGGGTAGGACCTCTGTGGTGGGAGTATGGCGACTGTGCTGGCTGGTGCACCTGCCAGACGCAGGGTCTGGATGGTCCCCTGCCCTTTCCTGCGTGGAGGTAAAGTCAGGAGTGGGAGGTAGCCTATGTTACTTAGTGAAACCCTGTCTTAAAAAAAAATGAAGAGTGGATTGATAGAGCACTTGCAAGGTATGTGCAAGGACCTGGGTTCAAACCCCAATTACTGAAAAAAAGAAAATTAGTGGATAGTCCATTTGTAAATTTAGTAGCATAGAGTAGGTTTTGAGGATATCTATGCACATCTCAGAAAGGAATATGCCAAACCTCTCTTTTTGTGTCCTGTGCTGTTTTCTTTAACTGGTATAATTTAAAGCTATATAGTAATTCATAATGCACTGACAGTTCTCACACTTAATCTCCCATTTAAAAATGAAATTAATTATTTCCTTAAAGAAATACATTAGTCAATAGGGAATATATTTTGTAATCAACCAAACTGCATATGTGGCTTTTTATAATCACTTACAGATAAAAACTAGGAAGTGCTTTTTTTCAAACCATGACTAGTTATTTTCGGTTCTGACAATTCAGAAATAGTCCATGGATATCACATTTTAATTTGAATTTGGAAAGTGTATCATATGTGTGAATATTTATAGAATCAAATACTAAATAGCTATATTTTGTATCTTACAGTGTACATATTTAATAGTTTAAATCATGCTCACATTTTAAAGTTAGTTGCTTCCTTGCACTTTTAGTGAACCATTGTTGTTATTGTTGTTAGATGCCGTGGAGTCGGTATCCGACTCATAGCGACCCTACATACAACAGGGGAAACACTATTGTCAGTGCTTCTTTGCTATTCATAGGGTTTCAATGGCGGATTGATTTTTGGGAGTGGGTTGCCAGGTCCTTCTCCAATGAACCATTAAGAATGTTAATTTCCTTCATCATAGAGATTATTTCAGTTTATCCTACTATAAAATGGTATCTTTTCAATAAAGACAAGTATTGGAGAAGAAAGAATCTGGATTCTTGTAGGGTTTCCAAGTTATTTCTATGTGATAGAAACTTGATAATCATTAACTAATTTGACAGAACTTCCTTTTTCAGGTGTGGGCACAATGTAGATACACATTTTAATGACACCATACTTACATTGCTACTTCATGATCTTTTCACACAGTTATTTTATTATTTTATTATAACCAAATTTCAGCCCTTTGAATGTATTTTAGTGGTACAGAAGATGCATTTGGGAAGGCAGGCTGTAAAATATTTCAAAGGTGTGTGAAGAAATTTAACTTCACATAGATCCTGAGATGTGACTTTGCTCTTCCTCTGTGGACTAATTTAGGATCTTTATGCTTAAACTTACCCCAAATTCATGAGGTGTTGGTAGTCAACCTTTAATTGGAATCTAATGGAAGTGGAAATTTCAATATGTGGAATATTTGTTTAAATTTTTGAATTTGTTTTTTCCTGAAACAGTGAATTTATATGCTTCACAGAACTATAATTGAATTTTATAGTTTTGAACTATGCATAGTCTTATTCTCTAATAGGATTGTTGTTGTTGTTAAGTGCTGTTGAGCCAGTGTCTGACTCATAGCAAACCTATGTACAATAGACAAAACAATATTGTTAGTGCTTGTCTGTAATTTATAGTTTTCAGTGGCTGATTTTCTTTTTGGGGGGGAGTGGGTTGCCAGGTCCATCTCCCAAGCTGACAGCACCTGGTATTCCCAGGTGGTCTCCCATCCAAAGACTAACCAGCCCTGATCCTGCTTAGCTTCTGAGATCTGATGGGGTCAGATGCCACAGTGGTATTACCGCAGGCCTAATAGGATTAGTGTAGCTAAAATAATGCTTAAATTGTATTCTGTAAATCATCAATGTCCATAAAGGATCCAACCTAAACCATACATTATGTAGAAGTCTGTCTGTATTCATTCAGCAAATATGAGTTTAATGTCTACCTTGTAGCTCATACTGTGTGAAGTGCTGGGGATATAAGCACAAATAGGAGATATTCCCTTCCTCAAGAAATTCATTACAGTGGGTAACAGACATTTACGATTGTAAGATAAAAGGCATGATAAAAATTTGTCTATGATATTTTGGAAAAACTCCAAGGTGACAGTTCCCCAGTCTGGAATGAGCAGGTATCATCTGAAAAGATTTCTAGAATGAATTTTATCCTAAGCAAATCTTTAAATATGAAAGTAAATTAAAAAGTCTAAGTATATGGAAGAAAGATTTTAGGTAGGGGAAATTGTGGGAGGAAAGTGGAAGGAAAAAGGAAATTGTATTGTGGGATACTGTATTTACTGTGTTTTCTTGATTCTCTGAGATTTGGGGCCTTGATTCTAAAAAGACTGTCCCTCCTTCTGCTAGCTAATTCCCAAAGATAGCAAATAACTCCTGTGCAGGTGAACCTTTCACATAAAAACCAACCAGTCCAGACCCCTCACCCTTAACTATCTCCTTTATCAAATTCTTCAAACACTAAGCCAATGTTCTCCCTGCCCTGAATCAGCCCAGGGCCAGGCAATAGATGACTAGACATAGTTCCTATAGCCTCAGGCACTCCCAAATTATTCAAACTATTAAGCCCAGATTTACCCATCATGTCTATTCTCCTGCTCCAATTTCTTCCCAGTGAAGTACCAGCAGGAGTCATGCTTTCTCTTGTCATCTTTTGATTGGTCCTGGCCCTTCCCCACATGGCCCTGGGTGGCATGCTGTTTCTAGGAATCTCTGAGAATGCACTTCTTTCATGACAGTCATCTTCCTGTATGTCCAATTACACTTGGGTAAAACAAATCCTGGTGCTTCTTTAGAATGGATACTATAAGTGATTCAGGGCTATTCAAACATAGTATAAGAGAGGAAAAGAAAGATACAACTAGAGAGGCAAGCAGAGGTCAGACCTGCAGGATAGAGAACTTGGTTTTTATAAGGCAAACAGGTTTATACCAACATTGTTTTATTTTATTGTTTTGTCCCTGTGTAAGTAATGGCACTCTTTTAGAATCTCTGGGTTTTTAGTTTGACCATCCATAATTGCCAAGGCTGGGCTAAATGTACTTTAGGACAGATCCTACCTTATAACTGATGTTGCTGATAGATGGATAAGTATTCCTGAGAATAAAACCATCTATCTATCTCTTTTCAAATACTTCTTATGATCTTTGAGGTAGATTTTTATACGTTTATCATCCCCAGGAGAACAAATATGTGGAGAATTATATGAGAAAGCCCTTTCTTATTTCTGGTTCATAGAAGGCTGTATGCTACCCTGACTGACAAGACAGATTGTAACATTCACAAGGAGTTATTGGACATAAAACCAAGCTCTTTTTAAAAGTTAGGGAAATCAATACGTCAAATCCAATCAAAATATGCTACTTAGTGAAGCCAGGTAAATTGGATTTTCAGGGCCTTGAGAATATATGTTTCTCAGATACAGGACCTATAATCATTTGAAATAACATTGGTAAATGTTCAGAGACAGCAATATCAGACTCTCCAGGAATTCATTTTCACTATGGAAGTGGCCTTCAGATCTGCTTGTTATATAGAGCATAGAACTCTTTAGAATATTGTCCTAACATGGAACAGAAATTAAATTCCACGCACATCTGTCATTTCTTATTTTCTAGAACTGTCTTTGAAATTCTTGAGGAGAAATTGAGGTAATGCCTCACTCCTGGAATCTTACATATTGGGTAGTGCATTCAGAAACTGATTGAAATAATATGCAATTCAGTGTTGAATTAAAATCTCTTAGAGGGAAAATATAATAGTTTTTCCTTCTATTTTTATATGCTCCATTGTATTTGGCACAATTTAAAGATGTTAAAATTCACTGGGAATTTGAAATATAACTTTCCACTGACAGCTTGATTTCAATGGAGAATAAACAGAGGATATTTAGACACCCAATTGATAGTTCATCTACAGATGTACCATCATGGCATCTGATCCCATTTTATCTTGGAAGCTAAGCAGGGTTGGGCCTGGTTAGTACTTGGATGGAAGACTGCCTGGGAATACCAGGTGCTATAGGCTTGGGAGAAGGACTTGGCAGCCCACTCCCAAAACAATCAGTCGCTGAAAATTGTATGAACAGAGAAGCACTGACAATAGTGCTGGTCATGGCACGGTGTGGGTTAATGTTTTGTCTGTTGTACATAGGGTCGCTGTAAATCTGACTTGACTTGATGACACTGAACAACCACAAAGTGATAGTTCAGAAGATTGTCATTTAGTTCCCATGTGAACACCTCACAGATTTCTTTGCTACATAATCATGCCTGCCAGGCTAAATTCAACCAGGAACAAATACGTAAACACATGCTGAAAACCAGAAATCCTTATGTAATGAAAAGTATTTTTAATATTTAAGTGAAATTTCATATTTAATTAATGTGATCCACGGACTACTTGAATTTGGCTATATTCTGTCACCATCAAAAGATTTCTTTTGCTGTATTCTTAGAGAAACCCACTGTTAGACATTTCTATCTCTATTGCTTCAAATGTATATTCCTATGTATGTCTATGTCCATATCTATATCTGTATTCACATTTATGTTTATATATCAATAAGGGAATATACCACTGGAAACATTTACAGAGCATATATAGGAGAAAAACTTAATGAAGCTTGTATCAGTGGATACAAAGAACACATTGGAAATTCTCCCTATTACTTTTTTTTTTACTAACTCCAAGTTTATTTTTCTCTGTTGCTTTCTCTGACTAGGTAGGGAATATGTGTCAATATTTTAATAATAACAGTTAAGTGCAAAATTTTTAAAACTGCAATAAATGAGATGTTTATTTTCTCCTATTTACCAATAAAATGTGAAAAAGGTGTTGGTGATCTCCAGTATCACCACCACCAGATTTAGTGATTTTTTAGGAGTCCTCACAGGACTAAAAATATAGTAACACTCATAACTATGATGCATTAGCAAAATGAGAAGGCTCTTGGGTGAAATCCAAAGGACACCAGACACAAATTAAAGAGAAGTCTCTCTCAGGAGAGTTGTATGGACTTGCTTAATTCTGGTCTAATTTACAAACTGTGACCACAAGTCCACTAGGGAAACTCACTAGAGACCCAGTGCCCAGAGCAATGGGGGCTAGTCACATAGGACTGTTTGGCATATTCCATATAGGACTCTGTGTACATATTCCAAAATTTGACACTGAAAAGAAAAACAGGTATTCAGCATACACCCTATTGTCTTTGCAAGCATTTTAGTACTCTTATCACTTCTGACGATAGTGGGAAATCTTGCCAAACTCAAGATCTTATCCTCCATCCAAGGGCCCAGCTTTCAAGCAAATCTTAGAATGGCAGTGTCGGCCCTATGGTCAACTCTCTTCTGCATAGAAAGTAAATATATTGAATTATTTATATCCTTACATGTGTACTAAAATTTTTAATATCCTCTTTAGGGTGTTAATATATTATAGCAGTTGAACTTACACACTAATTGGGGGTAGTTAACATCAAGATTTCTTTAGGGCAACTACATTTGGCTGTCTTAAATTTTAGGTAACTACAAAATAATTGAAATTTAATTTTGATTATAATAGGGAATCATATTTAAGATATTATTTCTGTAAATGAATAATAAGGTGACTCTCATTTATTTTGGGTATTTTTATGTTTAAAATTTATTATTTAATGACTCTAGAAACTGAGGCAGAAAGATCATGAGTGTGAGGCCAGAGGTGCCTGTGAAACTTACCAAGATCCTCTCTCAAAATAAAAGTAAAAAAGGGGCTGGTGGTACAGCTCAGTGGTAGAACACCTGTTTAGCATGTGTGAGAACCTGAGTGTAACTTCCCAGTAGAGCATAAAAAAGTTATTATTTAACATTTTTAAAGTTAAATTTACCTTTAAACTGGTATATAAAAACATAAAACTGTACACATTTATTGGGTATTCTGTGATGTTTTAATACATATGTGCATTGTGTAATGCTTAAATAAGGTTAAATATATCCATTTTCTCAAAATGTGCTTTGTGGTGAAAACATTAAAAATTCCTTTCTTTTATCTTTTTGAAATATGTAACATATATATGTATGTATACAGAGAGTACATATATAGGGACTGTACAGTACCATAGCACACAGGAACTTATTTTGGGTAATTTATTAAAAGTTCATTTCAGAAGATGAGGCTTTCTGACCTCATTTCCCAGATTTGGGAGAGAACATAAGCTAAAGTACATCCAATCCTATATAGTGTTCTCCTAAATTTGGAGAGCTAAGGAAAGAGAAGAAAGAGGTTTGTAATTTAAATCAATTATATTGAAATTGGTCATTAGTATATTATGTTCAACTATTTCACCTTCTTCAATTCATTCTTCATGATGATCCAGAGTGATCATTTGAATATGCAAATATGATAGTGTTACACCTATCCTGCAGCTCTTCAGTGGCAAAGGTTGCTCTGATGCAGTACCTCAAACTTTGTGTTTCTGCTCCTGTGCCTTTGCATATACTCAACCCTTTTCCTAGTTTTAGTGATTTTTTAGGAGTCCTCACAGGACTAAAAATATAGTAATACTCATAACTATGATACATTAGCAAAATGAGAAGGCTCTTGGGTAAAATCCAAAGGACACCAGACACAAATTAATGAGAAGTCTCTCTCAGAAGAGTTGTATGGACTTGCCTAATTCTGCCTTTTTACATAGTTCACTTCTACTCATTCATCAACTTGTAGCCTATATATCACTTTTCTAATATTCTTGTCCATCTGGGAGTGACCTGTTGGAATAGGTAGGTCCACATGAAATATCCGTGTCCACTGGCATTTGTTATAGTTGAAAATTGGCATGTCTTACAATGTTATTGATTAATATCTGCTTTCCCATTAAATTGAAATCTCCATTATATCCATGTTCTTGTTGTTAGGTGCCGTTGTGTCTAGCTCACAGTGACCCTATGTACAGCAGAACAAAACACTAGCTGACACTGCCATGCCCAGCACTATTGCTAGTGCTTCTCTGTTATCCATAGAGTTTTGGATGGCTGATTGTTTTGGGAGTGGGCTGCTAGGTCCTTCTTCATAGGCTGCAGCTCCTGGTATTCTCCCATCCAAGAACTAACCAGGCCTGACCTTGCTTAGCTTCTGAGATCAGAAGGGATCAGATGCCAGGGTGGTATGGCTGTAGACCTGTATCCATAGTGTATAGCATAATTCCAGGTCTATAGTATACATAATGATGACTGAAAACATCGTGAAAGTTTTGTTTGTTCAATGAACACAGATCATTAGAATTCAGGCAGGGAACTAACTAACTCCTACACATAGTATTTTAGTTCTTAAAGAATGGCAACCACGTTCAAAAGGGCCTATAATAGAAATTGGGGCATGTTTAAGTCATTAATCTAGAAGGGTGTTATGCTCCCCCTGTGGAGGAAGCATAGACCCCTCCCCCCAAGTATGGTTCAGATGTCACCATTGAAAGTCCTACACATACCCCAACAAATTCGAAAGGCTGATTTCTTATATGATGAGGCTTTTGGGGTGAACAGTTATTGTTGGTGTTAGGGCTATTGAGTTGGGTCTGACTCATAATGACCCTTATAGAGTTTTCAATAGCTGATTGCTTCAGGAGTGGATTCCCACATCCTTCTCCCATTTTTGCTATGCTGGGGAACTCAGAGAGCGCAGATGGCACTCTACTGACTGAGCTAACCCCCAGCCCTGGGGAGGACAGAACATGTTTCAAAGCAGATCCAAAAGTGGCATGAGAAAGGAAGGGACAGAGACTGATTTGGGATTCTGTTGTGGTTGTGGAGTAAAGCCAGGAGGAGAGTTCCTTTATGCTCTAGCCAGGGCTTTTGTGATGTGAATTTCCTGCTGGTGCCAAGGGAAGGAGCATCCTAATGTGAAGACTTCCTTAATGTGCCCAGATACAATGCAGAAGAGGAAGAAGGATGGGGGAGGCTTGGATGGGGAAGGCTATTGCCTTCTGTAGGTGGGATTTGCCAGAAGTTTCAGGTTTGCTTTATTTTACAGCAAGGAGGCCTCTGTCACATTGCTAAAATTTCAGGGTGTAGTTTCTACCACCTAAAGCATAATGTATGGCCTAAAGCCGTAGCCCTGTGGCATCTGATCCCATCAGACCTCAGAAGCTAAGCAGGGTCAGGCCTGGTTAGTACTTGGATGGGAGACCACCTGGGAACACCACGGGCTGTAGGCTTGGGAGACGGACCTGGCAACCCGCTCCCAAAAGTCAATGTGCCATTGAAAACCCTATGAACAGCAGAGAAGCACTGACAATAGTGTTTCCCCTGTTGTATGTAGGGTCACTGATACCCACTCAATGGCACCTAATAACAACAACAACAAAGCATAATGTATAGCTGAGTATGGAGGATCATGGGCTCAAACCTTTAAGAAATTTTATTTCCAAGAGAGCACAGAACATAGCCTGTAATGCCATTCTAATGGTCTAGTGTGTACTGAGGAGGACTGTTTCCTCACAGACCGTGAGCAAGTCATGGCCATTATAGGTGATTTAGATATTTCAGGATAGATGAGAGGTGGTGTCTAAAGCTTTTGTTGTGAAAGAGCTCTTGAGGAGAGGCTCCTTGGGATGCCTGCTGTGTAGCAGTTTGGACAGATTCTAGAGCCTTGGGCTATACTGGGCCTCATTCAAGGTGGACTGTTTTGTGAGTAACAGCACAAGTGAGCTTAAGTAAAATTTATAAATGAGGAATATGTTGCCTCCAAAATCCAAAAAGGTCTAAAAGATGTTGGCCTGTCTTAATGTCATGGCTACTAGCATTAACAGCTGTTTCTTGACGATGTTGGAGATGGGTTGACTCCTGGCTTACTAAACAATGTTCAGGAATTTAACCATGGTGTTGGGACCTTCTACTGTGTGTGAGGTAGTGCTCCATCCTCTCTTTGTGAGTTCATTTGTGAATATTTGCATGCCATGAATAAATGTGTCAGCTGAATTTCTTTGGAGGAAGATGTCATCAATGTGACTAATACCGGTGGTCCTGGAGAAAACTGAAGTTTAGAGTTTACCTTCAAGGATTATGCATCTTGGCAGGACTGCTGACATAACCCATGGGTAGCCAGGTAAAGGAATATCATGTTCCTTAAAAGGGGAAGGCAGTTGGTGGCTGAGAGGTTATTGAAATAGATATTGAAGATAACATATCAACCAAATCTGTAGTAGCAAAATATTAACCAATTGCTGATTGGTTGGAGTCAATAATTTCAACAATATTAGGTGTGATGGCCTAAGTGGGTGGAACCATGAGGTAAAGGTTGCAGAAATCCACTGTGAGGCACCATCTATTTCTTTAGGCTTAATCAAAGGCCAAATTGGGCTCTTAATGGAGAAGCACTGGCAACACAACTCTCTACCTCAGCAGGTCTTATTGCAGTCCTTGAAAGGGAAAGTCTATGTAATCCCTTCTTGTTAAGCCAATTGCAAGTGTCAAAGGCTTAGTTTAATTTTAATTTAGTACACTTTGGTTAGAGTGCCTATGACCGCTGTCATTGGGATATTTTAGGGGATGGATGCCAGAACTGTAAATAGTTTAGCAAAGCAGTAGTTCTGATGATTAAGGTGAGGCCTCCCCATTTGTCTTTAGTTTATGCTTGGCAACTACTCTCAGAGTATAAACAGCTTATTTAATCTTAGTGAGATGCCCTAAGATAATTGTTTTTTAAGCTACAATATTGATTGAGGCCATGATAGTCTGGCAGTTGGGACATTTCTGCAGAGGTTCGTGTTAACTCAGACAATTTCCCTTTTACCTTTTGTTGTATATATTCTTTTAGTAAAATTTGAATTTCCAATTGGATCTACCTGTTTCAGTTTTTTAGTTTCCATCTCCTCTATTAGTTTTTGTTTTGTTTATTGTTCATTATTGGATATACTTTGGTTTGTAAGTTTTATCTTCTTTCAGGAAGCCTCAAATTAATATATTCAGGGTTAAGGGCCTTTGCCATGTCAATTGTTGCTTCATTGAGTTTAAGGATTTGAGGCTTATGCTGGGTTTGAATTACCCCGTGGTGGGCCATGGGTGTTTTTCCTTATAGGCTTGAGAGTCAGGCTCTTTCTTGGTGACCTGACTGGCATATAGGTAGCAGTAGTAGCAAAGGCATTTTGTGATGCTCTGGTTAGCCGTCTGCTTTTGCAAGTGTGACCTCATCTTGCCACATAGCGACTATTCTTCCTGCACACAAGAGACCACCCAGTGTGCCCATATGTTGCATAGCATATCAGTCCTTCTCTTATTCACTCTGTAGAAAAATACCAATACCTGGCTGAAACACAAACCCAGCAGTCATAGGGTAAGAATGCTTCTCCTAAGCCGAAGTGTCAGTGGCAGCTTAGGGTGGAATCAAAGTACGTGATTTAATCTGAAACACAAAAACAGGTCTAGGCCAAGATATGCCATCCAGGGCCACTTCATGCAGGTACCTAATCCAATACATCTGTCTTCCAAGGCCAAATAGTGAAACTTTTGATTGAGATCAGTTAAATCTGTGATAGAATTTTGGGAGGATTCAGCAAATGTAGCACAAAGTTGCATAGCTCAAAGCAGAAGCTTGCCAGCAGGCAGTAACTCAAAGAGCACACTTCACAGCAGGCTGCAGAGCCATGCAGCAAGATGAAGCAAGAGAAGAAAGCCTCCTGGTAATGGTAGTCATCACCGAGGCACTCTGCTGGCTGCATCAATTATAGTCATCCTGCAGAGGGGAGATGGGACCCCATTACTACCACCAAAAATTACCTTTCTATTTCAAGACTGATGATGCCATAGGCATACCAACAGGGTATGAAAAGGCTTATCACTTAGTTAATGAGGCTTTTTTGGAGAAAAACGGGCAGGTTTCTAAGCAAATCCAAAAGTGGCCAGTAAGGGTAGGGGGAAAAGACTGGCTTCAGATTTTACTATAGTTAGTGATGGGGCTGAGTGAAGGATCCCATGTACATGGGTCAGGGCTTGTGTGCTTTGAACGTCCTGCCATCACCAAAGGAGGGAGACTCTGGGCTTTCTTTCAGCCTGTCCAGATGTAAGGGGCTTGAAAGCTATCAGCCATCAGACTCCTTATTGCAAGGAGGTAGAAAAGAGCCACCTGTATATTTTTGAGTGGCATATTTGAGTTTGAGAAATGTCTTTTTATAGGAAATAGTGGGTGCTTCATTTTGATGTAAGAGATCCTTTTACTTGTATTGAAAGCCATGCTTAAGAAAATCTTTCTTGCTTTTTTCAATCCTTAATTTTTATATTATCTAGTATAAAGATACACTAAATTGTGATTTACTGTGTCTATTATTAGCATTATAGGGCTGGGGGTTAGCTCAGTTGGTAGAGTGCTGCTCTGTGCCCTCTGAGGCCTTAGGTTTGATCTCCAGCACTACAAAAAAATGGGAGGAGGACCCATATAACACTCCCCAAACAACCCGGATATAATAAGCCATTGAAAACCCTATGAATAGCAGAGAGGCACTGAGAGAATGCCAGGCATGGCACAGTGTTGGGGAGTGTTTTGTTCTGACATACACAGGGTTGCTATGAGTTGGACCCAACTCAAAGGGCATCTAACAACAACAACAACAACAACAACAACAACAACAACATTAGCATGATATCCCTTAATTATTGTTTTATGAATTAAGTACAAAATTGTGATTTCTATGGTGATCTCATACAGAATTTACCTCAGAAGCCAGTCAACCAGATTGAGCATTTGTTAGTAAGCTTCAAATTTTGGGCAATCATTACAAGTTATGATTTATCTATGAATAAAATGTGTAATTAGTTCTTTAAAAGGTCAATTGTAAAACTCAACCAGTACGCCCATTTAGTGGGAATTCTCACAGGAGTGTTGTCCTCTCCAGTGATGTGGACTTGCTCAGCTCTGGCCTTGCAGTTTGAAGTTGTGGTTTGGCACCATTCTACTGCAAGTTGTCTTTTGGAATGGACCTTCTACTGTACTACTCTTAATTTATTTCCTATGTTGCCTGCCACCAATATAATGCAAATTCAGTGAGGACAGAAATTCATTTTTTGCTTTTTCATTGCTATATCTTCAGTACCTAGAACAATGTGAAAATAGCTAATAAATAAATATTTGTACATGAGTTCCTAGATATAAGATCTTTTTATCTCTTTGAAAACTAAAAGTAATTATAATTTTGATAATTATAAGCCTAGTTTCAAATTCAGAATCTTTGTGTCTCTGAGAGAGTATAATGGTCACTGTTTAAGTTTAAATATATTAAGATAAGTAATTAGAAACTGTAAACTACTAGAAACTTTAGAAGGAACTGTAGATAAAATAGTTTAATATTATAAATGTGAATGTTAACTATGTTTACTTGGCACATTGGGTTTTGAGGATATTGGCATCTTATCTAAGCTCAAGGACAGGATCTGTGGTGGTGCTTGGTCTTCACGATATTAGACATAAAGGTTCTTATTTCAGGTTCTCCTTTTTCTGGAAATTGTGTGATCTTTTTCTGATTTTTCATAGTTCCATTTTCTTCTATTACAGTTACTGCTGTATTGTAACTAAGGATAAGAACTCTAGGTTCAGATTACTAGGAGTTAATTGTGGCATTTTACCAATATGTGAATATGGACAAGCTACTTATCCTTTATGTGACTTATGTTTCTTTACCTGATTTATGTTTCCTGTGAGTAATATGTGGCTAATAGGAGTATCTACTTTAGTGTTACTGTACCAATTGAAGAGATAATGTATTTATAGTATTTATCTTAGTGTTGGGCATGGAGACTATTTGATAAATGTTAGTGATGATGATTATTATTTTACCTGCCCTTGACTCATCATGACTTCTCTCTTGCACTCCACAGCCTATTTTATAAATACACCTTATTTCTTTATTTGCCTTATGTGATCCATTAGTTTTCCAATTCCAAATGTTCGAGAAAGGAATATGGTAAACCCATATCACAGTTTTGAGCAGACAACAGAGATCACAGCACTGGATCAGCATAGTGTGTTCAGCGGCGATCGAGTGGAGAGTGAATACTTTGGTACAAAATAAGGCTGTTTAGACAGTAAGGACTGTTGGCTCTTGGGTTTATTAACAGTAAATATGCAATAATACATATCTACGAAAATACTCAGAGGCTGGAGTTTAGCTCAGTTGGTAGAGTGTTGCTCTGTGCTCTCTGAGGCCCTGGATTTGATCCCTAGCTCCACAAAAAATGGGAGAAGGATGTTGTAGCCCACTCCCTAAATAATCTGGAAACAATCAGAAATTGGAAACTCTATGAGGGTAACTATGACTCAAACCTGACTTGATGGGACTTAACAGTAACAACAACAACATGAAAATACTTGTATATATGCTGCTTGTTTTTTCTTAATTGCCTAGATCTACAATCAAATTGCATGTGATATCAGCTAAACCATTTTATTAGTGACAGTGGTTTAATTACAATTTTTTTTGCTTATATATTTGTTTCTGCATTTGGAGATATTCAACCACTGGATTCTTTTAAAAATTGAAACAATATTTAGATTACTAAATATTATCTGAAACTAAGTTAAAACAGAAAATAATTCATTTACATATAAATTTTAATGAATAAAAAGTGAAATGGAATAAGAATTCAATTGTAGCTTGAAGTGAGGAGGCTAGGAAAATGATGACAAATTTTTAGCAAATCAGGCTAATGGTGTCCTTAACTGTTGGATCAGTGATGAAATGTGTCCCTAGGACAATATTGCTTGGTTTGCATTTTGCAATTATACTTTCCATATGGTGGTAGCATAGTCTAATACCTGTTAGTCTATGATCATAATATTTTGAATTTAAAATCTTCCCAAAGCAGAAAAGAATATCCTTTCTTGTACTTTTTTATGTTTATCCATCTGCATAATATAATGTTGATTTAAAGGTCCAGTCCAGGTAACTTATGTGAAACAACAACAACAACTACAACAACACCCCCCACATGGCTTCTTTAACTCTGTATATTATGAAGAGCATGGTAGAATTTGTTGAGAATGTCCAGCAAATTTCCCTAATATGATCATGATACAATTGAATAATAAAGAAATAATGGGTTTTGATAGTAATCTTCAGTTACTCCCTATTAAAGAATGAGTAATTAGCTATGGATAGAGGAGTATCTCCATGTTGGTTCTAATCAGATCTTCTTTGGGTCCCAAGTGGTTCTTGTTGTGATAGATGCCACTCTGCAAAGATGCTCTTGTTAGGTTAAACAGAAGGGAATTTATCAAAAGCACATTAGGCCATGTGTGGATTTTGGATGGCTGGAGGACCAGTCAAGAACCAAAATGGCCAAAGCATAGGCAAGAGCCCAAAGACAGGAGATGCCCAGTGCTCTTTGCTGCTATTCCAGTGTTTACACACACACACACACACACACACGCACACACACACAGCTAGATGTCCAGATATCCCAGTTTGAGAAATACTGGATTAATTGACTCAATTTGCATTATATAAAGCAGAATTTAGAATCCTTTCTCAAACATATTGCATACCAATGTAATGGAGAAACCTGTATACATATTGTACATATATTGGTGATCTGAAAATTCTGTCTTGGTCAAATGGAACTTACAGCAAAATTTTCCTTCTGAAAGTTTCTTGCTAATGTAGTAACCTTTTTCATTCTTTAAGATACCCCTACATTATGTTAACAAGGTCAGTTAAAGAAGCAGAAAAATTATTGGGCTTTTTTTTTGAGGTAAAAATGATCAAATAAATGGAAAAAGACAATGCCATATCACTTTGTACCCCACCATCATTTACCAAAAAAGGGAGAAGAAAGATCAAATAAACAATATTAAATAGTAAGTAGCCTTCTAATCATTCAGCTCTCAGCAGACCACTTTTGAAAAAAATTCTTTTTAATAAATTAGCATGAAAATACTAAGAATGTCACTCTTATCTGGACATTTTTGGCAAGGACCATAGATAGTATTTGGAAGGTATACTAGTTTAGAATCACAATTCTGAAGAGTCTAATTCTTATGCTAGAATTGATGGGCAAGCAACATTTGTAGCAGATTCTTATTTGTAGCACCTGATTTGTAACATCTAAATGGAGAAGGCCTGCAGACATACCACTGTAGCATATGGTCCTGTTAGATCTCAGAAGCTAGGCAGGGTCAGACCTGGTTAATACTTGGATGGGAGGCTCCCTGGGAACACCAAGTGCTATAGGCTTGGGAGAAGGAACTGGCAACTCACTCCCCCCCAAAACAATCAGCCATTGAAAACCCTCTGAATAGCAGAGAAGCACTGACAATAGTGTTTTACCTGTTGTACACGGAGTCGCTATGAGTCGGACACTGACTTGACAGCACCCAAGAACAACAACAAATGGAGATGATTAAAACAAACCTTGAACATCATCCATTGAGTTACTCACAAAAACTGGCTCCTGTTGTTACCCTTTGAGTGATATATTAAGGAGTAAAATACTTGGCAAATACTTTTGTCTAAATTCCTCTACTAATATTTTCCACCTGTTTTCTTCAACTTGACTCATGATGATAGTCCAGTTAAAGCTACTTTCTACAAATTCTTTAAACTTACATGAAATAAATGCAAACATTTTGTGAGAAACAATGGGGTCTCCTTATTGGCATCTAACAAATTAAAGTCAATGGACTCATGTTTTATATCATCAGTTGTCACTAAATGTGTAGTGCAGATTATTTTGCAGCTTTTGCCAAAATACCAGTCTGCATTATTTTTTTCAGTATGGGACATTGAACCCGGGGCCTCACGCATGCTAGCAAGTGCTCTCTGACCAAACTGCTCCCCTAGCCCCTTTTTTGTTTATTATCCTGAGGTGAGGCCTTGCTAAATTATGCAGGCTGCTCCTGGCCTCCAACTTGTTATTCTCCTGCTCCAGCCTTGAGTTGCTAGAAGTATAGGTGTGCACTTCAGCTGTTGGCTTCAGTGTGGATTTTAAATAACATATTTATTCTTATTAATATATCTATATTTTAGAGAAGATGCCATTTTATCTCTAACAAAAAGAAACAAAAGTAAAACAATTAATAAGCACTTACTATGTGCCAACACTCTGTTACCCTTCTGATTAATGCCTGCATCTGGTGATCCTCAGCTCTTTGGCCTTTAGCTACAGGAAATGAGGGTCAGTTTATACTGCCAAGGGGGTCTTCTGGCTTTCAGATTGTCATTACCTGGCATACTAGTTGGTTTTTCATTACCATAACAAAATTCATGAGACAAGGAAAGCTTAAAAAGAAAAGAGGTTTATTTAGTTCATGCTTCTGGAGGTTCAATGGCATGGTGCTGTTATTAGCTTGGCTCTGGTGAGAACCTGATGGCAGATGACATCACAATGGCTGGAGTGTGTGTGTGAGGAAGAGGTCACATGGCCAGACAGAAAGCCAAAGAGAGGAGACAGGTCAGTAATGACCTCCTACTAGGCATCATCTTTTAAAGGTCCCACTACCACTCAGCATGGTCACACTAAGGATCAAGTCACTAACACAGGAGACTGTGGGGGACAAACCACATCCAAACCATAGCAACTGGTGATTAATCATACTTGCCTTTTGTTGTTTTTCCAAGTACTTTATATTCCCCCACATTAGCATTCTGTTCCATAGCATTTTTTTAAAATTAAGCTTTTTACTTCAGAATAGTTTTAGGTTACAGAAAACTTTCAGAGATAACATGTAGAATTCCTGTATATGCCTGACTCAGCTTGCCCTATTGTTAGCACCAGATGCATGGGTCACGTTTAAGAACTGTGTCTCCCTAGCCCCTTGTCTATAATAGATGCCTCAGATTTTCCTTGTTCTTGATGACTGTGACAGTTATGAAGTATCCTGCCCAGGTTTTTTGTAGACCGTCCCTCAATTTGGATTTGTCTAATGCTTCTCTCATAGTCACAAAGAGTCATAGATCTTGGGGAGAAGACCACAAAGTGAAGTGTCACCCTCTGCAAATCGTATAAAGGATGCCTGTGATCACAATGACATCACTGATTGTTTAACCTTCATCACCTCTTTGAGGCCACGTGGACAGGATTGGTCCACTGTAAAGTTACTTTTCCCCTCTTTTCCTTCTGTACTCTTTAGGTACAGATCTTCAATGGGACTGACCCTTGAAGAGTAGGTGACAGGGTGAGGTAATGGGCTGGAAATGAAGTGAAATTCCACCTCCTGGCAGGGGTGGGCAGGCAACACACATTATTTGGAATTCATCTGTAGATGGGTTTGTTTCTTCTCACTGATTTATGAAATCATTTATTTATATTAATTTGGACTCATGGATTTATTTTATATATTGAGTTATAACCCAATACTATATTATTTATTTTGTTGCTCACTTTATTCTACTTTTGACCATTGAGAGCTCTTTCAGGCTGGCTCTTGTATGTCTTTGACATGCCTTTATTCATAGTCCTTTTAATTAATACTTCACTTCAGCCTCTTAGGTGTCTGAGATGTTGCACCTGTCGGTGGATTCCATCTTGGTTCAGCACCTATGGAAGTCATGCTATTTGTTCCAGTACTATCTGGGAGGTCCCATTACTTCTCATTACTTCTCTGCCTATCACCGGTGATCTCACCTTCATTACTAGACCCATTTTCCAGCTCCAAAATCCCCTCTTAATGTTGGCTTGCCACGAATATTCCTGGGCATCAACTGTTCTAAACTGGATTCCCTGGGAAACATAGACTGAGCACCAGAGTGATTTGTTAGGGAGGGCATTTAGGAAAAACACCTATAGGGAGGCAAGGAAAGCAGTACAGGCAGAAGGTGAAGCTCACCCACCAAGCAGGTGCAGCAGAGAACTCGGCTTGCCCTGTGATACCTGAGAAGTTGGAATAACCCTACAGAGATGTCCTTAATTAAGGCTAAGGGCAGGGGTAGGATAAGGGACTTCTTACACTGCATTGCATAGATATTGGGGAAGGGCTGTCAGCTTGGTTAGGGAAGATCTTTCCAGCAGAGGGTTATATCTGGGAAAGAGCTCAGGCGAAACTGCCAGCAGTTGGAGAAATGTGTGCCTCAGTCCTGAAAGGGGGATCTTGATGTCATACCATAGCACCCCCTATAAGTGAGGGACATGCCTGTTTTCTTATTCAAAAACATGCTTAGTTACTGCAATTTTTGCCCAGTTTGCTGTATAAGATGAATAAACAGAATAGCTATCACTGTGGCTTTTTCATCCCATATTTGAACTACTCTTATCAAGTCATGGACTGTAAGAGCTAGATTCCATTTTCCTAAGGCAATTGCTCAGGATTTGCACTTCTATAACCTGTTTAATTTGATTCCCACCTGGTTATCATTTCTTGCCTTCAAAGTGGAGTTTCTACATTTCTAGACTTTTTTCCTTGGGCATTTGGATACCAACTGTCCCAGATGAATGACATTTCTCAATTTCCTTATATCCAGGACTATGTTCAGTGGGCTAGCATAACAGCCTTCAGGTTCATCAAAGAAGAAAATGATACTGAAAATAAAAATGATGATAATCTGGCACACTGAAAACATTCCTTTAGAAGTTCCTTATGTTGGAAGACAATTAAGACACAACTGCATCTACAGAACATTAAAACACAAGAATATTGGTATTCTATCTGATAGTTATAAAAGACTTTTTTATAAAACACTTGATTACCTAAAACGTCTGCAAAATTGTCTGTTAATTTATGCTATCATTGAATAAATGCCCTTTCTTTAAAAGGCAAAGGGGTTACTTGTTGCAATTTGAAGCAGACTTTTTAATTACTTCAAAATTATTAGTTTATATCTACATATTTCCTATGGTAATAAGTATTTTTCTAAGAAATATTCTTTTAAAAATAGCCCCTGCAAGAAGGCTAAAAGAATAAATTAAGAAAACATTTGCCTCATGAGCATTTATGACTTACTCTGTTTGAAGCATGGAATTGTGGTACCAGTTTTAATGGGCAATATCCCAAATAGCTTCCTTTTTCCTATTTGTTCTATGTAGTATTGGCTAAAAATGGTAATTTAAAATGAAACCCTTTATGTTACAAAGTGAAATCAGTTTCTGTTTGTACTTGTGGCCAAATTTGTGGTAATGTGGTTTACCTTAGAATTTAAAGAATTTGGTTGTGCAAGGGAGAATGTGTGCTAATCATGCTGACAAAAAAGGGCTGATCAGAAAAATCTGTTCCCAGGCCAGAAGGTGTAAAAAACCATGAAAGAAACAATGAAAGAGGCTGTGGGTTTGTATGTGTGCTCGAGAAGCTTATCAGCAGAAAGAGGAAAGTGGAGGGGAAAGAGAAATGAATGGATAAAAGGAAGAGAGTGGCTGTGATGATGTATTCCTTCCTATAAGACGAGCGGCTTGAGCTGTAATGCCAGTGACTCAGGAGCCTGAGGCAGGAGGATTGCCAATTCAAGGACAAACGCAGCCTGCGCAACTTAGTGAGACTCTGTCTCAAGATAAAAATTTTTTTAAAAAGGCTTCAGGTGCAGTTCAGTTGTAGAGTGTATGTCAAGTATGTGTGAGCCCCTGGATTCATTCTCCCGGTACTGCAAAAAAACAAAAGAGAAGAAGAGTGGCTGATAGCCCTGGATAAGGCTGCTTCCATTTCTAGCTTCTTTTTCACTAATCTCTACTATAGAGGTTATAGTTAATTATTTTTACAAATCATTTCCCTCTTGCCCTCTTCACTCCAATTTAGTTGCTAAGTGACTGGCAGATGAAGAGACTTCTGAATATATTCTTCTCATTATTTTTTTAGATTTTCCACATCATTTAAGGGATGGATTTGTTTGTGTAAGTTCAGCACCTCTGTAGGATACAAGTTGACATTTCACCTAATTAATACCCTCTATTGGCCTTGTTATTCTGAGAATGCATAATTAAAGCAATAATATTTCTTGTTCAGTGGAATTAAGATTTCATTTTGCCTTTCAAATTAATTGCCTGAAGTTTTATTTCTTTTTCTTTCTTAAAGCTTATTATTATGCAATTCTGTGCTACAATAAATATTTATAAAAGTCTATTTTTAGATAAATTTAAAAATTACTTAATAGAAAAATTTGAACCATTGCGATTTAAAAATAAACTTTTATACAAATATAATATTTTAATTTAATGGGAAACCCTTAAAGGTTTTAATTTTGGCTTTTTATCTTTTAAGTTTTCATTTTTATCCAGGGAGTCCCCAGTACAATGCCTGCCACAGTATAGACACTGATAAATATTTGTAGAATGAATGTATATTCTTCCCTGAGTCCATGTGATGGGAAATTGAATGACTTTTCTTTTTAAAATGAAGTTAATATTAAGAATGACTATGCTCAGTTGGTAGAGCACTGCGCTGCAGTCTCTGAGGTCCCGAGTTCAATTCCCAGCACCACAAAAATGAGAGAAGGACCTGGCAATCCACTCCCAAGGCAATCCCGCAACGATCTGCCATTGAAAACCCTATGAGGGTCACTATGAATCGGATACTGACTCGATGGCACCTAACAACAACAACAACAACAGCAACAACAACATACATATATATAATTCTGAATAAAAATCAAAATGATTTTGTGGACATCACTCCATTATTGGGGCTTACAGTCAATATGCGCTTATTCTCTGTAATGTAAAATATTATTTACTAATCTATCAGGTTGCATACATAGAAACATGTTGTTGTTAGATGCCCTCAAGTTGGGTCCCACCCACAGTGACCCTGTGTACAACAGAAGAAACACTCCCTGACTCCATTCCAGGTACATGATCTATTTTATGTTTAAGTTCATTGTTGAGGCCACAATGTCAATCCACCTAATTGAAGGGCTTCCTTTTTGTCCTTCATCTGCTGGTCTCCCAAACACAATGTCCTTCTCCAGGGATTAGTCCCTCCTGAAGACATGTTCAAAATACAGACTGATACAGACACTGTCTAGCCATCCTTGCTTCCAAGGAGCACGCTGGTTGCACTTCCTCTAGGATGGATTTGTTGGTTCTTTTGGCAGTCCATGTTATATTCAATATTTTTCTCCAGTACCATAATTCAAAAGCATCAATTCTTCTCCCATCTCCCTGGTTCCATGCCTTCTTCTGAATTGGGCTTGATTTCCTGGTAGTTCTCTGTTTATATACTGCTGCAGTCACTTTTGAATGATCTTTAGCAAAATTTTACTTGTCTTTGATATTAATGATATTGTTTGATAATTTCCACATTCGACTGGATCCCCTTTCTTGGGAATAGGCACAAATATGGATCTCTTGCAGTCAGTTGGCCAGGTAGCTGTTTCTGAAATCTCTTGGCATAAACAAGTTAGCACCTCCATTGCTGCATCTGTTTGTTGAGACATCTCTATTGGTATTCCATCAATTCCTGGAGCCTTGTGTTTTGCCAATTCCTTCAAGGCAGCTTCCACTTTTTCCTTCAATACCACTGGTTTCTGGTCATATGCAATCAATGGTTGATCATCCACCAATTCTTATTGGTATAATGACTTTGTGTATTTCTTGCATCTTTTGATGTTTCCTGCATTAATATTTTCCCTGTAAAATCTTTCACTTTTACCACATGAGGCTTGCATTTACTCTTCCATTCTTTAAACTTGAGAAAAACAGAGTGTGTTCTTCCCTTTTGGTTTTCTATCTCCAGTTCTTTGCCATGTCATTATAATGTTTGATTTTGTCTTCTCAAGCTGCCTTTTGAAATTTTCTATTTAGTGCTTTAACTTTCTCATTTCTTCCTTTTACTTTAGCTGTTCTGTATTTAAGAGCAAATTTCAGAGTCTCTTTTGACATGTAATTTGGGCTTTTCTTTTTTTTCCCTGTTATTTTAATAATCGTTTGCTTTCCTCACAAATGATGTCTTAGGTGTCATGCCACACTTGTGTGGTCTTCTATCATTAGTGTCTAATGCATCAACTCTGTTCTTGAGGTGGTCTCTGAACTCAGGTGGAATATACTCAAGGTCATACCTTGGCTCTCATTCCCTTCTTCAATTCCCTTTCTTCAATTTCAGTTTCTCTTTGAACCTTTATAGGAGCAGTTGATCAGATCCACAATCCACAATCTTTTTCTGACTTTTGATATTGAACTTTTCCATTGTCTTTTTCCACAAAAGTAGTCAGTTTGATTCCTGTATATTCCATCTGGTGAATTTCATGTGTATAGTCACCATTTGTGCTGGTGAAGAAATGTATTTGCAATGAAAAGGTCATTGGTTTGGCAAAATTCTATCAGGCAATCTCCAGCATTGTTTTTGCCACCAAGGCCATATTTTCTAGCTACAGAGCCTTCTTTGTTTCCTTTTCCTATTTTTGGGGAGCTGGGGATTGAACCCAGGGCCTCAGAGAATACAGAGCAGCACTCTACCAACTGAACTAAAGCCCAGCCTGTAGAAACATATACATGGTCCTTACTATGAATAAGGCATTGTACGTCAGCCTTTACAAATACGACCTTTTAAAGGAGACTTAGTAAAGAAGAAAACATTATCTCTTTTCTCTGGTAACTTCAGAATAAAAAGATCATATGTAACTCACATATACACAAAATACAAACTTAGAAATGGCTACAGATATCTGGAGGATAAGGATGTTACATGCGGAGGATTTATTCTGTGTGCAGGATCATGGCTGTGGACAGTAGTGTATAGAGTTTATTTTAGTAATTAAGGAGCCACGTTGGATACTCTTTGGTAGTTATACTGACAAAATGTGTTGAGAAGTGAAGAAAAAGATATTACTAAGGAAATAATAATTGTTTGGACATTTGATCTAGGCAAATGGTTTTGTGACTAATAGCAAGACTTAAACTGAGATTATATGTTGAACCAATTAGAAGTAATCCAAGAAATATTTTGTGAACTTTGAAAATCATATGGATGATGAAAAAATGTATATGAGTTCCTATTTTCTAACATACTTGCCCACAGTGAGTGTTAATGTAAACCATTGATTTGTATCCAGGAGACTTGCTTAATTAGTTTATTGACTGAAATGGTTTGTGTTTGCTATTGTAATATCTATTGTCTTTAATGAAGAACAGCTTTTCTTCCTTTGTAATTCTTATGTCTGTTTTCCTTATTTCATTTCATCTTACAGGACACTATTGAATAAAAACCCTGAAAGCAGACATCTTTATCTTTTTTCAAAATTTGAGAATTAATTCCTCTATTTTATTCTATTTTATTATTTTTTATGTTATTTATAATTGATAAACCATAACTGTTTCCATTTAAGGGTAGAACAGGCTGCTCTTGAACTCACAATTTTACTGCCTCAGCTTCCCAATTGTGTGGGATTACTAGCATGTGCCATCATGCCAGGCTTACAATGTGATGTTTTGATACCTGGACACAATGTGGAATGATTAAATAAAGCTAAATATCATACATAATGGCATATGTATCAACTCAATTATCTATCATTTTTAAAATAATGAGACATGTGAAATTTGCTCTGTTATTTATTTTGAAGAGCTGGGATTTAGCTCAGTGGGTGGAGCGATGCACTGCAGTCTCTGAGGCCCCGAGTTCAATTCCCAGCACCGAAAAAATGGGAGAAGGACCTGGCAATCCACTCCCAAGGCAATCCCAAAGCACTCAGCCATTGAAAACCCTATGAGGGTCGCTATGAGTCGGATACCGACTCGACGGCACCTAACAACAACAACAACATTTATTTTGAAACATACAATATGTTATTATTGGCTATAATAATATAACTCTGCTATATAATTAATCTAAAAACCTGTTTGTTTTGCCTGTCCAAAGCTTTATACTCTTTGTTGTCTTTGACCAACAGCTCCCCCAGTGTGTCCCTCCTCACCCTGACCTCTCTAGTCTCTGGTAACCATCCTTCTACTCTCTACTTCTATGAGTTCAACTTGTTTAGATTCTACATGTAAGATCATACATTATTTGTATTTCTATGCTTGGCTTATTTTACTTAACATAATATGATCCAGCCTGCAGTGTGGCATCCAATCCTGTCAGATCTTGGAAGCTAAGCAGGGTCAGACCTGGTTAGTACTTGGATGGGAGACTGCCAGGGAACATCAGGTGCTGTAGGCTTGGGAGAAAGACTGAGCAGCCCACCCCCCCAAAACAATCTACCATTGAAAACCCTCTGAATAGCAGAGAAGCACTGACAATAGTGTTTCACCTGTTGTACGTAGGGTCACTATGAGTTGGACATCGACTTGACCACACCTAACAACAACATCATCCATGTGGTCACAACTGATAGGATTTTGTCCTTTTTTACACTGAATAGTTTCCATTGTATATGCATACATTATTTGTCTTATGCACTAATGCTCATGTGATCAGGATTTTTATAGATATACTGTGAATGACTCAAGCATTGGAACATTCTATGATGCCTGACATATTATAGTTGCTTCATAAGCATTTACTGCATTGATATTAAACCTGAGTGAAGATCTGCCTGTTAATTCACAACTTCAAGGAATTCCTACAGTAATTCTTTTAGAATGGCATGTTTTGTGCTGTGGCTGGTAGGAAGACAGAACCAATGAGTATATTTTGGAGTGAGAAGGGTAGTAGCTTGGATTGGAAGAAATTTAGGGATGAGATTGTTATATACAAAGTGAAATGTAGATGATACAGATAGTATCCCAAGGAGGAGCAGACTTCTTATTGAGCTGTGGGGTGGGCATCTGTTGCCCTGTGTAAAGGGAACTCCAGGGAACAGAACACTGAGCTCAGTGCTTTGCAAGGTTTATGTAAGTTATTTCTTGGATAGGGAGTTGTTTGGGATCTCAGCCACTGGCAACTTGCCATGGTATATAGATTTAGGGTGCTCAAGGTGAATATACTCTCTTTATTAAAATCTAGTGATTTGGTGTATAGAAGTGGGCTAGATTGTTTGAGAATCAGAAAAAATATTATTCTTTTCTCTGTCTTAAGACCTAAGCCAAGGCAATAGTGAATTGGAGAATCTTTGACCTCAATTTTTATGTCCATGCCCTGGTCTTTGCCCTCAAAATGCTGCCATTCCAATGGTGAAAGGGACAGGTTAGAGATTTGCATTAACTACTTTTCTCATGCCTGTAGCTGTAGCACTGTGGCGCCAGATCCCATCAGATCTTGGAAGTTAAGCAGGGTTGGGCTTGGTTAGTACTTGGATGGGAGACTGCCTGGAAACACCAGGTTTTCAATCTACCACTGAAAACCCTAGGAATAGCAGAGAGGCACTGACAATAGTGTTTTGCCTGTTGTACGTAAGGTCTCTATGAGTCGGATACTGACTCGACGGCACCTAACATCATCAACAACAACAACAACAACCTTTGTCATGCTCTGCTTTCTATTGGGATTCAGGCCAATCCTTTTCTTACTTTCTCAGTTTGCAGAAGCTCTGATCATAAGATGTCCTTAAGTTTAGATTTGCAGGTCCAATCATATGGGAGCAAAGACCCAAAGAGCGCCTACTGTGTAGAAGACAAGGGCAAGAGAATTACGCCAGGAAGGCTGTATTTATTCTGTTACATTTCCATGTAGGGCTGGGATTTGGCTCAGTGGGTAGAGCGCCGCACTGCAGTCTCTGAGGTCCCGAGTTCAATTCCCAGCACCGCAAAAATGGGAGAAGGACCTGGCAATCCACTCCCAAGGCAATCCTGAAGCACTCAGCCATTGAAAACCCTATGAGGGTCGCTATGAGTCGGATACCGACTCGACGGCACCTAACAACAACAACAACAACAAGTTGGTTCCATCCATAACTTGGATATTGTGAATAATGCTGTAATGAACATGAAAATGAAAATATACCTTTGACAGTTCCTTTGGACTTAGACCTAGAAGTGAGATTATGGGATCATATGGTAGTTCTATTCTTAGTTTTGTGAAGAAACTACAAATTAGTTTCCAAAATGGCTGTACTAATTTACATTCCCACCAAAAATGAATAAGCGTTTCATTTTCTCCACAAAATTGCTAACAGTTATTATTGTTCATCTTTTTCATTGTGGTTTAATTTACATTCCCTAATGGTTTATGATGTTGAGCATTCTTTTTCATGTACCTGTTGGGCATTTGTATGTCTTCTTTTGAAAAATATATTTTCAGGTCCTTTGCCAATTTTTTAATAAGGTTATTAATCTTCTCACTATTGAATTATTTGAATTCTGAATATATGTTGGTTATTAACTTCTCAAATATATAGGGCTTGCAAATATCCCTTTCTCATTCTGGAAGTTGTCTCTTAATTTTGTCAACTGTTTATTTTGCTGTGCAGAAACTTTTTAGTTTAATGTGATCCCATTTGCCTGCTTTTGCTTTTGTTGCTTCTGTTTTGAGGGTCATATCCAAATAATGATGACAAAAACCAAAATAATAGGAAAGAGTACATACTTTTTAAAATTCCCTTTTATTTATAAATGTTGGTGAGATAGAGAGCAATAAGACTTTTTCTATTTCCATTATGCAACCATTATATCACTTTTGGTCACTGGCATTACAGGCATGTGCCACACCACCCAATGAATCTTTTCATTTTGTATTTTGTGCAACTGCTATAGGTTTCTGTTTTGTGGATAGCAGAAGCTTATGTAAAATATCCTTATTATGAACTACCTTATACTGAAAAAATATTAACTTTAATTACTTATAAGAAGCTATACTTTTGCTAGGTGTAGTGGCACATGCCTGTAATCCCAGGAACTTGAGAGGCAAAGGGAGGAGGATTGCAAGTTAGAGGACAGAGGCAGGCTATACAATTTAGCGAGACACTGTCTCAAAATAAAAAGTAACAATGGGCTAGGGGTGCAGCACATTGGTAGAGCACTTGCAAAGCATGCATAGGCCCTGGGTTCAATCCACAATATATACATAAAAAATCCCCACAAAAACCCCAAGAAACAAAAACAAAGAAAATAACCCCACTACTCTTTCACTCCTTCCCTGTATTTTATGATTTTATGATGTATTTTGGTAAATTATTTTTTGGGTTGGATTTGATTGGTGGTCTCTGAGATCCCTGAACCTGGATATTATTATCTTCTTCTGCTGTTGTTGTTAGGTGCCGTCGAGTTGGTGTCCGACTCATAGCGACCCTCATAGGGTTTTCAATGGCTGACTATTTCGGGATTGCCTTGGGAGTGGATTGCCAGGCCCTTCTCCCATTTTTGCGGTGCTGGGAATTGAACTCGGGACCTCAGAGACTGCAGCGCAGAGCTCTACCAACTGAGCTAAATCCCAGCCCTATCTTCTCCTAGACATGGGAAATTTTCAGCCATTATTTTCTTAAGTATGCTTTCTAGTCCTTTTTCTCTCTCTTGGACTATTATGTAAAATTGGTTTGCTTGATAGTGGCCAATAACTTCCAGTGGCTTTTTAAATTCTTTTTCTTTTTCCTCCTTTCATTGGACAATTTCCAGAGTCTTGTCTTCAAGCTCACTGATTCTTCTGCTTGATCAAGTCTGCTGCTTGAAGCTTTCTATTGAATTTTCAGTTCAGTTAATATATTCTGTATCCCTACAATTCAATTAATTAATTAATTAATTAAGTTATTTAGAATCTTACTATATAGCCCATGCTAGCCTCAAATTTGTGATTCTCCTACCTCAGCCTCTCTAGTGTTGCAATTGCCTGGATCTAATTTTCTATTTTTAAAAGTTATTTCTACATCAAACTTCTCATTTTGTTCATGGATTGCTTTCCAAATTTTATTTAATTTTTTACACACATTTTCTTAAGAGTTCCTTGAACTTCTTTAAGAAGATTATTCTGAATTCTTAACCACTCATTTCCTAAATCGTCATTTCATCTAGGTCCATTATTGGAGCTTTGTTGGTTTCTTTTAGTAGTGTCCTACTTCTCTGATTTTTCATAGCCCTTGGGTACTTACATATGCACTTGAGGAGACACCACCTCTTCTAATCTTTGCAAGTATTCTTTGGTAGTGATAGACCTTCACTATCTAGCTTAGTCTAGGATTCTGGATGGTCCAGCTGGTAGCAATCTCAGAACAACAGGCCTTAATGTAGGATTATCTAGTTGAGCTCTGTCACTTCCTATACTCTGATGTTGTATAGTGCTGCTATCCACAGTCTGGGTTCTGGTAAGATCTCTGGCTGGATTATGATATCAAACAGAGCTGCTGGTGAGGCTTCGCAATTATGTGTGACACTTCAGAGTTGCAGATTGTTTTCTCTGCTGGAGCATTACTGTTTGGAATCTATAGTTGGGCAAAAGAGGGTCAAGCCTAGGTGAGGTCTCTAGGGTTACTTTATGGCCACATAGAGTGGGCAGGGCCAGAGGCCATGTTCCACAGATATGATTGGATTTGGAATTGTCTCCTGGCCTGCAAGAGATTTATGCAGAGCACTGGGCTTGCTGAAGTCACTAGTCAGTATATTGGTTTAGTAAGGGCCAGATGCTCCTTCTATAGGTGAGTATTGACCTTCACTTGCTTTCTGGCTTTGGGAAGATTTATGGAGACCACTGGGGCTTATTAGGGTTTTGAGCCTGGTAGAACTATGGGGTATGCTTCCTGCAGTGTAAAGCTGTTAGTTACTCATTCTGATGTGGCACTCCCATTAGCCAGAACACTAGGCAATAGCCAAAATCTGCACACTAGTTCCTGTAAGTTTTTCTTCTGTTCTTGGTTTTTAATAACAAAGGTGGTCTAGCTTTGCTGATATTCTCAACATTTTCTATAGATAGAGAATAATTGAGCCTTCTGCAAAGGGTTGCAGAATGGTGCAAAAGTTGAATGTCCATTTCCACCTCACTGTTCCCATTGCAGAAACTGGGAGTCCAAGGGAAGGGGCCGTGCAATCAAAGAGAACGATTCCTTTTACTGTTGGATCACAAATTTTCTCACTCTGGCATTGATGGAGGTTATTATAGCCTTATTCCAGAGATCTGGGATATTCATGAAGGTATTCTTGCCTGTGAGAGTTGCTAGATGAATTTCTATGAGGGTTGTGGAGTGGAGCTGGGAAATGCCTACCATCTTGCCACCATCACTTGCTGTCTTTTGTGTTTTCATCTTTAAGTAACATGGTTGCTATAAAATTTTATAAATAACTCTAACTCAGTCTTAAAATTACTTTCTTTTCTAGTTGGCTAATGTGTTTGTGTGTTTTATCCATAAGTAGATTTAGAATTTCTTTAAATCCTTACAAATGATCACGAGGATTTTCCTCCTTTTAATGAATTAAATATTGAATTATTTTTTCTAGATTTTTAAAAATTTACAACATCCTTGCATACATGGCATAAACACCCTTTGGTTTTGTCTATTTCTTATTTTTAGCATATAATTTTGGTTGATAATTTTAAAATGTTTTTCACCTATATGTTCATAAGACATATTGTTCTATAATTTTCTCATTTTATCCTGATTTTGAATGGTTTACCAACTTCAATGAATGAATAGGAGAACTTCTTAATTTTTAGTAATTTTGTAGCAGTTTGCATAAAAGAAAGGGCTACTTATACTTCTACATACTTAAAACTCTTATGCTTAATTTATCAGTTCCTGATGGAGGTGTTGGGAGAAGGATGTGACAATCCACTTCCAAAGCAATCTCAAAACAATTAGCCATTGAAAACCCTATGAGAGTTTCTATGAGTCAGATCTTGATGGCACTTAACAATCACAACAATAACAATGGAGGTGTGTTAAAATATCCTACTATGATAGTAGATTTTCAATTTTCTTTTATAGTCTTATTATTCTGTTAATATTTCCTTTATATATCTTGAGGTGATGATGTAGATGCACCCAAGTCCAGGACTGTTATATTTTCCTGGTAAATTTTCTTTTTGTCATTATGTAATGATTGTTGTTATCGCTAATCAAGATTTTTGCATAAAGGCTCTTTCGTCACTATAAATATAGGATACCAGCTCTTTCTGCTGAAATTTACTTGGAATCTATTTCTCACTTCCTTAAAATACTTTTTAATTTTTCTGAGTTATGGCTTAGTTATGACAGCCCATAGCTAGGTTTTTCTTTTATTCTATTTAATGTGATATTCATTGACTTTTGGATTGTACTGCTTTGCACTGCCTTTTGGCTGATCATCCAAAGTGGTGACATGAATAGAGAAAGAAAATCTGAGAGGGCTATAATTCCAGGTCAGCTCACACAAACTACAACTTGTGTGACCTTTCGTCAGTCCACATTATAAGCCATGCATAATGTTTACTTTTTAGTAGAAAGGTGAACTAAGAAATTATGTCTGTGTAATTCTGTAGTTATGGTAATCTCATTGGTGTTGGGAGAAGGGAAACAACAACTTGTCTATAGTGCCCCAGAAGTTCTCAAATATGCCTGGATTTACAAACAGAAATCTCCTCACTTCTGAGGTCTCTCTTCTGCTTCTTTGCAGATTTTCACACGTTACCTCTCATACGCTGCTTATGTCTATGCACACTTTATTACTGAGTTATTGTTGGTTCTTGTTAGGTGCCCTTAAATCAGGTCCTATTCATAGCAACCCTATGTACAATAGAATGATACACTCTTCAGCACTGTGTTATGCACAGATCTCTTAATTACTTTGTTTGTGTCTATGTCCCTCTTTGGTAATAACTCTAATATTAACTAATTTTCTTCTAACAGGTAGCAAATCATACTACCTTTTTTACATCAAAATCCAGATTCTATTCATGAAAATTAAAGCATTTTTACTTCCATCTTATTAAATAGACAATATTTTAAGAAATACTTAAGCTTTATATGTAAAACTTTGAAAGATATTATTTGTTAGAAAATATTTTGTATATTTATGTACTTATGACTAGAGAAATATTCAATTACTTCAGCCTTTATGTTGAAGATAAGGAGTTACTTTTGGGTCCTCTTGTGTCCTTAGGTGACGTTGAGTTGGGTCCATCTTACAGTGACCCTTTGTACAACAGGATGAAACACTACATGAAACTGTGCCATGCCTGGCACAATCAGTTCTTCTCTGCTATTCATTGGGTTTTCAATGGCTGATTGTTTCAGGAGTGGGCTTCCAGGTCTTTCTCCTAAGCCTAGAGCATCTGATATTCCCAGGCAGTCTTCCATCGAAGTACTAACTGTGCCTGACTTAGTTTAACTTCAAAGATCTGAAGGGATCGGACACCATGGTGGTGTTGCTGCAGGCCCTCTTGTGTTAGAATGATTTAAATTAGAGTTGGCAAACTTTTTTTGTAAAGCACTAATTAGTAAATATCTTTTGCTTTGCCTGCCATGTAGTCACTGTTATAAGTATTCAACTTAACCTTTCAGTGCGAAAGCAGTCATAGACAATATGAAGACTAATGCATGGTTGTGTTCAAATAAGATTTTATTTACAAAACAAGTGGTAAGCTGAATTTGGTTGATGGACTGATCATGCTTTGCTGATCTTTGCTCTACATGATAGCCCATCTACCTAAGCATGTGCACAATTCCTAATAGAAAATTAAATATAAGTTTATTTTCTTTATCAACCCTTGAAAAGTTAATTACTGACTTCAATGTATACTTATTTTTCATTTGATCTTTCACATATAGTAGAGAGAATCCTTTTGAGCATGGAATAGATGAAATGGTTTTTGTAATTCAAGGTGATTTTTTTATTCTCACACCACAAATATGTTGGTAGGTTGTTAGCAGAGTCATATATAATAAATCTGATATGTAATAAATAAAACTATTTATAGATAATGAATATTGTATGAGTTAATCTTGGAAATTGTTTGAACTTAAAACATTTCTTATAATCAACAATTAATTTTTTCTTGCATATATTGCACTTCTAAGACAAATCATGGAAACTTAAGGTTTCCCAGAACATTTTTTTTCATTTGTGAAGATTTTTAAACTTCCCCTGGTATAGTTGGCATATTTCACATACAAAGGAATCTAAGTATTGATCTAAGCTGTCAAAAGAAATCATAGTTACATATCCTAATGGCAGTTGCTGTGAACCAGTTCAGCTTAATAAATTCTTAAATGTATCTCATTCATACAATTTGGCTTATTGCTTTGCTCAAACTATTATCTTATATGGGCATGTAATAAGGCGAAACTCACTATAGTACACAGCAAGGAATGTATGTGTGAGGCTTTTCCCAGAAAAGTAGTTGAAAGCACTGAACTCCTAAATTATCATCTCCTTCCCTTTGGTGTTACTCCCAGGTCCTATGTTGCACCAAGATATTGTTACTTATTCCACTTGAGAACATTATTAAGACAATGACCATTTCTGGTTATCAGGGTAACAGACCATTTCTGTTGTTTCTGTGGGATGATGTCAAATGCTTTCTGCCATACTGTCAAGAACTACAGTTACCAAAAAAGTTTTCTGTATGATAATACTAAATATTCATTTTCTTGTGGAACAAGAAGGTTCTGCAGTGACTTATTTAGCGATGATTCTATATTTGGAGTCTTTTATGAGTGAATGCAAATGAGGGAAGGCCAGAATACTTGCTTTTCATAGCAAGATTGTTATTTCAGTAAAAATCGAAACACATTGGTGGGCTCAGTGTTGCTATTTCCCATGTGCCCACTTCATGTGCCCTGCTGGTAACAATTCTGAGGTCATCTGTGATCGGACTCTTTTATATTTTCACTCTTGTAAACTCCTTATTCCTAATCTGTTAGCATAAAATTTATCAAACACTCACAGTTCTCAATTTGAAGAGAGAATGAAAATATTTAGATTTGTGTTAGAGAAGGAAAGAATCTGCTTTTTTGCATTTAGATCTCCTTTCATTCAATATTTACATGGCATCAGTTGTATACTAAGAATAATACCAAGTCCTGGGGTTATGAAAAGAAATTTTTAAAAGTCAGTTTTCTCAAGAAAAATTATAATGTACTATGGAGTAGACATCTAATTAGCCTACAACAACATTTATAATTCAAGTATGACAAAATGCTTTGAGAAGACTGAAGGAATAATTAAAGGGTGACTGTGAGAAATTTTCCTTATTTAATGCATGCCTCTTGTCAATGAAAAAATAATGGAACAAAATAGTTTAAATGCTAGAAATGAGCATTTTGAAAATGGAAATAAAATAAAACTATCATGTATAATAGCATCAAATACATAAATACTTAATATCAAATATTTAAAAGGTATGTAAATATATGAGTGAATATAAAATAATTTTCTTTGTAATTTCTTTATTTAAAATAATTTGTCTATACCAAGCAGAAATAATGGCAATATATTATGCAATCCATACCATATGTATAAGTAAAACATGACAACAATAACTAGAAGGACTGAAGGTGAAAATCAAAATATATTATTGTAAGTTTTTCAAACTATATGTGAGGTCAATAATATTATATGAAGCTTTGTTGCTGTTGTTCTTGTTAGGTGCTGTCGAGTTGGTATCCGACTCATAGCGACCCTGTGTACAACAGATGAAACACTATTGTCAGTGCTTCTCTGCTGTTCATAGGGTTTTCAACAGCAGATTGATTTTTGGGAGGGGGTTGCCAGGTCCTTCTCCCAAGCCTACAGTATCTGGTGTTCCCAGGCGGTCTCCCATCCAAGTACTAACCAGGCCCAACCCTGCTTAGCTTCCGAGGTCTGACGGAATCGGATGCCACAGGGCTACAGCTGCAGGCATTATATGAAACTATATTATTATAAATTGAAAACACAGATTGTAAAATCTCAAACAATTACTAAAAATGAAGAAAAAGCATTATAACTAATAGATCATTATATAAAATAAAAGGAAAAACAACAACAACAAGAATTTTGACCAGTCTTTCCAAAAAATAAAAAATAAAAAGAGAGAAAGAGGAAAAATATAAAAACATATGGGAAAATGCAAAACAAATAATATGATGGGAAACTAAAACTCCACAGCATTCATAATTACTTTGAAAATAAATGGAATAAATACATCTGTCAAAAAGCAGAGATAATGAGCATCTCAATATTTCTATTCACCATTTTACCTGCTCTCTGCCATACTGCTTAGTCAAGGCAATTAAGCAAGAAAAAGTAGGATAGAAAGGGAAAAGTAAAAACTGATTTATTTCATTTGCAGACAACCTTTCTGTGTATAAACAAAGTCTTTAACAGTCCAAAAGAATTTATTATGTCTAATAAGTGAATTCGGGCTGGGATTTAGCTCAGTTGGTAGAGTGCTGCGCTGCAGTCTCTGAGGTCCGGAGTTCGATTCCCAGCACAGCAAAAATGGGAGAAGGGCCTGACAACCCACTCCCAAGGCAATCCCGAAACAGTCAGCCATTGAAAACCCTATGAGTGTCGCTATGAGTCAGATACCGACTCGACGGCACCTAACAACAACAACAATAAGTGAATTCAGCAATTTTATAGAACATAAGGTCACTTAAATAAAAATCAGCTTTATTTTTAGCAACAAACACTTGAGAAATGCAAAATTTAAACATACCATTGATAATAGCATATAAAACATAAATGCTTGATAATGAACTTGAAGTCTATACATGTATACTACAAAGCATTCCTGACAGAAATTAAAGAAAATAAAAATAAATATATAAATATACTATAGCTATGGATAAAAATGCCCAATCAAATAATATATTTTTGAGTTGTACATATTTTATAAATGGAAGTAATAATTTCTTTTTGTTTGTTTAACATGTTTATGAGATTTGTCATATTAATACTTGTTAATTCTATTCAACAACCATTTCATTATTATATAGTATTCCACTAAAGCGTACATTATTTCCCTGCTTTTATTTTTATTATCTATTTCACTGTTACAGGAATATTCTACTGAAATTTCTGGTACATGTGACCTGGTAGGAAAACACAGGAGTTTCTCTAGAAATATGTATAGATGCAGAATTATTGGATTATAGGCTATGTACAATGTCACTAAATAATTCAATTTTCCCCTAAATTTAGTTCCAATTCCATGATTGTAAACACTGCATAAATATTCCCATCTGGTCAACCTCTTTTCAAATATTGAGTATTATAGTACTTTTTAGTTTTTGACAATTTGATGGGTATAAAATAATATCTTAATGTAGTTTTAATTTACACACATATTTATGGACTCTATTTTTTTCTATGAAATATCTTCCATATTTTTTTCCCATTTTCCTATTGAGTTTTTTATAATTTTTTTCCTGAGTTTTAAAGAGCTCCCTATAGATTCTGTAAAATTTCTACTGGTTGTATATCTCATATATTTTTTTCCAAATTTGTGGTCTACATTTTAAAAACTCTCATCACATCTTTTTGTACATGTTGTTGTTAGGTGCCTTGGAGTCAGTGTCCAAATCATAGCAACCCTATGTACAAGAGGCGAAACACTATTGTTAGCGCTTCTCTGTTATTCATAGGGTTTTCAATGGTGCATTGTTTTTTGGGAATGGGCTACCAGGTCCTTCTCCCAAGCCTATAGCACCTGGTGTTCCCAGGTCTCCCTTACAAGTACTAACCATGTACAACTCTGCTTAGCTTCTGAGATCTCCCTTACCTTCCACAGTGCTATGGCTGCAGACCTTTTTATATATAGAAGTAATTTAATATGGCTTATTTTATCAATAATTTCCTTTACAGAATAGCACATTTATATGCTGCTTATCTTATATTTCTAAGATATTCAGCTGTATTTCCTTCTATAATATGTCTGACCTTTTCTGAAGTTTAAGAAAACATGTGTAAGTATTTTTTCTATATAGTGTGAGGTAGGGATTGTCAAGAAGTCTGCAGAATCTGAGATGTTACCCTACTTGCAAGTTCACAGGTTAGCTTGCCACAGTTTTGTGGATATTTGCAGAAGACACAAAATTCTTGGATTAGATACAATGGTTTTTGTTACAGCAGTACCAGTAGTTAAGAGTGTCAGCATTTATATTAGTTCCTTGGGTCTGAATTCCCACAAAGTGATACAAAACAGGTCAGTAAACTATTGCACACATAGTGGATTAAATTATAGAAGGGGGATTTCAAGCATAGGGAACTCAAATCTTGCATGTTAGACAGTAAGCATGACCAACTTTTACCCCTGTGGAATCACTTTTTCCTTTTTTTTCTTTCTTTCTTTCTTTTTTTTCTTTTCTTTTCTTTCTTTCTTTTTTTTTTTTTTTTTTTTTTTTTTTTTTTTTTTTTTTTTTTTTTTTTTTTTTTTTTTTTTTTTTTTTTTTTTTTTTGCGGTACTGGTGGTTGAACCCAGGGCCTCGTGCCTGCATGCTCTGCAAGTTCTGGACCACTGAGCTGCACCCCCAGCCCATTTTTTACTTTTTGAGACAGAGTCTGGCTAAATTACATAGACTGCCTCTGGTCTCGAACTTGCGATCCTCCCGCCTCTGCCTCCCAAGCTGCTAGGATTACATGCATGCGCCACCACACCCGGCCCTACTTTTTCTTGTTTAACTGGAGAGTAATCAAGCTTATTTTTTGCTCCAAAGGAACATACTATTTCTGTCTTTTGAGGATGCCTACTAACCCAGGTGTGGTGGCACATGTCTGTAATCCCAGCACTAGGGAGGTTTGGGACAGGAGAATTGCAAGTTCCAGAACAGCTTGGGCTACATAATGAGGTTCTGTCAAAAAATAAAATAATAACAATAAAAAGGCAGCGAGGGTTTATGTTTGTGTGAGAAGCAGAAATGTAAGAGGCCTACGGAGAATTGTTTCCCATTAGTGATCTACTCCTAACCCCCATATGACCAATTGTGTCAGCATAATTTAGTGCACAATTTCTTCTTTCCCCAGAAGTCTGCAATGCAGATCTTAACAAAATCAGCTTTCCATGTATGTATATGTCTGTTTCTGGCATGTCTATTCTATTACTTGATAGTATTTTTGTATCAATCCCACAACTCTACTTACTACAGCTTTATAATAAATCTTGATCTCTAATACAACACTTCTCTCCCCTTTACCAAAATGCTCACATTGTTGTCTTTCAAGTATATCATATATATTTTTTTCTTTTCCTTCTCCCTTACATGGAAAATCCATACACATCAAGTTTCAATACAAAACATTTTCTTTCTGGCAATTCAGACTTTCTTTTTAGGATTATTTTTCTTCCATTAGAAGTTTGTTTAAAACTTCTTCTAGTAAGGTTTATACAGGAATCTCCCATACAGGAATCTCTAAGGTGATTTCCCATGATAGGTAGATCAAAGATTTGGCTCTTGTACTCTTCATGTTTCTTTTAAAAACTAAAGTTCTAGTCATCAGAAGTTAGCAGATGGTCTAGGATAAGCAGCTGCTTCAGCTCATTTACTTCTCTGCATGTATCCTTTCACTTTGTTTTCTGTTTCTCAGAACTTGTCTTGCATTTTTGGGGCAACTTAGCCATGCATTTAAAAATGTGTTTTGTCTATTTCATCTAACATTTTAGGAAATTTGCATTAAGAGTGGTTTTCAGGATATCCAATCATATTGTCAGAAACAGAAGTCTTATATCAATATGAGTTTTTTAAATGCTTTAATTCACAGAATAGTGTTTTGCACACAGTATATTTTCTACAGAATATATTTAATTAAACTGAGTAAGATTTTGAGTAGGTTTCTCTGATGCTGTTGCATCCTTCCCAAGTAATCCAGTACCTAGTCTGGTATTACCATCATGCTTTAAATGACTTTTTCCTCTTCTAAAAAGTTTGAAAAATTATAACATATTTCAAACATATAGAAAATAGGGTAATTGAAATTTTTCTTCTTTCCACTAAGATGATACAGATATTCAGAGTACCCAGTTTTCCGTTTGGTTATACAAACTTCAAGCAATACCATATTATTATTTCTATGTATTTTTAAATTTACACTATTATAATGATCTTCATACTCTTTACAATTTGCTTTTTTCCCCACTCAACATCATGTTTCAAAAACTTATCTATACTTGTACACTATGTTCTAAGCCAATTATCCCAAGTTTTTGTTTTTTTTTTCTATTACAAACTACATTTTATTTACTAGTACTGTTTTGGCTCTCTGTTGCTGCC
Organism: Pedetes capensis; assembly: GCA_007922755.1. Taxonomy (NCBI): domain Eukaryota; kingdom Metazoa; phylum Chordata; class Mammalia; order Rodentia; family Pedetidae; genus Pedetes; species Pedetes capensis. The sequence continues at coordinate 102,645 of VMDO01001689.1, read as the reverse complement.
ACAAAATTCTGAGCCAAACAATTTAAAGTAGGAAAGGTTTATTTTGGCTCATGATTTCAGAGATTTCAGTCTTTAGTCACTGGTTCTGTTGCTTCTAGGCCCATGATGAAGCAGAACATCATGATAGAGCAAAGAGGCTCACTTCATTGGAGACAGGAGATGGAAGGGGGCCAGAGAGAGTCTGGGAATAAAATATATCCTTTAAGAGCATTCTCCCAGTGGCCTGCTTCCTCAAACCTGGCCCCGCTTGCTGTTTCTTCCATCTCTCAATTACCCATTCAGCTATGAATCCATCAGTGGATTAACCCATTGATGAAGGAAGAGCCCTTGTGATCCAATCACCTCTGAACACTTGTGCATTGAGGAGCAATCCTTCAACACATGAGCCTTTGGGAGCCATTTCACATTCAAGCCATAGAAAATACCTTTATTCTACAATAAATATCTATATATGTCCCCTCAAGCATGCATTTGAGGGTTTTTTAAAATTAGATGCCTAGTATTGAAAATGCTATAGAATAGGATGTACTTCATTTAACTTGCTAGGTCTATACAATTTCTTTCATCCAATCTTATGGTTGTAATGAGATTGATCATTCCAAAAGGTAGAAAGAATCATTTTACCATATTTTATTATTTAATATTTGCAAATTGTGAAAATAACCTAGTACTGGTCTGGATAAGGATTATGATGAATATATGCTGTGCATGATACCTTGTGTGTACCATACCTTGTGTACAAGATATACTTGTGTGTAACTCAAATCATATTAAAATATATACTGTTAAACAACGAAGGATCAAGATTTGGAAATTTATGCCCCATTTTTTTTCTGCAGGTATTTATGAGCCTCCATTTCTTATACTACTGCAGTGAACCAACCTTGGATGTGAAAATTGCCTTTTGTCAGGTGTGTGTTCCTTACAGGTAAAACAAGGTACAGTACATTCCCTTGTATTTCCATTTTGACCTTCTGTCTTGTGAATATTTCATACCAAAGTTAATGTTTATGTTAAACTAACAGTAGTTTAGGAAGTATGAGTGGATATTTAGTTTGTTTTTCCTTTTCTAGTTCATTTAGGTTAGAATAGGAATAAAGAGAGTCCTTTCTGAATGGTTATATAGTATTTAATTACTTTATGCAGTGATTTATCAGATTTAATTTATAAAATTTTTAGTATTTCATTCTAAGTCCTTGAAATAAGACATTCATAAACAAAGCTGCAGAACTCTGCATCACTATTCCTCATCCTAAGGACTGAGGAGCCTCAAATACAGTATCTCCAGTAGCCACCTATAATAACATACAGATGGTGTTCAATTTGTTTTCTGATATCTAGTTCTAACTTGCAGTTAGTTGAAAAGCTAAATGATACAAAATGACCAATAAAGGTATGCTTAAGCTACAAGAAACAGAAATCAGCAACAATCATTGGTAATTTCCGTGGAATTCTTAAGAAGGAAGCTATATGGGACACCTATGCACACTGCAGGTATATTTAGAGTTCTTGTTGTTAGGTGCCATTGAGTTAGGTCTGGCTCATAGCAAACATATGTACAACAGAATGAAACACTCCATGATTCTATGCCAGGCATACGATCTTACTTATGTTTAAGCCCATTATTACAGCCACAATGTCAATCCATCTAGTTGAGGGTTTTCCTTTTTTTCGTTGATCTGTCAGTCTCCCAAATATGATGTCCTTCTCCAGGGATTGGTTCTTCCTGACAACATATCCAAATTATGTCAGACACAGTCTAGCCATTCTGTCTTCCACGTAGCAATCTGGTTGCACTCCTAAGACAGAACTGTTGGTTCTTTTTGCTGTCCATGGTATATTTAATATTCATCTCCAGCACCATAATTCAAAATCATGAATTCTTCTCCTGTCTCCCTTATTCAATGTCCAGCTTTCACAACCGTATGATGCGACTGAAAATACTATGGCATGAGTCAGGTGCACCTTCATCTTCAATGTGACATATTCACTTTTCAACACTTTAAAGAGGTCTTTTACAACAGCTTTTCCCAGTGCAATGTGGCTTTTGATTTCTTGACTGCTGTTTCCATGGGTGATGTTTAGAGCAGTCCTAGCTTAGAACTGCTGTCATTGTGTAATTGACACTCCTCTCTTTCACGAATCCTAGTTCAAACAACAAATTATATACTAACTATACTCATGCTCCAAGCAGAGAGCTTTGCTTCAGTCTTTCTGTAGTGATTATTGCTGTACCTTCTCACTGAGCTGTGCAGTAAATAGAGAATGACATTCATCCATTGAGACAAGGTTTAAAAGTTAACTTGCTACTTGTATTATTTTAGTACAATCTTTCCTCATTCTAGAATTAATATGGACTTATTATGTAAAGTATAGAAATGTATAAAGAAAAGAAAATATTGTTTTTGTATCTACTGTTTCTACTGTATCTACTCTTCCTAAGCACAGTTAGAATTTCTAGGGGAAAGCAAAATGTGTTCGTGTTCCTTGTTATAAATAAGATTTTCTGATCTGCCTCACCTCCATTATCTGTTACAGTGCCTGAAACCTCAGGCTTTTATATAGCTTTTCTTCTCTAACAAGAGCTCTGGATCCAGACAGTCTTGGTTAGAAATTCAAGATCTATGACTTAGTAGCCATTTGCTTGTGAATGTGGACAAGTTACTTAACCTCTTTGGGCTTTAATTTCCTCATTTGTTAAAGGGGAATATAATAACACCTACCTCCCAGGCGCCTGCAGCTGTAGCCCTGTGGCATCCGATCCTGTCAGATCTCAGAAGTTAAGCAGGGTCGGGCCTGGTTAGTACCTGGATGGGAGATCGCCTGGGAACACCAGAAGCTGTAGGCTTGGGAGAAGGACCCTGCAAGCCACTCCCAAAAATCAATCTGCTGTTGAAAACCCTATGAACAGCACTGACAATAGTGTTTCCCCTGGTGTACAGAGGGTTGCTATGAGTCGGATACCAACTCGATGGTACCTAACAACAACAACAAACAAAAACCTCCCAGGCATGTTTTGAGAATTCAGTGAATTTATACTTGCAGAGAAGTGAATGAACTGAAGTAGCTGCTTGTCCCAGACCATCTGCTAAAGTCTGATGACTAGAACTGATAACAGTGCTGGAATATATGTTTGTTGAATAGAAAATGAGTTTTTTTGGTGTGTGGTATTTGAGAGTTGAACACAGGGCCTTTCCCCAGCACTTGAGAGGCTGAGTCAACAAGATTGTGAGTACAAGGTCAGCCAGGGCTGCATAGCAAGACTTGTCTCAGGAAAACATCAGAACAAAACAAATTCAACTCCTCACCTTTCTTACAAAACTGCTCTCCTCATTGTTTGCTCTAATTCAGTAAAGACTAGCTTCATCCTTCCAGTGGGAATAAATTCCTTGTAATCATCTACTAGGCCACCCTACACATGGAACCTTGTCAGTTAATTCTGTTGACTCTTTGTTTTGTTAGAAATTTCACCATACATTCTATGACCACTGTGATCGTACCTACCTTTATCTCTTTTCTGGATTATTGTAAATGCTTCTGCCTTTGCCCATCCCTATATAGTTTATTCTCAAAGGATCAGCAAGAGTGGTCTTTGAAAAATATCTGTGAGATTATATCACTCCTGGACTAGAAACAAAAACAAAAAACAGAAAAAAAACTTTCAAAGTCTTCCCATTGTAAGTAGAATTCAGGTCCATTGCTCCTTGTCTTAACAAAAGAACCCAGAGACAGGAATTGGTAAAAGGAGAAATATCTATTTGCAATTTGGGCCAGAGCTGGAGAGAGAAAATTTCTTAGTTTCTCTCTGCCTATTCTGTTATAATTTGTACAAAAGATGAAACAAAATGCATGATAGTTTCAGTTGTAAGATAAATGATCAGTACTGTGGCCTTTATTATGTAGTCCTCTAAGAACTTTTCCCCTGAAATGCTCTTCCTCTATTATCCACTTGATCCCAATCCTTCAGCAACTACCAGGTTTTTCTCAAATGTTGGTCTTAAAGGGAATTGTGTGTATGTATGCTATTTAAAACTGTCCCTTCCTTTCCACCACTGCCTATCTGACCTTGCCTGTTTTCCCCTTTGTGATACCTATGGGTATCTGATATTATCTATGTTGTTGGTATGGTATGATACTTTTCTTTCTCCACCAGAATGCACTTCGCCCTTGGGGAGGAACATTTTTCAGTGTCTTGGTGAACCCATCACACACTGGCTCACATCTCTTCCAAGGCCAAAGCTCAGTGATTCAAGATAATAGCTTAAACTCTCTCATCATAGAAGTTTTTACATTATGGAAATGAGCAAACATAAATAAGTCTCTTTCCTGTCCTTTCTTTCCCCAGCCAGCATTTACCAGCACACCACTGGAATTTTGTCTCTTGATTGCTGTTGGATGGCAGCACTCACAATAATGTCTGACATGGACTGTTACCAAATAAATGCTAATGAAAGAGTGAATAATGTATGTTTTATTTAAACAGTTACAACTGTGGTCTTGCTCTGGTGGAAAATGAGCAGGCCTGAATTTCTGAGTTGACTATGTGATTGCTACCACTTGAAAGCTGTATGACTGTGTGTTATTTCGTTAGGCTCCATGATTCCAGCCATTCACTTGACATTAACATTTAAAAGAAACAAAACAAAACAAAAAACAAAAAACTAAATATTTTTATTTCCTAAATCTCAAAAATTATCAATAAAGATATCTTAAAATTTCAGCCATTTTTTAAAAGTCCAAAATGTCTTTGTGTGTGTTAAAGTTATTTTTCAAATCAACCTCCAAAATTTAGGAACAGATGCAAAATGTCTAGTTCTAGTGAGAGTCCTTTTAAAGGAGAAGAATAAAGAGAAGTTATTGTCCTTTTTAACAAGTGAAGAAATTGAAGTACAGAGAGGTGAAATAATTTGTCCATGGCAAATGGCTACTAAGTGGTAGATCTGAAATTTCTAGCCAAGTCTGTCTAGGTCCAGAGCTCTTTTGTTTATTCTTCATTTATAAGTGTTGGTGGAATACAGAGTAATAACACTTTTGCTATATCCATTGTGCAACTATTACATTATTTTTGCTTACACATTCATCAATTTACATATTTTACAGAACCATATTTCATATATATTCATACAGTTGCATCACACATTTTGAGATTCTCCTCTCCCCTTTTGTCCCTTTACTTTATTTTCCCTCTGCCTCCCCTTTCCCCAATCTTTTCATTCACTCAATAATCCTCTCTCCCCTTCTTTCAAATTTGCTTATATTTTCCCTTCTTAGATACATATGATTATTCATTTTTATATATCTCTGTGCATATAGGTTTTTTTCTTCTTTTCAGTTAGATTTAGCTCCCACATATAAGTGAGAAAATATGGTATTTTTCTTTTTGGGACTGGGTTAGATCACTTAAGATGATATTCTCTAGTACCATCCATTTTGCTGCAAATGACATTATTTCATTCTTTATTGCTGGGTAATATTCCAGTGTGTATATATACCACAATTTTTCAATCCATGCCTCTGTTGATGGGCATCTTGGTTGATTCCATACCCTTGCAATTTGCAGCATGCTGCATTAAATATGGAAGTGCAGGTGTTCCTATGGTATGATGACTTATCTTCCTTTGGGTATATTCCCAAGAATGGTATAGCTAGGTCATATGGCAGCTCTATTCTTAGTTTTCTAAGATACCTCCATACTGATTTCCAAAGTGGCTGAACTAATTTATAGCCCCATCAGCAGTGTAAAAGGGCTCCTTTTTCTCTGCATCCTCCAATTTGTATTTCCCTAATGACTAGGGATCCGGAGAAGGACGTGGCATTCCACTCCCAAAGCAATCCTGAAACAACCATTGAAAACCCTGTGAGGGTCACTATGAGTTGGATCCGACTTGATGGCTTCTAACAACAACAACGACGACGACTAGGGATATTGAGCATTTTTTCATGTGTTTCTTGGCCACTTGTACTGCTTCATTTGATAACTGTCTGTTCAATTCCATTGCCCATTACTTTATTGGGTTATTTGTTGTCTTGGTATTCTCGATATTCTTATTTTCTTTGTATACTCTAGAAATTAGTCCTCTGTCAGATGTGTAGGATGTAATAATCTTCTCCCATGCAGTGGGCTCTCCCTTTACTCTGTTGTTTCTTTTGCTGTACAGAGCTTTTTAGTTTCATGTAATCCCATTTGTCAGTTCTTGGTGCAGTTTCCTGGGCAATTGGAGTCTTGTTCAGGAAATACTTGCCTATGCCTGTGTATTGGAGAGTATTCCCTATCATTTCTTCTAGCAGCTTTAAGGTTTCCAGTTTAATGATGAAGTCTCTGATCCATTTCAAGTTGACTCTTGTATAGGTTGAGAGATACAGGTCTATTTTCAGTCTTCTGTATATGGATATCCAGTTTTCCCAGCACCATTTATTGAAGATAGTATCTTCTCTCCATTGAATGTCCTTAGCCCCTTTATAGAAAATAAGGTGGCTGTATGTTGCTTCAGTGTATCTCTGGGACTTCAATTATATTCCATTGATCTTCAACCCTATTTTTGTGCCAAAATTTTTTTGTGACTATGGCCCTGTAGTATAGTTTGAATTCAGGTATTGTGATCCCTTCTGTGCTGTTTTTGCTGCTAAGTATTGTTTTGGCTATATGTAGTCTTTTGTGCTTCCATGTGAATTTTAGGATTGTTTTTTTCTCTTTCTGCAAAGTCTGTCATCGGAATTTTGGTGGGGATTACATTAAATCTGTAAATCACTTTTGGTAGTATAGTCATTTTCACAATATTAATTCTCCTAACTCGTAAGTAAGGGAGGGTCCCTCCATCTTCTAGAATCTTCTGGTATTTCTTTAATGCTTTGAAGTTTTCCTTGTAGAGGTTTTTAGGGCCTTTGGTTAGATTGATGCCTATATTTGATTTTTTAATGTACTATTATGATGGGATTTTTGTCTTGGTTTCCTTCTCTTCCTGTTCTCTATTGGTGTAAAGCAAAGCTACTGATTTTTGACAGTTAATTTTATATCCTGTTACTTTTCTGAGAGAGCTAATTAGCTCTAAGAATTTTCTAGTGGAATTTTTAGGGTTCTTTTATGTAATGATTCATATTATCTGTAAATAAGGATAATTAGAAGTCTTCTTTACCTATCTGTATTCCTTTAATTTCTTTTTCTTGTTAGTGCTCTGGTTAGGACTTCAATCACAATATTGAATAAGAGAGTTGAAAGTAGACATGCTTGTCTTGTTCCTAATCTTAAATGGAACGGTTTCAATTTTTCCCCATTTAATATGATGTTGGCTCTAGATTTGTCATAAATGGCCTTTATGATGTTGAGATAAGTTCCTACTATGCCCATTTTCTTTAGGACTTTTTATTATGAAAGGATGTTGCATTTTATCAAAGACCTTCTTAGCATAAATTGAGATGATCATGTGATTTCTGTCTGTATGTCTCTTGGTGTATTGAATTACATTGATTTTCATATATTGAATCAGCTTTGTATGGGTAGAATGAAGATCACTTGTTCATGATGTATGATCTTTTCTATGTGTTGTTGAACTCCGTTTGACAGAATTTTATGGAGGATTTTTGCATCAGTGTTCATAGAAATTGGTCTATATCTTTCTTTCTTTGAAGGGTCCTTATCTAGTTGTGGAATCAGGATGATACTGGCTTTGTGGAAGGAGTTTGTAAATGTCCCTTTCTTTTATATTTTATGAAATAATTTGAGGAGAATAGATAGTGTTTCTTCTTTGAAGGTTTGATAGAATTCAACTGTGAACCTGTTAGTACCTGGAATTTTCTTTGATGGGAGATTTTTTTTTTATTACTGTCTCTAATTCAGTGAATGTAATGTGTCTGTTTAATTTGCTTGTATTATCTCGGCTTAGTTTTGTTAATTAATATGTGTTAAGGAACTTATTCATTTCTTTTGTATTGTCATTTTTTGTATATGAGTACAATTTCTCGAAGTATTCTCTCATGATCTTCTGGATTTTGTTGGCATCTGTGGTTAATAATGCCTTTCTCTTGTCTAATTTTTTAAATTTGGGCTTTTACTGTTTTTCATTTGGTGACTCTGGCTAATGGAATGTCAATTTTGTTGACCTTTTCAAAGAACCAGTTCTTAGTTTCATTCTTTGTATTGTCTTTTTAGCTTCTAATTGGTTAATTTGTGCCTTGATATTTATAATTTCATTATAATTACCCCTTTTGAGGTCGGCTTGTTGTTGGCCTTCTAGCGCATGAAGTTGTGTTATTAAGTTATTTAATGGAGCCTTTCCTATTTTGTTGATGAAGGCACTCATGGCTATGAACTTCCCTCTTAGAACTGCCTTTGCTGTATCTCATAAATTTTGGTAGGATGTGTTTTCATTCTCATTTGATTGTAGAAAATTTCAAATTTATTCTCTGATTTCTTTGATGATCAATTGATCATTCAGAAGTGTGTTATTTAGTCTCCATGTATTTGTAACATCTGGGAATTTTCTTGCTTTGCATTCTAGTTTTGTTCCATTGTGATCTGGTAAGGTACAGAGGATGACTTCAATTTTTTTTTATTTGTTGAGGCCATTATTGTGGACTACAGTATGGTCTAGTTTAGAAAAAATTCCATATGGTTCTAAAAAAAATGTATATTTCACATTTGATGGGTGGAATATTCTGTAGACTCATGTAAGTTCCTGTTGGTCTATGGTGCTGTTTAAGTCCATCATTTCTCTGCTGATTTTTTTGTTCTGGTGATCTGTCTCTTGATGAAAGTGGGGTATTATAATCTCATGTAATTATTGTGTCTGTCCCAGTGCATTCCTTTATCTCCAGTAAAATTTGTTTTATTATGCTAGGTGTGCCTCTATTTGGTGAATAAATATTCTATTTGGGTTTCTGGTTGACTGTTCCTATTACTAATATGTAGAAACCTTCTTTGTCTCTTCTGATTAGTTTGGAATTGCAGTCTGGGTTGTCAGAAGTTAGTATTGTCACTCCTGTTTTTTTTTTTTTTTTTTTTTTGTTGTTGTTGTTCCTGTATTGTTTTCCATCCCCTAATTTTCCAGCTTTTATGGTCTTTGTGGATGAGGTGAGTCTCTTTAATCCCACATATTGAGAGTTTTTGTTTTTTAATCCAATTGACCAGTCAGTATTTTTTGAATGGTGAGCTGAGACCATTTATATTTAGGCTGTTGTCTTCTTAGATTCCCTTCATATCTATTATTCATTCCTTTTATCTTGCATTTGGGGTTGTCTTACATCTCCCATATGCTTTTGTTGTTGTTGTTAGGTGCCTTCGAGTCAGTTCTGGCTCATAGTGACCCTCATAGTGTTTTCAGGGGCTGACTGTTTCAGGATTGTTTTGGAAGTGGACTGCCACATCCTTCTCCCCTTTTTGTGGTGCTGGAGTTCAAATCTAAGACCTCAGAAGGTGCAGAGCAACACTCTAACAACTGGAACTAAACCCCAGCCCTTCCCATATGCAGTGTTTCATTAAGGGTCTTTTGCAATACTGGCTTGCTGGTCATGAATTGTTTAAACATGTCAATATCATGGAATATCTTGAACTCTCCATCATTTTAAAAGATAACTTCACTGGGAATTGTAATCTTGGTTGGCACTTCTTCTTTTTCAGGACTTGCATGATGTCTGACCAAGTTTTCTTGACCTTTAAAGTAATTATAAAGAAGTCCTTATTCAATATGGGTTTGCCTTTGTAAGTGATTTGGCATGTCTTTCTTGCAGCTTTTAAAATAGTTTCTTTGCTCTCTAGATTTAGCATTCCAATTATAATGTGTCATGGAGAGACTCTATTTTGGTGTACTCTATTTGGAGTTCTGGATGCTTCAATTGTATAGGTATTTATCTCTTCCCTTAGTTTTGGGAAGTTCTCAGCTATTATCTTGTTATCTTGTATCTTATCCCTCTGGATGTTATTTTCAGATCCTCTGTGAACCCTCTGAATTGGTAGGCTGCATCTGTTCATTTTGTCAAAGACCTCTTGAAAGTATTGATCATACTGCCTCATCTTTCTTTCTCTCTTGGCATCTGAATAGATAAGATCCTCAAATTTTTCTTCACTATCAGAGATCCTGTTTTGGGCTTCATCCAGTCTGGACACTGAAATTTTTACTGTAATATTAAGTTGATTGACTTTACTTTGTAATTCCTGGATTTCTCTTTAATGCTTCATGATCTCAGTTTCTTTGCTGAATTTTTCTTCCAAGTTAGATACTTTTTTTTGCCCAATGTTTCTATTGCTCTTATTGTGGTGTCCTTGAGGTCTTTTCAGCACATTTATAAGCAGGCTTCTAAATTCTTTTTCTGGCATCTCTAAGAATTCAGTTACTTTGAAATGATTCATTGAAGGGTTTTGGTCATGGGGGGGGGGTCCCATCCAACCTGACCTTTCATGTTTCATGTGTTTTTTTTATTGAGGCTTGCCCATTGATTTTGGTATGGGTGCAAGGTCCAGCCAATGCAAGGGTGTTAGAAATCTAACTTTGGTTTTGACAAATAAATAGACAAATACATTTTAAAAGAAAAAAAACTCCAGAACCACTGAACCCTCTCGGAAATATAAAGAGATAAAAAATAATGATGAACCCCCAGAGCCAGTCAACTCACTCAGAAAAATAAAAATAAAAATAAAAAAGACAAAATAGCAGCTCTAAACCTGTCAACTCACCCTGATTAATTCAGAAAATGTGAATGTCACCCAGTTCCTTAAGACTTTTGCCTTCTTTCCAAATGTTGTCAAACAGCTGTCCCACCCCTTCTGGTCCCTCTGATTCATGAGCTGGCTGGCTGCCTGCTGCCAAGTCCTCAAAGTTAGCATTATGAGTGGCCACTTCCTCCTCATCCTGTGTGTGTGTGGGGGCATGTACTTCCTCATTGGGGTGAGCTCAGCTGGCCCATCAGAACTGTTCCCCACTACACTTTCCACTTGAAGTTCCCATATGGGCCATTGTCCCTATCAGCTACCACCATCTGGTCCTAAGCTTCCAAAATATTTTCCTGAAGTCCTTTCCTGTGTGTGTGAAAATCTGTACCTCAACTCTTCCATGTGGAAAGAGGTTCTGTACACATGCTCCTGCATCAGTGGGTGATGAAGGATCATTGGCACTGCTCCCTCCAGAGAGTTTCTGCCTCAGGGTCCTGCACTGAGTTCTAACTGCATCTTTGGCACCCAGCACTGTCCCAGCCTCTTCTCTCTGTCCTGAGTGCTCCCAGCTGCCAAATGCACCACAGCCTGAACAATCTCTCTCTGGCTTGCAGTTCCAGCAAGGCCAGACACTTCTATCCATCCCAGGGATTCCCTTCCCCCAAACTTACTCCAGTGGGAGGTGACAGTCTCTCTCCAGTTATAAATGCAGTCCCTGTGTCTGAGACCCCACAATGTAACCACACTACACTGTTTCCTCCAAGGACAGTCCTGTGGACCTCTGCTTTCTTCCCCCATAATACCTCTCTTCAGCCATGTACTGTCCTGAAGGGCACCACATCCTTGAAATCTTTCGCTGTGTTGCTCTGGGTTGGAGATTCTCATAAGTCACCCTGCCATTTCTGCATCTTCTCATTTGTTTTAATTTCCACTGTTTGGCCAGTTGTCCTTGTGCACTCCTATATCTTCAATAATTAAAGCTGATCTTCCATCTTTTTCCATTCTGAATAGAGAACTTTGTGTCTTTCCCTGTTTTCTTCCTTTGTTAAAGTGTGGGTGCTAATCATTGCCATTTTAGCCATAACCCTGGATCCAGAGCTCTTGTTAGAAAGAGAAGTTATCTAAAAGCCTGAGGCTTCAGGGATTATAACAGGTAAAGTAGTTGAAGCAGATCAAGGAAGTGAACTTTCTTAGTGACGCTAGATTTTTAAGCTTTGATCCATAGAGAATATTCATGCATATGTCATAGCATTTAAAAAATCTAGAAATATCATAAGCAGGATGTTTCCAGTTGTGAGTCAGAGCATCTTATTTACTCCCAATGTAAAATTTCTATTTTTATAATAATGTTGATTTTTCTTTTTCCTGTAGCTCTGTACCTCATTTACCTCGAGTACTCTGAACAAAATAGAGTACTTATTTTTAAAGGCAAAATTATCAATTTGGGTTTACTTTCAAACTGTTTTTTGGTGGTTTTGGATCATCACACAGATCCTTTACATGCTATGGTGTTTCTTATTATCACACAGCATGGCTAGGTTCCTTCTTCAATTCTGCTGCACAGACACTACTCAAAGACCTTAAGTAACTTTAGTTAGTGATCAAATGTGTTTAAGTGTCTTGACTCTTAACCTGTAGATGTTTTCATTATGTCATGTTTCCAATTTTTTCACTGCTGTGCACAGAAAAATATAGAAAATAAAATTACTTAGTACATATCAACAAAATATGTACATTATCTGTAATAATTTTAGTCTTAATTCTGAATGAATTACTTGAAGAATATGGGATTTCTTGACATTTTAAGCTACTTTTATTAATTTTGTTGTTGTTTTAAAACCCACCAAAAGCAAGTTTTGCAGACAAGTGGTCTTTTGTTACATTTTGAGAAGAAAATTTTCTTTGTAATGTTAGACAATAACAGAATAATCTTTAGTTTTCACTCGTATGAATCTTTAAGAAATGGATGTACAGGGAATTTAAAGCACAAAGTTTCTTGCTTCTCCTGAAAAGTAGGTAGGTTGTCTTAGCCTTATTTTCCTGGCTGAACAGAGCTCTTACATTTCACACTGTGAATTAAAAATCTGTGGAAAGTGTTATTTTTGGAATTCTGCTGTACTGAACAGATGAGTCAGGGCTTTAGTTAGTAATATATTTACAGAGAGAAAATGTATGTTGGCAACTCTATACACACTCACTGGTGTCTGCAGCACTGATCACATCCTCTCTATGTTGCCATTAGGTGTGCAGGTTTGTGTTTGCTCCACTCAATGACACTGACTCAGGGTAGGATGATAGCATTCTCAACTTTGTCTTTCAATGCTAGAAATTTATCTTAATCCAGTAAATGCTCAATAACTACTTTTAGACTTCTGAAAGTGGAAATAAATACAGCAAAAAAAAAAAAAAACCTCTCCCTGATTAGAAATTTACTTATTGTTCTTCAAAATCAAATCACTTTCTCTACATCCTCACATTTTAGAAATGTATATTCACAGATTTAATTATGTTTCAGTTATTTTGTTAATCATAAATCATTATTAACCTAACATTTATCTAACAGCTAGTTAATTGTCCTCTCTAAATGTTTACCAATGCTTCACGTACTTATGAATAATTTTAAATGATTTCTTGATTTTGAGAAAGCCTGAGACGCACAGAGTTCAAATTAATCAACCAATACTTTTCAGTAGCATTAGAAGTAAAAGGGACTGAGCTAAGATTTGTCTTCCTTTTGGCTATGACACAGAAAACTCTTTGTCTCCTTGTGCTTTTTTGTCGAGATATCTACATAGGTGCTGATTGTTTATTGATTTCACCATTTGTTTATTCAGCACATATATATTAGGGATGAATTGATTGGCTCAATTTAATCATTTTACCTTTTATACAAATAACATTATTTTGTATCTCATAAATACATGCAATTATAATCTGTCAATGTTCAATATAAAATAAAATGAAAGAAAATTATTAAGGTTTTACTTAGGCTTCATAACACCATATACTATTGGAGAGTTTATTTTGGAATTTGAGGTCCAACCATCACATTAATTCCACTATACACATTTTATTTTTTATTTTCAAATGACACAAAATAATTGTATAAATTTAAGGGTTGCAATGTGATGCTTCAGTACATGTATACATTATGTAATGATCAAATCAGGGTAATTAATATATCTATCACTTGGAACAGTTACCATTTCTTTGTGGTGAAGCAACTATTATGAACATTTTATCTTTTGTTGTTGTGCAGTGTATTGACTGAAGTAAGAAGCAACTAAATTTAACCCAGGAAAAAAAGAGAAAACTATGATTAAATGGAAAGAAGACTAAGATGCTATTGTTTAACAGTAAAGGGGAAATAGGTTTTTTACATAAACTCCCAAAAAATGGCTGTGGTATTTGAAGTGCAACATTTTACTTGGGATATGGCAAAAAAGCATTCTCGTTGTGGAGTTATTATAACCAAAATTGTTATTCAATTTAAAAATATCTTTTTTTGCATAACACCTTGTAAAATATAATAGCCAAGATTAAACATGTTGAATTTTTCTAGTTTAAGCAATATTTTTCTTAATAGATGTAAAATATTACTAGGTGATTTGACTATTATTTAATTTTATTTTATGACTCTGATATCTGGATAACAAAAACTGTGTGTGTATATGTATTTTTTTGCCTAGTGGCAGATGATGCCTGTCCCAAATAAATGCAAACTAACTTTTCACCAAAATTATTGATCACATCTGATTTATTGATATTTTTTGGTGGCATTTTCATCTTTCAATTTTGGGAATTTTCAAGATCATTTGAAAATATTTATGAGCTCCGTTACCTTTTAAGAGCCTTTTCTAAACTGGAAACCAGCAAACCAGAAATTCATTACAAAAAAAGATGTCTGGAGTGTCCACAAAATGGTTTAATTTTAAGTGATATGCTCAATTACTAGTATTGAAGGAATTTTAAAAAAATCACTAAGCCTGATTCCAGAATTATGTGAGTTTTAAAAAAGCAGGGTTTTTTTTTTTTTTGCTATTAAGGCATTTTGAATTTAAAGTAACTTGATTTGCTCAACTTATTTCATTTGTTGATTCCATGATGTTTCTAGTTCAAAGACTTTGAAAATATCCAATTAAAATTTTTACACTTCACTAGATAGCAACCTTACATGGAATAAAGACTTTTATACCAACATGAAGGAGTAGAGCATGAAAGGAAAAGGTGTTTGGGCAGAGCAGGACAAAGGAAAAACCTGTATAAGCTAATAGGTAAACTGAAAATCATTGTTGATGATATGTGAAATAAATGGCATAGCTTGTATGGTTTCAATTTTTGTGAGTATTAATAAGTTGGCAATGGATGCATTAGTCATTGGTGTTTTGTGAATTAATGGCTATAATTTTGAGATATAAACCTATAATCTCTTTTATAACTGTTTTACTTTTCATGTAATGTGAAAAGAGAAATTTTTACTTTAGATTTTCCATTAATAGGTTTCCTATCCTATGCATTATTTAAGGAAATGCATCTATGACTTTCTTCTGTATCTATTTTGATACATGGTATTTAATTTTCTATTAATTTTCTAAAATCATACTATATATGCTTTTGTTTATATGACTGGGTACAACTTACTAAACAAAGGCAAGGTAAACATAAAAACATGGCACGGAATGTATGATGAAATAAATCACTGAGATTTCTATACCATCATAACTATCCACCTATTTTTATAGGTGAATGTTTTGTGTTGTTTGACAATAGCTCTTTTCTTGGATGTCATTTGGAAATATGGCTATAGCAAATTCTAAAAGATTAAATTTAGTGCTACATTTTTGTTTACTACTCTGGGAAATTTTTATCTAAAGATTTATTGAATATCTATTATTGTTAGTAAATACATTTAGTTATGCTGCCTAAGATTAACTAAATGAAAATGTGAAGATCATTTTTCTTTCTGTTTTATTAGTAATTTTTAATGTGTAACTTAATAGGTCTCATTATGACATTTCCATATATGCATTTCATTATACATTGCTTGTTAACTTCCCCCTTACCCTTTCATGACCCTCATCCCCATTCCTTCCCTCCCCACCAATGGTCTCCTTTCTACTTGTTTGTCTTTTTTGTGAGTATATCAATTTATATATGTATATCCCAATTTTTCCATAAGGGCAACGTATATGATTTTTTTCTCCCATTACCCTTTCTCTTTGTCCCCTCTCCCTTTTTTTAGTCCATTTTGATTCCCTACTTAGGAATGTGAGGGTTTGAAAGGTTCAATTGTGTAATTGAGGCTTTCCATATTGGTTCCTTGTATTATATGCTTAGTTCACTTGAAGCACGCAAAGGTCAGACTAGTGTCTTACTGAATGGGCTTAACCTGAATGTAAACATAACTTGATGTTTTAAGTTTAATTATGGTTGAGGCATTAACCAGGTTAAATAAAATTATTGCTCATATCTTTCAAGTAGTTATGCTATAAAATATCCTAGAATTATCTATGGTTTCAATACATGGTAAATTTGCAATCACACTGTACAAGAGAAGCATTAACTACTGTATTCCATTTTAGTCTACATTGTATTCTTCAGTAATGAATTACTTCTTTAAGTGCAGTTTTAATTCTACTATCCTTTTAATAGGAGGCTTTGGAAATATATATCAAGTCATAATTTTTATTTTCCTACATAAGGATTATCTGAAGCTGGAGAGCATGCTGAACACAGGCTAAATTTTTTAGTGGTTTAAGAATGCCTTCTTTGGTTCTGAGTTCTAAGATCAGTTTCAACTTGGAAGGTGTCATTCAATTCTTGTTTTGTTTATCATCTCTGAAATTGAACATTTATTTGGTCTTACATTGCTAACACATTGCAAAAAGGGTCAAACAGCAATAAAAGTGGGTTTACTTTTAAAATTATTTTTACTTAATTTTTGCTGTTGGGGATTCAACTCAGAGACTTACACATGCTCAGCAAGTGCTCTTACCACTGAGCTAAATCCTCAGCTCAGAAGTACATATTTAAAGAGATGAAAAGTAAGTTCTTTTAGCATATGGAGCTACTAAATTAGGCACAAATTAGGTCTTCATAAAATTGTGCTTATGAGGGAATAAAAATAACAAATGGATCATATAGGGTTTGAAAATAATCATCTTTATGGTGTATTTGAAAACAGAGCTTTAGAGGTCCAGATTCTCAAATGTATTTTTTGATAAACTCTAATTTTCCTTTTTAAAAATATATTTCCTTTTTAAATTTTTAAAGTTAAAATTTATTTTAAAAATAAATTTCCTTAGTAAATTTTTAAAAATTTAAAAATATTTTTGAGATCAGTCAGTAAAATCTAGATTACACACTTTAAACATTTTGTTTCCTAAATGACTTTACACTCCTAATCTTTTACTTCCACTCTGAGAAAGTATTTTTTACATTAATTGCTATTTATTATCCTAGACCATTTTTGTTGCCTTGATTGTTTTACCAGCTTCTATTTTCTATTTATACTTCTTTTATCTTTGTTGTAGACCAATTGGGAATATGTAGATCAAAAGGTATGAATTCAGAATGTTATCTTACTAGGCCAAATAATTGTGATATCAGAGCCATTATTCCAAGTATGATCTTCTAAGGGACAATTTAATATTAATTCCTGTGGTATCAGGAACTTTGTTGGTGCCTAGAGCAGTGTTCCTGGTGCCTAGAGCAGTGTTTGCTGCCTTATAAGATCAAAATAAATAAATATTTGTTGAAATAAAAATATACTGTATACCAAATCTCAATGACTTATCAGAATAAAAGTTTCTTTCCTGTCATATAAATTCCAATTCAGTTTAGAAAGGGCTATCATTTTTCTGCTGACTCAGGAATCTGGATTTCTGCTATCTTGTGATGCAGGAATTTAAACCCCTTCCACATAAGGCACTGGCTGAGACACTGGAGTGTGGAAAGAAATAAGATGTGGAGGTATGTCCCTTTTGAAATGGCTCTGCGATTAGCTGACACCTGGCATTTCTGCATGTGGTTCATGGGTCAGCATTAATCACATGGCCCTAGTACAACTGCAACGGAGACTGGGAAATACAGTGTGGAGCATGCACATATTCACAGAGCACTGTTTCTTCCATGAATGGAAACAGAAAACATCTTTTGTTACCTGACCATCTTTTGTTACCCTAATATGTTGATTTTATAGCAGGAGCACAGTACCTTAGAGTAGCACTATGGCTAAAGAGCTAGGCTAACTTTTGTTAAAAGCATTCTAAAGCTGCTAATTAGCTAAGTGACTTTAAGTATTATATAATGTCTCAATAATAGTTTTAACTATAATAATATAGTCATAACTATAGTAATAACTCTAGTATATATTACTATAGTAATAAACTTTGAGGGTTTCCCATAAGCTTGTACTGTGCCACAAGCTTTACATAATTCATCTCATGTAATCATCCTGCCAATAAAAAATAGAAGATTACCCTCCTTCCATGCCTAAGTAAACCGAAGAACTTGCCCAAGGCCTCTCAGTCAGGATTCTAAGCCAGGCAGCAAGATGAAAAGCTGATTTTTTGCCCTTTGCTGAAGTTCTCCATCTAGAATTTCTCACTTACAAAATGAGAATTCAAATTCTTGAATGAAATGATTTATTAGACACCTAACATAGTGCCTGATATTAATACTAACTTGTTGCCCATAAAGATTCAAGCAGTAACAGTTTTCTTCCTTCATACATGAAGAACAGGCAGTCAGAAGCCATGCCTGTTCTATTGATTACCATTATATGCTTTTTCACATAGTTGAAAATAATGATTAAACATAAGTTAAATCTTGGGCTGGGGTTTAGCTCAGTTGGTAGGATGCTGCTCCACACACTCAGAGGACCTGGTTTTGATCCCCAGCGCCACGAAAAATTGGAGAAGGATGTGGCAATCAACTCTCAAAGCAATCCCTAAACAGTCAACCATTGAAAACCCTGTGAGGGCTGTTATGAGTCAGAGCTGACTCAATGGCACCTAACAACAAGTTAAGTCTTAAATTTTTGCTGCATTATTGATTTGTTATAAGCCTTTGGTTCCAAAGAATAAAATCTCCTGGCCAACTAATCTAGAAATAAAATAGATTCCAGGACAAAATCCTCCTTAAAGAATTACACTTCAAGAAACACGGGGTAAATGTGTTCTTGACAGAACAAAATTCAATCCTAAACATCATTAAGTACTGTTGTCTCAGATGTCTCCCATTAAAACTCATATGTAAATAATTTGATTCAGATTTAAGATAGACTGAGTATATGCCTTTTTGTCACAACAAACAGAATCGTCGACATTGCTTCTGTTGAGTTTATACAACAATCTTGGGGTGGCATCAAGAAGCAACTCAACCTGTCAGGCATAACTTTGTAGAATAAATAGCTGAATATCATTTGTGTCAAAAGTAGATTCATAGCTTTTGGCAGATAGTTTTTAGTATGCAAATGGCAACACCAAAAGAATATCTGACAGATTGGGTAATTCTCTGGAAGTATATTTTGTAGCTAATTCATCTTGACTTTTCTATTGAGATAGATCAGTTTTATACCCATAGCACCTTCAGTACTGTATAATATACAGTAATTATTCAATACATATTTTACAAATGAATAAAATGAGACCTTTTAAATTTCACGTATGCTCTGAAAATCTAACTCTCCATTGCCAACATAAGATTGTCTACTTCAACCTATAATTGTTTAATGTGCAGTTGAGATTAAACCTGAGGCTGAGACAATAAGTGAAAGAGTTTGTAGAGGAAGACATGGTATTCATTAATTTCTCTTGACTTCCCAAGCTCTAATTCTGTAGTTCACCTCATCATTGTTGTTGTTAGGTGCTATGGAGTCAGTGTCTGACTCAGTGACCCTACGTACAACAGACGAAACACTATTGTCATGCTTCTCTGATATTCACAGAGTTTTCAGTGGTTGATTGTTTTTTGGGAGTGGGTTGCTGAGTCTTTCTCCCAAGCCTACAGCACCTGGGGTCTTCAGGTTGTCTCCCATCCAAGTACTAACCTGCTTAGCTTCTGAGATCTGATGGGATCTGACACCACAGTGGTATGGCTACAGGGACCTCATCATTAGAAAACCATTTCATCATTCTAAATTATTTTAGCTGAGCTAGTACACAATTTAGTTAAAAATAATACAAGATTTAGAGTTGGACAAAGTTCAGTTCACAATAATTGGTACCAGTCTTTAATAGTTGTAAAACTTTCAGCCAGTTTGTTGTTGTTGTTGTTGTTGTTGTTGTTGTTGTTGTTGTTAGGTGCTGTAGAGTTGGTATCCAACTCACAGGACCCTACACACAATAGGAGGAACACTATTGTTGTGCTTCTCTGTTATTCATAGGGTTTTCAATGGCTGTTTTTTGGGAGTGAGTTGCCAGGTCCTTCTCCATCAGTTAGTTTATAACTCTTTATACTTTCTTCATCTGTTTTGAGGATAAACCTTCAAAGGTTCAACAAAATCCGTAGTGCATCTATAGTAGGTAAACAATAATACTGGCTCACCTCTATTTCTCTTACTGCCTTACTGGGAGTTGAAATCACATAAATCCTATAAAACATATTTTCTGTGTCTTTGGTTAAAAATATCATACTTACTAGTTGTTCAATTCCAGCCTATTATATAAAGAACTATTGGATATATTTTTCTGAAGTTTAAATGCTAAAGAAATATTATCTTTCCTATGAACTGCTATTTTTTTATATTTTCTGAGATTAATGAATCAAACCCTGTCACTCACTGTGGTTTTGTTGTTATCATCATTTTTGTCCTTTGGCTTTTCAGGGCATGATACTAAATTTTGTTCTTGAGGTAGGAGATGTTCATAAGTTAAGTTTTCTGTTAAAATGATGATCTTTCAGCCAGCTTTAGTTGATGTTTGTTCTTAAAACCGGATTTAATGGTTTTATTGTTCCTGTATCTTTTATAGTGAGCTGCACAAATTCTTTATGGAACCTTACAGGATATAAATAATAAATGCATGAAGGAATAAAATGGCTTGCTCAAGGTTTCACAGCTATTATGTACAGAACAGATCCAGACTCTGTTATTTTCTATCATTTAAAAGAAACTAAGAAAGCTTAACCTCTAAAAATTCCTAAACAATGTTTCTTGCTCAGGAGATGGCTAGCAGCAACATAGGACAGCCATCCCCAAATGAAAATGAGGAGGGAAAGCTCCTGGAATATGTTATTATATTTGAGAAAAGTACAGTCAAGGCTTTGAATATCTGCAGGATAAGATCAGCAATGTGAGGCATTTTTCTTTGCAAAATTCTGTGGCTATAGGCTAGCAGCTGAACTGTTGATGAGGACTTACTCTATAATCCTTTTTCTCAGAGATCTGTACAAAATGTAGTCTTTTCACAGAATAGATTACATTCAGTTTTGCTCTCTGTCTACCAAAATGCCAGCGACAGTAAAGTCTTCTTTTACTTTAGCTTTATTTACTTACTTATTTATTTTGCAGATAGAGGATGGAGAGGAAATAACTTTGCTTTGAAGTTTTGCAAAGAAAACTCAATTATATTCAGATAGAAATAATTGTTCAGTCATTTGAATGTAAGCATAATATTAAATATAAGAATGAATGGAAAAAATAATTTAAATCAGTAGAATAGACTATTCTAAAGCTGTAGTTATTTTAAACCACATGGATCTCCAAATGTTACCAGTGTGGCAGTTTATAATTTTTTGAAATATATCAGTCCTTCCTTACAACTTTTAGTCAACATATTGTTGTTGTTGTTAGGTACTGTTGAGTCAGTGTCTATCTCAGAGTGACCCCATGTACAACAGGCGAAACACTATTGTCAGTGCTTCTCTGCTGTTCATAGGGTTTTCAATGGCTGATTATTTTTTTGGGAGTGGGTTGCCAAGTCCCTCTCCCAAGCCTACAGCACCTGGTGTTCTCAGGGGGCCTCCCATCCAAGGCCTAGCCAGGTCTGACCCTGCTTACTTTCTGAGATCAAAGAGATTGAATGCCACAGTGCTAAGGCTGCAGGTATTCAACATATTCATTAATTTATTTTCTGGAAAGATATTTGCCATTTTGATGGACATCTGTAAAAATTTGTGAGTTTTCTGCATACACTTTAGTGTGAATTTAATATAAATCAATAATGGAATGCTTATTTTCATATCTAACTGAGAGAACATTGTTCAGGCACTGTATTATACCTATGAGATGGCAAAACTCATCCTTGGACATCTGGCTTTGCTAAGTAGGTGCTAAAACCAAAAAGTGTCACTCAGCATTTTCAGCTTCCACATCCCTTGTTTCATCATCATTGATAATCTCTTTCCATAGTGTGGTTGATGGCAATTTTTATAGGCACATTTTACACAGAAAAGTTTACATTGAAACTTTCTAATCATGACAAGGAAGACTGCATGGAAGCCAAAATATACTGTATTAAATATGCTCTGAACTTTTTGAAACTCAATTTGGATTTGCGAGCTTGGGGCACAGATGGGATCTGGGGGAAGCTTTTCAACACAATGTACTTGTCATAAAATTTTTGGTTATGACGTCAATCCAAGAAAATTTCCAATGCTTTTATCTCTGTTTTATTGCTTAAATAATTAAAATAGACTTTTACCAATTATTTGAGGTACTCTCAAGAATATATTTTCTAACTTGTAGACTTTTTTGTTATTGTGTCTAGATTTTATGTACAGTATAATTTAAGACTATGGAATAAAGAGATATTTGACAAGAAATTGTGTATGAGAATTTACAAATGTTATAATGATAATTTTCAATCTCAGTGTAGGAAATTATATGCCCTGAAGTGGAGATTAATAATCACTGAGTAAATATATCTTAGAAAATATAATCAAATATTTAAGTAGCTATTTTTGTCAGTTTTTGAGTGGAAGTTTTCTTATTGCCAAAATTAGTTGAGGTACTCTACAATTAAAAAAAATTTTTAGTTTCTTATGGTGATGGGATTAAACCTAGGGTCTTGTGAATGTTAGGCAAATGCTTTCCCACTGAGCTATGCCCTCAGCCCTGCAATTGTTTTAATCAATATACCAAACTATCACCAAGGCCATATATAACATCTTCATTTTGTGAAAAATCCTGTTTTAAGTACATTGGAAAAATAAAGCTTGCTAGGTACCTGTGTGAACAATTGCTGAGATGAAATATTTTCAACTATCATAGCATCTGGCCAAATGTTGACCTATCTAAATACTAAGACTTTGTCAGTTCTTCAGGCTGGGGTAGTTAAAATACTTGAATCTGAAGTATAGGGAAATACTATCTCTTGGGGTCTGGTTTATAGTTGCATTTTTCATGAGCAATGGAATTTACCAGTTCGTAGAGTTACTAAGTATTTGTCTTAGTGCAGATGCAGAAATATTACTTCTGCTCCCCTGTGTTTCACTCTATAAATATCTCAGGCAAAGCTTATCATCTGTTTCTTCAGGCCTTCCTTCCCCCTCAATGTGTGGCTCTCATCATGTATCTGAACATTTAAAGAGCTTATTAAAACATAGGTTGTTGGGCCCTATCCCCAGAGTTCCCCATTCAATAGATGTAAGGTAAGAGTATTTGCATTTCTAATAAGTTTCCAGAAATGCTGATACTGGTGTTCCTGGGAGCATACTTTGAGGATGATTGTTCTAATGTAGTCTTTGTCAAAGTCAGGTACTCCAAGATCCTTAAATCAGAATCACCTTGACTTCTTAGTAGCAAGCTTCAGGTCTTTAGGACCTATGCAGATGCTTAAATCTGAATCTCCAGGGTGCTATGCCCAAATTTATACTATATATATATATATATATATATATATACATATATATATATATATATGTATATATATATATTATATATATATATGCATTTGTATTGAATGCTGCTATTGTATCTGATACAATTATAGGCTGGTCCCTGTTATGTATAGTCTACTCTCAGGTCTGCCTCATTTGTCTGGGATCTCAAGAATCTCACAGTAGATTTGCAGGTTTTGCTACCCATACTCAAATTGTCCCCACCAGATTTTTCTCATTTGCATTACCATTGCTGCCTGGGTCCCTTTCCATACAGAAAAAATTAGATGCTACTTCTATCTTCTATTTCTTTCTCTTTTTTTCTTTTCTGTTTCCCTTCCTCTTTTTTTTCCCCAGTACTGGGGTTTGAGCCCACAGCTAAGTGCTTACATGCTCTGCAAGTGCTGTATCATGGAGCTGCACCCCCAGCCCATTTTATTTTTTATGTTTTGAGACAGGGTCTCACTAAATTACACAGACTGTGCCACTGATCTCAAACTTGCGATCCTCCTCTGGAGTCACTGGGATTACAGGCGTGCGCCACTGCACCAGGCCTGCCGGCCTGCCCTTCCTTCCTTCCTTCCTTCCTTCCTTCCTTCTTTCCTTCCTTCCTTCCTTCCTTCCTTCCTTCCTTCCTTCATTCCTATTCCTCCTCCTTCTCCTCCTCCTCCTCCTCCTTCTTCTTCTCCCTCCCTCCCTCCCTCTCCCCACCCCCCTCTCTCTGAGGTACTAAGGGGCTTAACCCAGGGCCTCATGAATTCGAGTTAAGTGATCTACCATGAGCTGCACCCCTAGTCCTTTTGAGACAGGGTCTCTAAATTGCGGAGGTATTGCTGGCCATGAAGTCATGCTCTTTCTGCCTCAGTCTCCAAGGTGACCTGGATTATAGGCTATCATGCCCAGGTCAATGTTTTATTTAGAGATGAAATGTTAAAACTTTCCAAGGAAAATGGTTTTATGACTGACCTAGAGATTCAGAGCCTAAGAAAGTTTAAATCTTTTTACAATTTATATAAGAATTAGATTTTCAGGAAAGTTAGTGTATGTCAAAATCATGCAAAATTCTTTGGTTTAGTTTCTAGACTCAAAACATTATTGGTAGGTTTTTCACTAATTAAAGGTTCAGCAAGGCATTCAGTCTTGTGAGGTATGTGGGAGATTATTCATTGTGTGGGAACATTCCACTCATTGAAAGACAACGAATGTTCTTTGACAAGAAATCTCCCATCATTGTCACATTCCAAAACATGCCACAAATCTCTCAAATGTCCCAATATGTAAGTGCTACCTCTAATGATTGTTATTGTTGGCGGGCTGGGATTTAGCTCAGTTGGTAGAGCGCTACCAACTGGCGGGCTGGGATTTAGCTCAGTTGGCAGTCTCTGAGGTCCCAAGTTCAATTCCCAGCACTGCAAAAATGGGAGAAGGACCTGGCAGTCCACTCCCAAGGCAATCCCCAAACAGTTAGCCATTGAAAACCCTATGAGGGTCGCTATGAGTCGGATACTGACTTGAGGGCACCTAACAACAACGACAACCTCTAATGAGAATTACTGGCCTATTGTTGTTGTTAGGTGCTGTCAAGTCAGTGTCCCATTCATAGTGACTCTTTGTACATCAAGTGAAACACTGTCAGTACTTCTCTGTTTTTCTTAGGGTTTTCAATGGCTCATTGTTTTTTTGGGAGTAGGCTGCCGGGTTCTTCTCCCAAGGCTACAGCACCTGGTGTTTCTAAGTGGTCTCCCATCCAAGGACTAATCGGCCTGACACTGCTTAGCTTTTGAGATCTGATGAGATCGGTCGCCACAGTGGTATGCCTGCAGGTGTTACTAGCTTGTTGTTGTTGTTGTTAGGTGCTGTGGAGTCGGTATCCGACTCATAGCGACCCTCATAGGGTTTTCAATGGCTGACTGTTTCGGGATTGCCTTGGGAGTGGATTGCTGGGTCCCTCTCCCATGTTACTAGCTTAGATTATTCAATTTTCAGTTGCTGACACTGGGGAGGAAGATATGGAAAATGGGAGTGTTTAAAATCTAAACAAAATCAACAAGAACAGATAACTATTGTGTAGGTATTTACCAGTGTGTGCCACAAGAAGTGAGCTACATAATATTCTGTCACATTCACTGCTAGCTGTAGAATACATACTATTTGTATAATAAAGTACAATATGAGAGTATTTACATTGTTGTTGTTGTTAGGCATCATCAAATTGAGTCTGACTCATAGTGACCCTATATCCAACAGAATGAAACACTCCTCAACACCATGCCATACCCAGCACTATATCAGTGCTTCTTGCTATTCCTAGGATTTTCAATGGCTGATCGTTTTGGGATTGTTTCTGGAGTGGGCTGCCAGGTCCTTCTCCCATTGTAAGGTGCTGGGGATATAACCCAGGGCCTCAGAGAGTGCAGAGCAGCACTCTACCAATTGAGTCTAACCCCAGCATTTATAGATAAATAATAATCATAAGCAATGGCTCTTTACATTATGCATATATGTGCATACATATATACATACCTATATATATATATATGCTTAAAATTTCAAGAACAAATTATTCAGTTACTAAATAAAACTGATAAATGAACACTTAAACCGAAAATGCAACCACTGAGATATTTAAAATCCAAGCATCAAAACATAAAGTAGCATGTGGTATTTTTAGAATAATATTAACTCGAATGAAAAATTTTTAATACTTAATGAAGGATGATGACATTTTTGGTATTACTGAGAGCAAATGAAGTCAATACTATTTTATTCTAATATGTCTAATTAAAATAATTGAAACTACATGTTAGTTTGTATTCTCAGTTCCTTTGGAGAAAGGGTTGCAGATGCAATCTTTTATCCTCACTCATAGGTCAGTGGTTACCTCTGTCTTATTTACTTGAATACCTAAGTGTCTAATACAGTCTCTGAGTCCAGTATATGGAAGGTTTGTGTTTGCCTCATAAATAGTTTCAGTGAAAGACTTCAGAAAAGAGTACGTGAGTCAAATCTAAGCCTATTGTATTTTTAAACAGTTTTGATGTTGAATTTTGTTCATTTTTCAAAGTCTTTTATTCCTTGTAAACTTGCATGAAATAATACACATTTTGTTTGTGAATTACCTGAACTACATGATAGATGGCTAAGTATTAATCCTTCAAAGAATGGGCTTCTCTGCATCTATTAGCATTGTACTAGTTCTCTTGTCTC
Source organism: Pedetes capensis (assembly GCA_007922755.1). NCBI lineage: Eukaryota > Metazoa > Chordata > Mammalia > Rodentia > Pedetidae > Pedetes > Pedetes capensis. The sequence goes on along the minus strand of VMDO01001689.1, from coordinate 75,974 downwards.
ATGCTTTTGTTGTTCTTTTTGACAGGGATTTGACAAACAAGTGGATGTGTCATATATTGCCAAACATTACAACATGAGCAAAAGCAAAGTGGACAACCAGTTCTACAGTGTGGAAGTGGGAGACTCAACCTTTACCGTTCTCAAACGCTACCAGAACCTAAAGCCAATTGGCTCTGGGGCTCAGGGAATAGTTTGGTAAGTGGAATGGATTTAAGTTATACTTTTTAAAGGGAATATGTGGAATGGATTTACTAGAGACAAACAAATAACAGCAAAGATACATTATACTGAAAAATTAAATTATGAGCATTATTTATCATTGCTACCCACTTGTGCAACTTGTGATTTGTTTTCCTGATCACCAGCAAAAAACTCCATTACATAAGAACAACAAATCAAGAGGACAAGAGTGTTTTAGCTGTTGCTAATGTATTTAGAAAATTTTGTTTGTATGTTTCACAGCAGGAAATGAAGACATATGTCTTAAGATAGCAGCAATAAATCTTCCTACATTTGTAAGAGAGATTCATGATATCTCATGTGTTTCTGTGGCTTTTAAAATTCAATGTTTAAGTTACTTATTTAGAAGAAGTAGTATTTAAAAAGGTTTGCCTAATGTTTCCAAAATGGGAAGGTTTTGGGCACCTTTGCAACCATTCTTTTATGGCATTTTTGAGTGGCTGTTGGAAATCATAACAAATCTAGACCTGCTTTGTTGTTGTTGGCTGCCGTCCAGTCCTGTCCTATTCATAGCAACCATTATAAGGTTTTCAATGGCTGATTGTTTCAGGATTGCCTCGGGAGTGGATTGCCACGTCCTTCTCCCATTTTTGCAGTGCTGGGAAATCAAGCCCTAGACCTCAGAGACTACAGAGCAGTGCTCAACCAACTGAGCTAAATCCCAGCCCCAGACCTGCTTTAGGCAATGCAAAACTGCTGCATAAGTAATGATAGCAGTTTCCTTGATAAGCATTTCTTTTAGATAATTTTAATATGTAATATAGAATTAAATACATTTAGTATGAACTTACTAGCATATTTGCAATCTTTTTGATGGCTCACACCAATGAGCAAAAATTTAAGATATATACCCTGAATATTTATATTTAGATATATACATTTATTTATAAATAATTTCATTAATGCAATAGTTTATTTATTATACAAATTACTGCTATGTTGATTATTATATCTATATAAAACCAAAAAATTTTATAGGGTGAGATGAAGACAAACAAAAACAATACTTTTTATTTTCAATTATTTTTGCTCATTTAAAATATTAGCAATGTTATTTTAGAGCAAGCAATGGATAGTTTTCATTGTTTCTCAGACATGCATTTTACATTTTATAAAAGTATTTGAAAATTTGTTCACTTCCTTTTGCCAGATGTTTTAATTTCAGTATCAATGCTTAGTTGATGTGAGTACAGAAGTGCACTGCTAGTGCATTTACAAAATCACAACACTAGGACTTAAATCTCATTTCCCAAAGGTACCAAGGCTTTTGCTGAAATCCACCTAGTGGATTTCCATCTTTCTATAGTTAAACAGTAGTTGTTTTGCAGTTTGAAAGATGGAATATTTTAATATTTTTAACCATGGGCCAACCTTTCATTTTGAAGATATTGAAATAGTATTCAAGTAAAGAAATTTCTAGTTTTAATGTTTGTTTGTTTGTTTGTTTATGGCTCAGGCTGAGGTAACCTCTTTGTGGCAAAAAATATTTTCATAATGTGGTAGGCAGAATAGTAGTTCTCCCAAAGATGCTAACTCCCTATCCCCAGAATCCTTGAATATGTTACCCGATATTGCAAAAGGGACTTTACATATGTGTTTAAGATTAAGACCTTAAAATGGAAAAATTAGCCTAGAATATCCAGATGGGATCTATATAATCAGATGAGTCCTTGTGGAAAAGGAAGGTAGAAAAATGGATTAGGGAGATGCGATCAGAGAAGATGGAGAAGTGATTTGAAATATGAAAGGGTCTCACCTTGTCGCTAACTTTGAAAATGAGAAAGTGTGCCCTGAGCCATGGAATGTTGCTGGAAATGGCTGGTAGCTGACATTCAGCAGAGAAATGGAGATCTTAGTCATACAGCTGTGAGGAACTGAAATCTGCCAACAACCGTATGTAGGAAAACAGATCTTCTCTAGCCATTCCAGAAAGGAGCTCAACTGTCCAACATTCTGATTTTAGCCCAGTGAAACCTATATAGGGCTTCTGACCTATAGAACTATAAGTATGTATTGTTAAAGCTGTTGTTTGTGGTTGTTTATTGTGGTAGTGATATTAATACACATGGTATAGTAAAGATTCTAACATTAAGATAATTATTGTAAACCTGAATTTACCAAGGGAGGGAGAATACAGTGATTCCTGGCCACCTTTCTTGGGTGGAAAGCTGTAAAAATATAACATGAGAAAAATTTTCTGAATAAGATTTACAAGTCAGATGCTCAAATATACTTCTTGGTATAGTTCTATTTTCCTTCCAATAAACCCACTAGAGAAAATGAGAACTGCCAGTGAAAGGAAACTGATAGCTCTTTAATAATTCAAAAATAGATCTAAAGAAGTATCTTACTTAGGAAGTTAACAGATTGTCACAGAACAATTTGAAATCTTATACTAGGAATTTTGTAATATGGCTTATAGGGCTACTATTTCCTTTTTTAATGAGATGGAAACCAACCTTGGTTTTAGATATAGTAACTGAAAATATTTGTCAAGAATGAAAATATCCCTGAGTAAGATTTTTAATCCATTTTTTAGAACAAATTTATCAGCAAATTTGTCAGTTAAAAAGCATTTAAATTCCAAAATGTTAGCCTTGGAGTTTCCTGAGACTATTAGTCCTTTTGCCTCTAGCTGAGAGAAGTAGAGTCATATTCAGGCCAGCAAAGGGCAAAATGAAAGAGTAGAATAGGGGCTTCCAGTCACCAGTTACATACCCACACTGCAATCAGAGCACACTCCTCTTGGACACAGATATAGGCGTTGCTTCCTTATCCCTTCTCACCTTTGGCTTTGAGATATCTTTGCTTACTTTGCTTACATAAGTGGGTGTGTAATGTACTACTTCTTTCACAGATCTATTCTTGCACTGATTTGTTTTCTTTACCAATCTGCCCTTAATTTAATTTCTTCCTATTTCTTTTTGTTCACAGTGAAGCTCATCTGTCTCTTTCATGCCAAACACATCCGTTTCCAGATATACTCCTTAAATCCACAGACCTTGCCTAAATTCACAACTGTCAGATTCACATATTATCTTGTTCCATGTAATCTTGAATTAGTGGCTGGTTGAAAGTGGAGACTGGTTGAAAGTGGAAACCACCATGGTGTCTAGGGGACAGACAAAGTGAAACAAATTCCTCATTTGTTTTACTTAATTTTCTTTGAAGCAAGAATACAACATGGAGGAATTAATCCCAAAAGAGATATCATCAGTAATATTTTGAATATATCACTATAAAATTGTATTTGTGTGCGCAAGAATGATTCTGCTTTTTAAATTGGTGTGCTGGTACTTCAGTTGCAGAATCACCAGCCTCCTAACTTGGTTAAAATGGAATCTTAGGACCACTGCTCCACGTACCTGAAGCTTGTCACTGGATTCTTATGATTTCTTTTCCCTCTTTCAACTGTCCTATTACTTTTTTAAAACATGGAGTGGGATACAATACTAAAATATATTAAAAAGAAATTCACTACTATTTTTTATTTAGCATGCATAATAGAGAAGATAGCATCATTGAGAACCATTAAGTAGAGGGTAATATGATCTTTTAGAATAAATGAAAATGTTCTTTTTACTTCTGAGAAAAAAATGAATTATGTGTTGAAGCTGAAACAATGAGAAGTATTCTGCTTCACTGGGTGAGCTGGGAAGTCCTCTATAGCTTCATGCTTCATAGATGAGGAATAGTAATCTGTAAGAAGAAATTTTTTTCATTTTTATTAGCATTTTAAAACACATTGTTGTTGTTAGGTGCCATGGAGTCATTCCCGATTCATAGCGACCCTTATAGGGTTTTCAATGGCTGATTGTTTCGGGATTGCCTTGGGAGTGGATTGCCACGTCCTTTTCCCATTTTTGCAGTGCTGGGAATCGAACTCGGGACCTCAGAGACTGCAGAATGATGCTCTACCAACTGAGCTAAATCCCAGCCCCTTAGAACACATATTGATGGGATTGTTGTTGTTGTTAGGTGCCATCGAGTCGGTATCCGACTCATAGCAACCCTCTGTACAACAGGGGAAACACTATTATTAGTGCTTCTCTGATGTTCATAGGGTTTTCAATGGCAGATTGATTTTGGGAGGGGGTTGCCAGGTCTTTCTCCCAAGCCTACAGCTTCTGGTGTTCCCAGGCGGTCTCCCATCCAGGTACTAACCAGGCCCGACCCTGCTTATCTTCTGAGATCTGACGGGATCGGCTGCCACAGGGCTACAGCTGCAGGCTATTGATGGGATATAGAGTGATAATTCAGTACATATATCCATTATCAAATTATCAGATCAGGATTGTTTCCACATCCATCTCCTTAAACATTTTACAGAGCAAAGTAAAAAAAGGAAAAATTTTTGATTAACATGTAATGAGAATTGCATCTTGTATTTTGTACTTTTACTCTTTCTCTTTACCTCTCTACATTATTTCCCCCTTCCTACCTTCCCCATCATCCACTCTCTCCCAGTAGTCCCCAGTAGTCATATTGGTTTCACTTGTATGTTCCAATCTCAAATAAGTATGATTATACATGATATGATTATATATATGTAAGAATTAGTTTTTCTTCCTTTAAAGTAGATCTAGCTCTGACATAGGAGAGAGAACATGCGATATTCGTCTTTTTGAATCTAAGTTATTTTGCTGAAAATGATGACCTACAGTTCCATCCATTTTGCTGCAAATGATGTAATTTCATTCTTCTTTACTGCTGAATAATATTCCATATATATATATATATATATATATATATATATATATATATATCTCACAGTTTAAATCCAATCCTCTGTTAATGGGCATCTGGGTTGATTCCATACCCTTGCAATTGCGAAGACTGTTGCATTAAATATTGAAGTGCAGGTGTCCCTGTGGTATGATGGCTTATTTTCCTTTGAGTATATTCCTAGAAGTAGTATAGCTGGATCATATAGTAGTTCTATTTTAGTTTTCTAAGGTACCTTGATGGCTGGGACTTAGCTCAGTTGGTAGAGTCATGTTCTGCATTCTCTGAGGACCTGAGTTCAATCCCCAGCACTGAAAAAATAGGAGAAGGATGTGGCAATCCTGAAGCAATCTGAAAACTATCCTCCAAACAATCAGCTATTGAAAACTCTATGAAGATCTCTATGAGTCAGACCCGCCTTGATGGCACCTAACAACAACAATGTACCTCCATACTAATTTTCATAGTGGCTAAACTAATTTACAAACCCACCTCAATTTAAGAGGAATGGTTCCTTTCTCTCTGCATCCTTTCCAGCATTTGTTGTTTGTTTTGTTGATCTTGGCCATTCTTACTGGTGTGAGATGGAATCTCAATGTAATTTTGATTTGTGGCTAGAGATGTTGAACATTTTTTCCTGTGTTTATTGGCCATTTTTATTTCTTCTTTTGAGAACAGTCTGTTCAGTTCCATTGCCCACTTATTTATTGAGTTATTTGTTGCTTTGGTGTTTAATTTCTTGAGTTTGTAAAATGAGTTTTACCAACAGTGTTTAGGGGTCAGTTGAACAAATCATTTCAGAATAGTTATCCAATCATCAGGAGAGAATCTTACTAGTTTTTTTTCCTTTTTTTTTTCTTTTTTTTTTTTTTTTTTTTTTTTTTTTTTTTTTTTTTTTTTTTTTTTTTTTTTTTTTTTTTTTTTTTTTTTCTTTCTTTCTTTCTTTTTTTTTTTATTCTTCTATTACCAGCCTCAGAACAAAGGCTAGCATAAGAAGAAATCAACAGCAGGGATTTCATTGTCTTCTCAGTTCCATCCTACTATTCCTTGCTAAACCAAGGAACATTTTCTATTTTCTCGTTTTTTCCTCCAAAAATGATTCAAACTGACAGCAAAAGTGATGGCAAAAGTCAACAACTAAGTTTAGCCAGTTAAACTTGTCAAAGCTGTGTTCCTCAGTTACTAAAAAGAGCTCATTGTATAGTTTTAAATGATAGGAAGTAAAACCGTGCTTTTTCCTTCTTGGCGAATATTGTCCATGATTAGCTCAAAAGTGTCCCTATACAATTTTGCAAGATGATGTTTCACAGGATATTTATAGCAAAGATGTAAGCTTAATACAGATAAAAGCATAAAACTAGGATTTTTGTTGTTGTCGTTTTAGGTGCCATCGAGTCGGTATCTGACTCATAGCGACCCTCATAGGGTTTTCAATGGCTGACTGTTTCGGGATTGCCTTGGGAGTGGATTGACACGTCCTTCTCCCATTTTTGTGGTGCTGGGAATTGAACTCGGTACCTCAGCGACTGCAGAGCAGCGCTCTACCAACTGAGCTACATCCCAGCCCCTAAAACTAGGATGGCTTATTATTTAAAAAAACACTGTGTCCTAATTAAATATTTGGAAATAACATGATACATTTTGTGTTACCAAAACTCTTCTGAAATCCCAATTTCATTTATAAAATGACATTTATCCAAAGTAGAAATGACTACTGTTATAAAATGCTCTGAAAATAATCTAGTATATTATTTTATCTTAAATGGAATATATGTATATGTATATATAATGAATATATAACCAATGTATGAGTATATTATATATGTATATATACACCTAGTAATCCAGGGGATTAGTTTACTTTAATCAAATATATATGTGCCATCATATATATATATATATATGTATATATATATATGTGTGTATATATATATATATATATATATATATATATATATATGCTAAGATATATCTTTTTGTTTTTCACAAAAATTTGAAAGAATAATTTCTGGTGAATGTCTTTCAATTAACGGTCCAGAGTAGTGAGGCCATAAGCACATAAGTAATCTAAGATTTAAGTTGCCAAGCATGTTCAGCAATACTGCAGATGTTCACAAATAATGTTTAGAAAAAAGGCTCATGTCTTCTCTTACAACCTTCTTTTGATAAGTGGATGCTGGTGGCTATAGTGCTATGGTTAGTAATGTTTTAGCAACCTAGTCTAACTAATGGTTAGATAGACTGAAAAGAGCCTAGAATTCCTATATATTGGGCTTTTGTTGTTGTTATTGTTGTTAAACATGTACATGGCCTCACTAAAGGAAGATAAAGATAAAAATATTCAATAAAAACAGTGTAGTTCATAAAAATCTTTTACAGCATTTTCTCTGGTGGGTCCATCATTGGCCCAATATCTGATATTGTCTGTATTCCCTTGGTTTATATGTATGGAGACACATGTTATTATCTACTCCCAAAAAGGATTTAAAGTGATGAAAAAAACAGATGTGACTTACTATACATCTAACATGTAAGACATTTTGGGGAGAGATGGTTAATATATCCCTTAGCATAGAATCTCTCTAAGGCTATTGATGTCAGAATCAAAACTACTCCCCAAATACTCTTCTGCTAAGGGTGTAGAAAGAAAAAGTGTTCCTGTAGTTTGTTTTGTTTTAGTTTTTAAATTGTTGGGCATAGTTTGCACCTTTGCTTTCCCACTTCCATGTAGAATTATTATGGATAGGAGAGAACACTTGCTCAAATCTAACCCAAAATACTACTACTACTACTACTACTACTACTACTACTACTACTACTACTACTGGCAATAGCAAAACAAAACAAGCCAAAAAACCCCCCAAAACCCTGAATTTATTCAAATGCTGAAAAGTATTACCATAGTAATGCCAAGTTAAATCATGTTAGTAGAGAAATCACTGTTCATAGAAACATTTTCAAATAATAATAGTCTCTATGTGCTTTGAGAAACATGGTTTGTGGAAAGCCCTCCTTTTGCGATCTGTTTATTTTTATTAAAAAAGACATTATTGAGTCACTGATGCTTTTAGCAACTATTCGCATCTTGATGATGAATTTGAGCTACTTCATCTACAATCAGATTTAATCACTCTTGAACTAATTATATACTTTTACAAAATGACTGGAAAACGCTAGTGAACATCTGTTAATATATGCCAGAACAAAAGAAATTGAAAGTTGGTCTTGTTAAGATACATGATAGAAAGATATTCAATATGTATTTCTTGCTGTTGAAGGTTGGGAGAGACATTAAGTTTTACTAACAGTCTATTCTTGAGTCTGGCAAAGAAGTGAGCTGTTTTCGCCTTGTCTTTGAACTTGAACTTCCATTAACCAATAATGTTTATAAAGTATGTATTTGTGTGGGGGGAGGTGTGTGTTTCAGTACTTGGGGTGGGTGTTGAACTCAACCTCTTGCATGGGTGAGCAGGTGCTCTGCCACTGAGATGCACACCCAGCCTTTATTTATTTTTTACTTTTTATTTTGAGACAGGTTCCTGCTAAGTTGTGCAGGCTGCCTCTAGCCTTGAATTCAGTATCCTCTTGCCTCAGCTTCCCAAGTCACTGGGCTTCAGGTATGCACCACAGTTCCTGGCTATTTACAACATATACATTTGAAACATTAGTTTTTAAATTTACAACACAGCTACACAGGACCCCCCTACCCCCCCCCCCCCCCGCCCCGGCCCAGCCAATCATCTTTAAGCACAGAGTTTGGAAGGGAGCATTTTATGGTTATGAGGCTGATGGATAAGAGTACATGGGTAAAATATCCAGAGGATTTTCTAAAGCATCAGACTTCAGAATAACACAAAAGAGATTTGATCAATGGACCCCAAATGATTTTATTTTGTTTCTGGAAACATCATTCAAGCTCCTGGGGCATATTTCTCTTCTTAGAGGTTTCTAATGAGTCATTACTCTAAATGATGCAGGTTTAATGACACATTTCCATTTAGCCCTTGGCCAGTGGAAATGAGTACCCTCTTATCTACATCAGGAATATCAGCACATTCTGAATTCCTATTATTTCACATTCATTTTCCAATTTAGATCCTTAATTGCAAACTTCTTGAGATAAAGAGCATTGTGCTTCAAATATTTACTTTATACTCTTAAGAGGTTTGAGGTGGTGATGGCCCAATGGAATAGGACAGAGAGAGATGCTGTATTCTTCTTGGCCTGTTTGCATGTTATAGGTTTCAAGTATTTATTTACCATATTTGAAAATGATGATTAAGACTTATAAATATCATTTTGTATCTTCACAAAGAACATGTGGTACTTTGAAAAATAATGAGTAGAAGTTTGATGACAGTATGATTGCAGGGAAGAAGTATATCCACAAATAATACCCATATTTCTTCATGTCAAACATAAAATATGCAAATCATATGTGTAGATATATAATCATCAATGTGATAAGTGATGTTGTTTGGGTTGGTAGTATGTAATCTTAAAACTTATGTTTGAGTTTGGAATATGTAATGGACCTTTATTCTGAATTCTGTCATTCTTCAGTTAATTTGTAATTAATTTACAAAACTGTAGTAAAAATTAATACCACAGATTTTGCAGCCTAAAAGCATTATTTTGGGGGGTAAAGTAAAAATTAATTGTTTAAATTTTCATAAATAATTATTGATTTACAAATAACTGACTTCCTTATAAATCTTTTATTGGTATAAATACTAACATCTCTGCCTGAAGAAATAATTAGCGAACACATTATTTATTTTTTAATTTCTATTACAGTCCTGAAGATGAAATTGTTAAGTGATGCTGATTCTTATTTCTTTAGGATAATTTTATTTCCAAAACAAAAGTAGTTTACAGTACCTCTACTGTTTTGTCTGATATATAAATTCTGATTTTTATGAATAATATGTATCAATGGTTATATTTAAAAAAACCCTGCAACCCAAATAGAGATATCTAAAAGCTAATTCTGTATTATGCAGAAATGTTAGAAATGCCAAAATTCCTTATAGAAAGAAGGCATTTTCATCAATTAAATTAAATTATGCTGAATAACAGATAGCAATTGCCATGCCTCAGATTCTGGGACTCTTTCTCATTTATTGCTCTGAGAGGCCTGTCCATTCTATATGTACATGAGGTGGATTATATTCTTTTAAGAATTGAGCATGAATATGTTATAAACATTGTAATTAAAGATACCAATGGTTAGAGAAGCCTTTTATAAAGCTCAGAGGGAAGATACTTTGCCCCCTCTACCTACCCTACGGAGTGGTTCATCTGGCCTTTTACCACATCATATTCTGTTTATAGAGTCTGAGCAGTCTTGCAAATCATGGATTTGAATATGGTAGCTGAGGACAAAGAAAGATAATGTTTACTTTGGAAGACAGAGTGATAGCCCTATCATTCCCCTTCTCCACTGTCTGCTCCCAGATTCATATTCTCCCTTGCAATGAGATTTAAATTTATTTAAAATATTTGACTTGTCAAGCAATTTTCACTTTACCTGTCACAAATTATAAATCTAGCATTGAAATATTGCATGTTAAGCTTCCATGTACCAAGGGAGAATCTAAATTACCACCAAAAAGGGCTTTTACTTCATTTGACATGGGATATCTTTTAGCTAATGACACGTACCTTAGAGTTCTCTTACCTATGCCTTTCCTCATTTGTATTCCTTCATCATTAAAATGTTTTCCAGAAAAGATTTTAATATGTCCATTTATAAAATGAAGACTTTACTCTCAGTTCTGGGTGACACACCCTGAATATATTTTAAAAATATTTTCTTGGGTTCATGCAGAACAGCTGACAATGGTTGGGGAATGTGTCCCGCATGAGAGTACACCGGTGAGAGATATGGGCGTTGAGCTCTAGTCTGTCCCCCACCTGCATGGCAATAGGCTTTGGTGCATGGCTGCTTTTACCCCGAGGAACTGCCTCTTTTAATTCACACATCACACTCAATGGGCTAGTGGCTGATATTGAATGAACTTCATATTTTAAGGGACAAGTAAGAGAAACTCAATTTGCCTAGCAAAAATATAAGTTGGAAAATAATTAAAGTAGAGAAGATCCAGTGGATCTCAGATGTTAAATAACTCACTGGCACGGTAGCTTAGGACACTTGAGAAGATAGAAAGAATTAAGGAGCAGAGGAAAATTAGAAGCCAAATTGTTTTCTTGTTAACATTTTCCCTTCACTTTCTCAATGCCTTTCACTTACCTCCTTCCTCTTCCTACATGTCCTTGTGAACATCAGTCTTTCAAGTTCTCCCCTTAGAGGTTGTAGCTGGCCTGCTGGATTTTTTCTTCTATAACCTTGGAACCGTGAAGAATGATTACACATACATACACTCTTCTTCTTGTCCTCTGCAGCACTGTTTACCAAATCCTCATCCAAATCAGCCCAGTTGGCTGCTGCTTTGACTGTGTTGGAAGGCCAAACGCAGCTGGAGAAATCATATAATCACACTGATTTTCTCATTATAAGTTTATGAACTTCATCCTCTGCTGAGCTCTTGTTCCCTCTTAGCAACTCTTTTACTTATATGTTTCCACAACTTCCTGTCCCATTCCCGATAGCGGCTGTTACAACGCCTTTACAACTCTTCTGCAAGTTCCCAATTCCATTTCCCCAGCCCCATTCTTTGCAGAAAGCTGTACCTTTTAATTCCAGGAGAAAACAGATGACTTCAGGCAAGTGGGCTTTCAATTTCCTCTTTATCCTCCTAACTGTTGGTCCTCTGTGGTCTTCCTGTGTAGTGAGTTGCCCCATGAGGAGCGCCTCTAAGCTGGCTGCTACCTGCAGTTATGATTCTGTCTCTTCCCCTTGGGGTCTATCAATTATTCTCTGTATTGAGTCGGCTGAAGTTTCTTTTCTCCTGCCTGTAGAAGACCTCCTTGAAAATCTTCATCTAATTCTCAACCATTTTACAAAGAGTCCCAACCCTGTCACCAATACCTCTGTTGGAGTAGGAAGCTGTGGAGAAGGCTTCTATGTGGCTAATTTAGTGGCTTCCTTTTCAACCCCCATTCTTGGACCTCTCTGTAATGTTTGGAAATGTTAATTATCTGATTCTTAACTTTTGCCTTCCCTTGAATTTCATGCTGATAATTTCCAAACTCTGACCCTTACATTGGCAGGTCAGCACATTGAGGACAACACGTGTGACCTCAACTATATGACCTGTTATTTCCTCCCTGGAGATGGGACTATAAGAAACATGTGCATAGAGTTAAAGTTCTGAATCAGTTAATACCGTGGCTGGCTTTAGTTAGTAGTCAATATTTGTTTTCATTTATTATTGACTGGCCCAGTGGTGGCTAGGTCCTACAGGTTGTCTAAATAATATTTTGTCCTTCATAGATTAATATTCAGAAAGCCAGTAAAAGAACCAGTCTAAAGTTATAGAGGGGACAGCTTGACACAGGAGCTAGAAAAACAGGTGCTAATTCTAAATCCTTATTCTTAATCTAAATGAGACATAGATGCAAATGTCAAGAACCCGGCCAGAGCAGGATCACAGGGGGAAAAGTTGGGAGACAATGGGATCAATCTAGGAAAAGTGCCACGAATATTATTTGCTAGTGGGTGAATGGTAGTGATGTTACATTGAGTTGAAGACAGCTGTTTCCTGATTCCTTCCTACCTCTATGGCTAAGCATTATATGTCTCTTTTATTAGGCATCTTCTTCTTTGCTTTAAATATTTGCATTTTTTATCATTCTTTTTCCTTCATCTTTTTGCTTCCTTCCGTGGCTTAGCACCTGATGTCTCCCACATCTATATCATCCTGCCTACATTTTACTTCTAAGCTGCTCATACCTATATTCATTTCCTTACTTTTATTTCCTTCACATTATTTCACAGATATCAAAAGTATGATTCTATGATCTTTTACCCAGACTTGCTCTTCATTATGGATTTATTTGGGATCACTCTTCCTTTAGTGGCCACAAATAGAAATTATGGAGTCATCGTTGCCCCAGGATTAAGTCTAATAATTTCATTCTGGATTATCATACTAGATAGTTAATTGATTCTCTCACCCCCATCTCTTCCCTCGATCCATCTTCCACAATGCTTACAGAAGACAGGTTCTTAATAGAATGAAATTCAAATTTTTCATACTATTCATTGTTTCCAAATGTGCTGCCCACTTTTTTGCTTCTAGTATTTTTAATTAACATAAATTAATGTACATAATAAAGGGTTCGTATGACATTTCCATGGATGTATACCACATGCATTAATTGTATCCAGCCATCCTTCTTTATATCCCACCCCATATACTTCCTGGTCCTAGTAATAACTATTTCACTTTTAGGTTGACAATTTTTAGTTTCCACATGTGGAAGTGAACTATAGTACTTGTGTTTCCATGTCTGGCTTATTTCACTTAACATTTTGTCCCCAGTTCCATCCATTTACTGAAAATGGAAGAGTTTCACTCTCCTTTATGGCTGAATAATACTTCATTTTGTAGATTTACCACATTTTCTTTACCTACTAATCTATTGATGGACACCTAGAATGATTCATTATCTTACCTATTGTGAATACTACCACAATAAACATGGACATGCAGTCATATCTTGGTGTGATGATTTTGTTTCCTTTGGATATACACCTAGAATTGGAACAGCTGGATCATATAATATTCCCATGTTTAGTTTTTTGAGGAACTTGCATGCTGTTTTCCCCAATGGCTGTACTAAATTAACTTGCTGCTAATAGGAAAAGGGTTCTTTTTTCTCTACATCCTCATGACAGTTATTTATTTATTTATTTATTTATTTATTTATTTATGCCATTGTACCTGGGATGAGATGGAATCTCATTGTAGTTTTGATCTGCATTTACCTGATAGTTAATGATATTGAGGGCTGGGGTTTTGCTCAGTTGATAGAATGCTGCGCTACACTCTCTAAGGACCCAGGTTTGATCCTCAGCCCCACAAAAACAGAAGGACATGGCAATACATTCCTCACGAAATACTGAAACAATCAGCCATTGAAAACACTATGAGGGTTGCTATGAGTCAGACTCCACTCAATAGCACCTAACGGGAACAATAATATTGAGCCTTTTTCCAAATATTTATTATCTGTGTGTATTTCTTCTTTTGAGAAACATCTACTTAAATTATATGCTCATTTTAAAATAGGATTGCATACTTTTTTATTAATTTTTAAAAATCTTTATAAATTCTGGATTTGCCCTTTTGCCAGATGAATAGCTGGTAAATATTTTCTTTCATTCTATAGTCTGTCTTTTTACCTTTTTTTCTTTTTTGATTCTGAGGATTGAACCCAGAGCCTTGTACATGCTTTGCAAGCACTTTACCACTGATTTCCCCCCTCAGTCCGTTTTTTGCTTTTTTAAATTTTGAGACAAGATCTCACTAAATTGTGCAGGCCACCTCTGGCTTTGAACTTGCGATCCTCCTGCCTCTGCCTCCTGAGTCACTGGGATTACAGGCAAGCACCACCATGCTGGGGTTCTCTTTTTACTCTGTTGATTGTTTTCTTTGCTGAGAAGCTCTATTTTTTCTCCCTTCAGTGGTAAATGACAGTGGGGTACAGAGTAACACATCATTCCTTTTTCCACTATGCATCCTTTACATCACTTTTGGTTACACTTTTATCAACTTACAAGATTTATGGAACCTTTTGACTAATATATAGTAAAACTCAAATGCATATTTGAGTTATACTCCCCTATTTTTTCAATGTACTCATGAAGTTGCATTGTTTACATTGAAATTACCCTCTTCTCCTTTATCCTTCTACATGATTCTCCTCCCCATCCCACCTTCCACAATCTTTGCTTCCCTTTGCTAGTTCCCTCTCTCATTTTCTTTCTACTCTTTATATAGTCCCTTCTTTGCTAAGTCTAATGGTACATTTTTAATATATCAACTTATGTATAGGATTTTTTCTTCCTTTAAGTAAGGTTCTGCTCATACATATGAGTGAGAACATATGGTATTTCCTTTTTGAGCTTGTGTTTCTTTGCTTAAGATGAGGTTCCCCAGTTCCATTCATTTTGCTGCAAATGACATTATTTCATTTTTAAAATGGTGAGTAGTATTCCATTGTGTATATGTACCCATACTTTTTTTATCCATTCTTCTGTTGATGGGCACCTTGATTGGTTCCATATCCTTGTTATTGTGAAAAGTTCTGCATTGAATATGGAGATGCAAATGTCTCTGTGGTATGATGACTTGTCTCCATTTGTGTATATTCCTAGTGGTGGTATAACTAGGTCATATGGCAGTTCTACTTTTAGTTTTCTAAGGTATCTCCATATTTATTTTCAAAGTGGTCGAACCAATTTATAGTCCCACCAACAGTGTAAGATGGTTTCTTTTTCTCCACAACCGCACCAGAATTTGTTATTATTTGTTTTGTTGATTTCTTACTGGAGTTAGGTATTCCTACTGGAGTTAGGTAGACTCTCAGAGCTGTTTCGATTTGCATTTCCCTATGGGCTAGAGGTAGTGAGCATTTTTTCATATGCTTCATAGCCTTATGAACTTCTTCACTTGAGATCTGTCTGTTCAATTCCTTTGCCCACTTGTGCATTGGATTATTTGTTGTCTTGGGATTTGGTTTCTTGAGTTCTTTGTAAATTTTAGAAATTAGTTCCTCTATCAGATGTGTAGGATGTGAAGATTTTCTCCCATTCAGTGGGCTCTTCCTTGACTCTGTTGATTGATTCCTTTGCTTTGTTTCCTTTCCTTTGCTGAAGCTTTTTAATTTCATGCATTGCCATTTACCTATTTTTGTTGTGGTTTCCTGAGCAATTGGAGTCTTATTAAGGAAATACTTTCTTGTGCCTATGTGTTTCAGTGTATTTCTATCTTTTCTTCTAGTAGTTTTAAAGTTTCTGTTTTTTTGTTGAGGTCTTTTACCCATTTCAAATTGACTCTCAGGCAAATTGAGAGGTGTAGTTCTGTTTTCATTTTTCTGCAAGTGGAAATTCAAGTTTCCCAGCACATTTGTTGAAGAGGCTATCTTTTCTCCAATTTGCATGCTTAGCCCCTTTGCCAAAAATCAGGTGATTATAGATGCGTGGGTGTATGTCTGGGTCTTCAATTCTGTTCCACTGGTCTTCAGCCTATTTTTGTGCCAGTACCAAGCTGTTTTGCTACTATTGCCCTGTAGTATAGTTTACAGTCAGGTATTGTGATCCTACCTGCACTGGTTTTGCAGGTTAAGATTGTTTGGCTATATGTGATCTTTTGTGTTTCTGTATGAATTTTTGGATTAATTTTTCCATTTCTGCAAAGGCTGTCATTGGAATTTTAATGAAGATTTCATTAAATCTGTAAATTTCTTTTGGTAGTATAGCCTTTTTAACAATATTGATTCTCCCAATTTATGAGCAAGGGAGGTCTTTCCTCTATTTCTTTCTTTAGTATCTTGAAGTTTTCCTTGTAGAGATCTCCAGGATCTTTGGTTCAATTGATTCCTAAGTACTTAAGTTTTTGGTGGGCTATCAAAAAGGATTGTTGCCTTAATTTCCTTCTCTTCCAGCTCCCAGTTGGTGTAAAGGAAGTTCACTGGTTTTTGAGGGTTAATTTTCTATCCTGCTACATTGCTGAAGGACTTAATTAGGTCTAAAAGTTTTCTAGTGGAGTGTTTGGGGTCCTTTACATAAAGGATCAAGTCATCCATGGATAAGGATAATTTGACCTCTTCTTTGCCCTATCTGTATCTATTTGATTTCCTTCTCTTGTCTGATTGATCTGGCTAGGATTTTAATCACAATATTGAATTAGATAGGAGAGAGTGAATATCCTTGTCTTGTTCCTGATCTTAGATGAAATGGTTTCAATTTTTCTTCATTTAATATGATATTGGTTGTAGGTCTATCATAAATGGCCTTTATGATGTTGAGATATTTCCCTATTATGCCTATGTTATCCAGGGTTTTTATCATGAAAGGGTGCTGCACTTTGTCACAGGCCTTATCTGCATTGATCAAGATGATCATATCATTTCTATTTGCAAGTCTCTTGATATGTTGAATTACATTGATCAATTTTCATATGATGAACCAGCCTTGCATCTGTGAAATAAAGCCTACTTGGTTAAGATACATGATCCTTTTCATATGTTGCTGAATTCGGTTTGCCAGGATTTTGTTGAAAATTTTACATCTATGTTCATCAGGTAAATTGGTCTATAGCTTTCTTCCTTAGATATATCCTTGCCCGGTTTAGGTAGCAGGGTGTTGGTAGTTTCATAGAAATGAGTTTGGGATTGCCCCTTTCTTTTCTAATTTTTGAAATAGTTTGAGGAGAATAGGTATTAATTCTTTTTTGAAGGTTTGATAGAATTCTTCTGTGAACCTGCCAGGGCCTAGCCTCTTCTTTGTTGGTAAGCTTTTTATTACCTTCTCTGAGAAGCTCTTTAACTTGATGTAATCACATTTGTCAATTTCTGCTTTTCTTTCCTATGCTTTTGGGAAGAATCCTATCCACAAAATGATGGACCTTTTCATTGCCATAAAGTTTTTCCATATATATTTTCTTGTAGTAGTTTCATGGTTTCAGTTCTTACATTCAGGTCTTGGAGCCATTTTGAGCTGGTTTTTGAACAGTGTGAGTGCTGGGGTCAACGTTTGATCCTCTACTTATGGATATCCAGTTTTCTCAGCACCAATTGTTGAAAAGGCTGTTCTTTCTACAGTGTATGTTTTTGACACCTTTGTCACAAATTAGTTTGCTGATTAACAGGGTTTATTTCTGGAATTTCTATTCTGTTCCATTGGTCTGTGTGTTTGTTTTTCTGCCAATACCATGCTATTTTCATTAAAAAGTCTTGGTAATATGGGTTGAAATCAGGTATTATGAGAGTTCTAGCTTTTTTTGTGGTACTTGGGGGTTGAATCTAGTGCCTTGCACATTGTTTTTTTCATACAGTACCACAGGGTTATACCACATCCCCTTTTTAAATTTTTTATTTTGAGACAGGGTCTTGGTAAATTACACAGGGTGCCTATGGCCTTGAACCTGCTATCCTCCTGCTTCCACCACCCAGGTTGCTGGGATTATAGTTATGCACCACTATGCTCAGCCTTAGTTTTGTTCTTTTTTGGTCAAGTTTGCTTTGGCTATCTAGCATCTCTCATGGTTCTGTATAAATTTTAGAACTGAAGAATATCATTGGAATTTTGATGAGGACTGCATTGAATTTGCAAATTACTTTAAGTAATGTGGCCATTTTAATAATATTAATTCTGCTGATACAGGACATGGGACATCTTCCTATCTTCTAGGGTCCTCTTCAATTCCTTTCTTCAGCATTTTATAATTGTCATTATAGGAATCTTTCTCTTCTTTAGTCATGTTTAGTCCTAGGCATTATGATGGCTTGTACCTATTGTGAATAGTATTGCTTTCATGATTTCTTTCTCAGCACATTTGTTATTGACAAAGCAAAAGCCACTGATTTTTATGTGTCAATTTAGCATACTGATACTTTACTGAATTTGTTTATCAGTTCTATTAGTCTTTTGGTGGAGTCTTTAGGGCTTTTCTATGTATAGATCAGGTAATCAACAAACAGGGATAATTTGACTTTCTCCCTTCTTATTTGTATGCCTTTTATTTCTTTCTATTGCTTAATTGTTCTGGCTAAAACTTGTAGTATGATTTTGAGTAAAAGTGTTCAGAGTGGGCATACTTGACTGGATCTTGATCTGAGAAGAAATATTTTCAGTTTTTCCCCTGAGATGTTGGCTGTGTGTTTGTCATATATAGCTTAAATTTTGGTGAGGTATGATCATTCTATATTTAATTTGCTCAAAACATTTTTAGCATGAAACAATCTCGGATTTTAAAAAAATGCCTTTTCTGCCCCTACTGAGATGATTTTTATCTTTTATTCTGTCAATGTGATATACTCTGTTTATTGATCTACATGTATTGAACCACCCTTGAATCCTTGGAATGAAACTAACTTGAGCATGGTGTATGATGTTTTGGATGTGCTATTTTATTCATTTGCTAATATTTTATTGAAGATTTCTGCATCTATACTCATTGGAAATATTGTTTCACAGTTTTCTTTTTGGTTGTTGTATTCTTTAAACTTTTGGTAATATGAAATGCTGGCCTTATAGGAGGCCAGTTAAAAGAGTTGCCTCCCTTTCAATTCTATAGGATAGTTTGAGAAGAATTGCCACTATTTTTCTTAAAGTTTGGTAAAAGTCAGCAGTGAAACTATATGGTTTTGGATTTATTTTGTTGTTGTTATTGGGAAACTTTTTAAATATTGATTCAATCTCATTACTAGTTACTGGCATATTCATATTTTTTGTGTCCTCTTGGTTCAATTTTGTTAGATCACCTGTGTCCAGAAATTTGAGCCTTTCTTCTACATTTTCTAATTTGGTAGCATATAGTATTTTATAATAATATTTTATTATT
Organism: Pedetes capensis; assembly: GCA_007922755.1. Classification (NCBI taxonomy): domain Eukaryota; kingdom Metazoa; phylum Chordata; class Mammalia; order Rodentia; family Pedetidae; genus Pedetes; species Pedetes capensis. The sequence continues at coordinate 56,535 of VMDO01001689.1, read as the reverse complement.
GTTTATATTTTTGTGGTATCAATTTTAATATTTCCTTCTTTTATTTCTGAGCTAATGCATTTGGGACATCTTTTTCCATTTTTTAGTTAGTGAAGCTAAATATCTATCAACTTTTTCATCTTTTCCAAGAACCAAATCTATTTTATTGATCCTTTGTATTGCTTTTTTAAGTGTTTATTTCATTTATTTGTGCTCAGGTCTTTATTATTTCTTTCTTCTACTAATTTTTACTTTGGTTTATTCTTGCTTTTCTAAGTCCTTGAGGTACATGTTAGATTGTTAACTTGAGATTTTTCTTTCTTTTTTTTTGATGTTGGTACTCATTTCTGTAAATTTCTCTCTTAGCATCATTTTTGCTATATCTCACATGGTCTGGTATGTTGTGTTTCCTTTTTCATTTATTTCAAGAGATGTTTAAGTTTCTCTCTGACTTCCTCAATGGCCCACTGTTCATTTAAAAATGTGTTGCTTAATCTCAATGTACTTGTATAATTTCTAAGGTGACTTTTGTTGTTGATTTTGAGTTTCATTCCATTGTTATCAGTAAAGATACAAAATATTATTTCAGGTTTTTTTGAATTTGTTAAGAATTGCTTTATGCCACCATGTATAGTCTATTCTGGAATAAATTTCATGCAGAAAAGAATTTGCATTCAGCAGCTGTTGAATGGAATGTTTTGTTAAGTTCTGTTAAGTCCATTTGATCAACAATGTGTTTTAATTCTGATGTTTCTCTGCTGAATTTTTGTCTTAATGATTGTAAAATGATGAGAGTGGGCTATTGAAAGCTTCCACTATTATTGTATTAGAGTTCACTTGTCTCTGTAGGCCTAATAATGTTTGTTTTATAAAATTGTTGTTGTTGTTAGATGCCGTCGAGTCGGTATCTGACTCATAGCGACCCTCATAGGGTTTTCAATGGTGACTGTACCTATATTTGGTATGTATAGATTTATAATAATGTGTAGATTTATAATAATTAGATTTTTTTAGTGAATTGCTCCATTGGTCATTATATAGTGACCTTTTTTAGTCTTATAGTTTCTGTCTTAAAGTCTATTTTGTCAGATAAAAGAGTATCTGTTCCAGGGTAAGGGGGCACCTATATGAATAGTGTACACCAAAACGCATATATGGAAATGTCACAATGAAAAGCATGTCAGAATGAATCACATTAAGGTGTACATTAAAAATTTCCAATAAAAACAAACAAACAAACAACAAATAAACAAACAAAAAGAGTATCTATTCCTGCTCCCTTTAGGTTTATCTTTGCTTAGAATGTCATTTTCTATCCTTTCACTTTCAGCCTCTGTGTGTGTCTTTATTGGTGAGGTGAGTCTCCTGTAGGTGACATATTGTTATGTCTTGATTTTTTAAAATCCATTCATCCAGTCTGTATCTTTTAATTGGAGAATTTAATGCATCTGTATTTGGATTACTATTGATAGGTAAGGACTTATTGTTGCCATTTTGTTGATTTTCTTCTAATTATTTTTAATAATCATGTTCTTTTCTTCTTTTCTTGGTCCTCTTTGTGTTTGATGATTTACTATGTTGAAAATGTTTGAGTCTTTTATATTTCTCTTTTGCATGTCTACTCTTCTAGTAGGATTTATATTTTCAGGGGAAATGGCAGAAATGGAGTGTGTTCTCATTGTCAGTCTTGGCACTGGTGTGAATCCACACAAAACTGACCATGCCTCTGGCCTTAGAGGGCTAACACTCTGATCTCGATGTTCTTGAGTATGGTGTCCTCTGTTCCTTTCTATTTCACAAAGCCTGTCACCTAAAGTGCAGACCTTCCAACAGTTTGAGTCAGAGTCAATTTACTGGGCCATGTTGGGTTTGTGAGGCAAATAAATGCTGATCTAGAGCAGTAAAGTATCTTTGGGATCTCAGAGGTGGTAATATGCAGGGGTTTCTGACCCCTTATTGTTTATTAGGTGCCATTGAGTCAGTGTCCAACTGGAGCAGTCTAACTCAGACAATACCTCAGTTTTCAGGATCTCTCTTGGCTACAGCACTCTGAATTTTCTCTGCTAGTCATGATGTGAGATCCTTTTCCAAAGAAAAGCTACTGTGCAGAATTTGGGGTTACTTTAAGTGGACTACAAGCCTGTGAGGACAGTGAAACTTTATAGTAGATACAATTGCCAGGATCCACTCTGATATTTTTTGGTTGGGATTCTTTCTTTCACTCTTAGCCCTAAAAAGGGCAGATTCATCCTCTTCTAGCTGGGGAGTTGGGGTGGAAGACACAGGGGTACTTTATTTTACTAACTAAGCTGTTATCCCATGTCCCTGTATCTTACAAGGCTCTAACCTCTCTCTAGCTGACTTTTAGTCTTCTCCCACAGTCACTCTCCTCAGAATTCAGCTGTACATCTATGTCTTTGATTCTTATTTATGGAAGGGGAGGTGAGTCCTGTCCAGCCACGTAGAAATCTGCTTTGGGAATTTATATGAAGCCATTTCCCCTGCCTCTTGAATGCAGTTGATGTGCTTTTCATTTCCCCTGGGAAAATTTCTTCTCACTCTTCAGTTTTAGCGGTAAGCCTCTCTCTTCTGTTAGTCTTATCTTACCTTCCCTATTGCTCAAAAAATAAGGGATTGCTTTCTCATCTGGATTGACATGAAATCTCTTTTGCCAGTCTTCATATTTTTATTACTATTTAAATATATGTCTGTGGCTAGATGATGGTCTCTTTGGGATAAAGATCCTGACTTATTCATCTTTATGATCATAAGATTTCAAAACTGCCTGATGCATAATAGAAATACCTTAAGTGTTGAGTTGTTTCCTATACAATCTTCCAATAGTATAACATATATTTGTATATGTTTATCCTCTGTATTAAATTAATAGCATGGTGGCCAAATTTCAGGAGTAATACAGCAAATAAGAAAATGTACTTAAAATATAGCATCAAATCATGAAATAGATACTGTTATAAATACATGTTGATGCAATAATTAGAATACTTCTAACTTTCTTTAATAATTATGCCTTCAGCCAATCAAAAGAATGAGACTGTAATACGATAATTGCTTTTTCAAGTCTTTTATTAAATACCATACTAATTTAAATTAGATTTGATAATACTAAATAACAGAGACATGTGACAAGCTCTAAGAGAATCCTCAAAGAGGATGATTCAAGGATTTTACACAAATGTACAAAAAAACACTTCTACATTTTAGTGTTGGTGTTTAAATATGAGAGATAATATATTCATTATAAGTTAATATTTATGGTGTAATCACAGAATGCATACCATTAATGTCCTAAGGTTTGAAAATAAGACATGAATGCCAATGACACAGATAAAGTCAGTTGTTGGTAGATGCCTTCGAGTTGGTGTCCAACTCATAGCGACACTATGTACAACAAATGAAACACTATTGTTGGTGTTTCTCTGCTCTTTGGAGGGTTTCCAATAGCAGATTATTTTTTGGGAGTGGGCTGCTGGGTCTTTCTCCCAAGCCTACAGTACTTGGTATTCCTAGGCAGTCTCCCATCCAAGTACTAACCAGGTCCAACCCTGCTTAACTTTCTATATCTGATGGGATCAGATGCCACAATGGTGTGGCTGCAGGCTAAAGTCAGTATCAGTGGTAAATCTGCATGTGAGGAACATTACTGGATTTAGAGGAGAATGACTAGGCTTAACAAAATGAATAAAATGCAAAAGACAATGGTTATCTGTATTCACTGTTCATAAATACACAATAAGAAAAAGTACAAAACAAAAATTTAAAAATGTAAGCTCATCCTGGAGGGGAGCTCATTAATTCACTTTCATTTTAATGAATATTTATTGAGTTACTGATTCATGTTAGATAGTGTGATGTATTCTAGAAAGCTGGATAGACGGGGTCAAAGATCCTGTCATCTAGTCAAGAGATAGACATATAAACATGTACATATCATTGCTTTTCTTGGTCTAATTTCTTCCCCATACTACAGTTCTTATGCTTAAATCAGGATAATTCTGGCTACTTTAACTGACCAAAAGAAAATGATGAAGTGCAAACACAATAGAAAGTTTATTTCTTGCTTATCAGGTGGACAAGAGAATAGATAATGGAAAAAAATCACTGTACTATTCAGTGATCTGAGGAGCTAGGCTGATGAAAGAAAGCCCTTGCATTTTCTTATGCTCTTTAAGGTCTCCAAATAGCCAGAAGGGAATAAAAGTGTTGAAGAACTTTGATGAGCATGTTTTCCTTCTGCTTGCATTCTACTAGTTGAAGCACAGCTATATGGCTCCAATCTAATTGTATAGGAGGGTGGAAATGTCATCTAGCTATGTAGTCGTAAAAGGCAGGAGCACTAGGATGTTGCAGTCTTTGCTATATCTTAAATATCCACCATCAACCTAAATCCAGTGCCAATGTCTCTCTATCTAGAATCCATTTAACCCTGTATTTCCTTTGTAATGCCATTGTCACATCATGTTTACACTGTCTCCGTACATTGCTTCACTTCCATCTAGATTGTAAACTCCTTGAGGTAGAACTATCAAGCTTGCTTCCAATTGTATTTCAAACTCTTAATACAGTTCCTGGCACAGACTAGGTGCTTACTAAATACTGATGTTAGACTTTTGTCTTTCTCTTCTTTGTCTTATATTCCTCTCAGATTACTGGAATTCATTTCTGTGTACAAAGACTCTGCCGAAACTGCTCTTGTTAAGTTATCTGCAAACCAAATACCAAATATAGCATGTGATCTCTGGTCTCCATCTTATTTGATTTGGCACAATGGCACACACCATTTTGATATCCTCCTTTTCAAGGTTTACCATGGAGTTTTCAACTTTATCTTCCCAATTCTTAGGTGGACTCCTTTTCTGTAAAGCTGGTGAAATAAAAGAGAGCTCTTGGATGTTAAGAGCTTGAAACTTCAAAGATAAAATGTTGGCCTATCCTATTTAATGTCAGGAAAGTCTGATTACCCCATCTGAAAGGAAATGCTGGATGTTGGAAGTTGAGCATGTGAACAGAAAGCTAGAAGGGGAGTTTGGGGACAGAGAGACAGAAAAATACACAGAAATAGCAATAAAGAGATAAATAGATGACAGATACATTAAAAAAAGAAAGAGAAAACTGAGAGTAGGTAGCTTAAAGACAGATACAGAGAAACAATCTGAAGAGTCCAGAAAGTAAAATCCTAATTGTTAGAGAACAATTTCTAAGGAAGCAGGAAGGTCCTAATGGAATTAACTTTGAAAAGAAGCAATAATTCTTTATGAAAGACAAAACTAAGAAAAAACACTTATTTTGCTTTCAATAAGCAATATTTAATAAGCTATAGAAAATTTCTTCACTAATACTGCATTACTGTCAAATAGAGGTAGAATATTTGAGTGGACCAAGAAGTCTTTGGATCATGTAGCTGAACAAGAAATGGAGATTGAAAGGAAAAGTAGGAAAATATTGAAGAAGATCATTGCAGAGTAATTCTTGTAAAACTGCCATTTCTCTGCTTCTTTGAAAAAGATAAAGCTTATTGGTACAAATGCTTTCTCACTGAAATCTTTTCTTCTGGTACATATGGTAAGAAATAAGAAATAAAAGCTTAGACTCAGCTACTGTATACATAATGTACCAATTTATTCAATGATGCTTATAGATTTGTACTTTATGTAATAGCTTATTATAAGATTTTAATATGTATATAAATTTATTTTTGTCCTGAAAGAAAATATGAAGTTTCTGGATCAGAGACAGAGACTCAAGGCAATAATTCCATCAGTTACCCATGTTCCTTTCTTCCCTTTTAGCGCAATGCTATACGGCCATATGCTATCTGGTAGATGCAAAGAGATTTTTGCACTACCAAAAAGAAATTATGAATTTCAGGGTTTACATAAGAATTTCTATACAGCTATACAGAGAGAGAGAGAGAGAGAGAGAGAGAGAGAGAGAGAGATATCCAATCTCCTGAATATAGACCATCCCTGACTTATGTTGGTTTGATTTATGACTTTTTGACTTTACAATGGTGGAAACACTTTGAATTTTGATCTTGTCCCAGGCTAGCGTTATGTGGTATCATGCTATCATACTGTCTTACACTGCTGGGTAGCAATAACAAGCCATAGCTACTCTGAAGTATACTGTGTTGCTAAACTATGATATTTGGTAAATTAGATGTATGAAATGCATTTTTGGCTTATGATTTTTTTTGTGGTACTTGGGGGCTGAACCCAGGGGCTCACAGATACTTTGTAAGTGCTCTGCCACCCAGATGCACCCCTAGCCAATTTTTAATTTATTTTTAGTTTGAGACAGGATCTTACTAAGTTACACAGGGTGCCTCTGGAGGAGAACTTGTGATCCTTTTGCTTCAGCCTTCCCAGTCACTGGAGTTAGAAGTTTACATCACCATGCCCAATTTGAATCATGGTATTTTCACCTTATATTTTGAACTTTTATGAGCTTATGGAGATCCAATCCCATTGTAAGCTGAGGAACATCTTCATAAACACTTATTCTCTAAGAGGAGAAAGAGAATGTCCCTATTTTCCAATCCTTTGGAATGTATGGTAAATTCATGTGTTAGTCAGCTTTCCATTAATGTAACAAATACCTGAGAGAATTCACTTATAAAGATTAAAAGGTTATTTTTGCTCACAGTTTTAGAAGTTGGCATCCATGATTCATTGGCTCTGTTGCTTTAGGCCCGTGTTGGCATATTATGACCAGAATACATGATGGGGCAAAACCTGTCACCTCAGGGCTGGGATTATAGGTGTGTGCCACACCTGGCTGAGAATAAGTCTTAAATAAATATTGCCCTTAATAAGTTGTCTAAAGTGGATAGCTCTGGTTGTTACTAAGAGAAAACTAGATAGTATATTATCAGATTTTCAGATTTTTCTATAGCAGCAGTGTATGTGTATATCTGCTATACTTACATATATGTATATACTATATATAAAGATGGCCTGCAGCCATAGCCCTGTGGCATCCAATCCTGCCAGATCTTGGAAGCTAAGCAGGGTCAGGCCTGGTTAGTACCTGGATGGGAGACTGCCTGGGAACACCAGAAGCTGTAGGCTTGGGAGAAGGACCTGGTAACCGCCTCCCAAAAATCAATTGAAAACCCTATGAACAGCAGAGAAGCACTGACAATAGTGTTTTCCCTGTTGTACAGAGGGTCGCTATGAGTCGGATACCGACTCGATGGCACCTAACAACAACAACAACAACAATATAAATACATTAGTTTATCTGAAATTTCATAATATTGACATTTTTGTAATGAATTCGGTTATCTTAACATGTGGTTGTTAGGTACCATTGAGTCACAGTGACCCTCAATACATCAGAATGAAATACTCCCTGGCACTGCGTCATACCTGGCACTATATCAGTGCTTCTCTGCTATTCATGGGGTTTTCACTGGCTGATTGTTTTGGGATTGCTTCAGATGTGGATTGCCACATCCTTCTCCCATTTTTGTGGTGTTGGGGATCAATCTCATGGCCTCAGAGAGCCCAGAGCAGCACTTTACCAACTAAGCTAAACCCCAGATCCTATTTTAACATAGTATATGCCAAAATCTACTTCTGTGATCACAAATATACGTTTGTGTTCATGATCACAAATATACGTTTACATTTGCTTTTACATTTGTGTTTACCTTCAAATTTCCTGTAAACTTGTGATGGTGAACTTAAAGAAAAGTTAATTTTATCACTCAAATTTCCCACCTTTCTAAATGATAGTTCATAGATGAAAACAAGCTAACAAATCTGGATTGAAAATTTGCCTGTGTTACCACAAATGATAGCTGAGTGTCTTCAAATTAATTATCATCTCCAGACCTCATTTTTTACATCAATAAAATGAGCATGAAAGTGCCCAGCACATTCTTTGGGAGTGTACTAGATGGTTAATTCTAGTACTTCCCTCTCTTTAACTATGATAAAAATTATTTTAAAAAGTAGATTTTCTCCAAAACATCTAAAGAAGCTAGCAATTATTTTTCTTTTGTAGTCCAGGAAAATAAAAATACTATAATAATTTTGAGGAGACAATGCTATTTAATGAACTAACTTACAAAATTGTAAGTATGTCTTTTATCATGTTGTTTTTTGTTGTTACTGGAGACACATTTTCGTTAACAAAAAACAAGCTTCTGGTAGTACTATTTTAGCTTTGCTGTCTGGATGTCACTGAATTACTATTTTAGCATTACACTCTGGGAAGTTTGTACTGATGTTTAGGTCCAACTGTTGATGCTTTAAGATAGTAATTTAGAGTCCTGAAATAGCTAATCTTCAGGGATTATCCAGGCTGAGGTTTAGCTCAGTTGGTAGCTGGGGACCCATGTTCAATCAATCGCCAGGACTGGAAAACAGGAGAAGGACATGGCAATCCAAATCCACTCCAAAAACAATCCAGAAAGTCATTGAACACCCTAGGAAGGTTTCTACAAATCAGACTGGACTTGACGGCACCTAACAACAACAACAACAGGGATTATCTGGACAATCAAAATAATGAAATTTATTAGTTTCTTGATGGTTTGCATGTAACAGCTTTAATTTTCTTTTGCAGAGAGCATTTAAAAACCACATGGTAGTTTATCTTTGTTTTTATTCCTATCAGGAGTTGCAATTGATTTAGAATGATATGAAAACTCATTGATGAGCAAGGAGAACTAGATGACTAAATTCACTATGAAAACTTCCCAACTTGAGGTCAGTAGCTGTCACAATTTAAGTAGTGACATCAAGTAGTGAAACCTTTGTATAATCCTCTCCCTCTGGGTGCAAATGGAAATTGTGACTTGCTTTCAATTAATAAAATATGACTAAAGTAATGGGATAGTCCCTTCCTTGATTAAGTTATACAAGATTCCACCTTATCAAACTGAGAGATCTTCGTTTGTGAAGAAGTGAGCCTCTATCTTGTCTGAGAGTCATAAACCTATGTGTGACATGGAGTGAATTCTATGAGCTGATAGCAGCTCTGGTTGGCAGCCAACAGAGAAACACCTCAGCCTTACAACCTCAAGGAACTAAAATCTGCCAATCATGTGAAGTTGGAAAAGAAACTTGAGCTCCAGAAAGTTCCTCTGGTCTGCCAACACGTTGATTGTGAAATCCTAAGGAAGGGATCCAGCTAGGTGATGCATAGACTTCTGACCCACAAAAACTCTGATAATAGATGTTTGCTACTGTAATACATTTATGATAATTTATTGTAAAGTATGAAAAACTAGGGCTGGGGTTTAGCTCAGTTGGTAGACTGCTGCTCCTCATTCTCTGAGGACCCAAGTTTGATCCCCAGAACCACAAAAATGAGAGAAGGTGGCAATCTACTTCTGAAGCAATCCCAAAACAATAAACCACTGTAAACCCTATGAGAGTTGTTATGAGCCAGACCCAACTCCACGGCATGTAACAACAACAATGCAAAACTAATACAGACTTCCATTTTTCTTTATAAGTGGATGACATTCTTGAATGGATGATGTCTGGGAAATGTATCAACCATACCTTTATGTCCATTTCTAGAGGATATTAGACAAATTTATGCCACTACATCATTAACTTGTTAGTATTAGAAGTATATTTTGTATTGTTATTCTTGACTGCTTGACTGCAAGAAATTCACTGCTTACTTTACATAAATATATACCATATGGATTGAGGAGTTCACTTCTTAACAGAGAGCATGCTGAGATAGAAATAAGCCTTGTTCAGAAAGAATATCCCAAAAGGGATTGAATACCTGGTTTTGGCCTTCCTTTAATAATTGTTGTCATTGTTAGGTGCCATCGAGTTGGTACCTGACTCATAGCCACCCTACGAACAACAGGGGAAACATTATTGTCAGTGCTTCTCTGCTGTTCATAGGGCTTTCAATGGTGGATTGATTTTTAGGAGTGGGTTGCCTGGTCTGTCTGCCAAGCCCACAGCACCTGGTGTTCCCAGGCGGTCTCCCATCCAAATACTAACCAGGCTCGACCCCGCTTAGCTTCCGAGATCTGACAGGATTGGATATCACAGAGCTATGGCTGCAGGCTCCTTTAACAATTAAGAAGTTTTTAATCAGTAAATGTATTTTGATGTAATATTTTTGGGATGGTTTGATGCGGAGCTCTCTTTTGATATAAATAATTAAATGAGAATGACTGTATTCATACTGTAAATAAAATAGATAAACACTTAAGTATATAATTAATACTGGTAACAAATCATAAAAATATAGTGCAGTTGTTTTTAAATTATTTCAACTCATCAGTTAAATGATTATGGTCTAACATTCAAATTATTTAGACTTCAGCCTAGTCTCTGCCTCTTACTATATGTGTGAGCTGAAGCTCTCAGAGCTTCATTTTCCTTATTTGTAAAGTAAGGCTAATAGTACAAATATTATAAAATATAATATGAGGTTGTATGGGGACTAAAGTTTATAAATTCTGGTTCTCTCTTTGCCTCTTCAGGAATACACCAAAACGCAAACATGTGCACACACACACACACACACACCCATACACAGACACATAAAAGATCTGCTGGAGACAATTGGATCTAGACAAAAAGTTACTGTTTTGATGTAATCTTGACTTTTTAAAATCTTTTTAAATGTGAATGCTCATCCATTTTTCATGACATCAGTATTATATTAAATGATTTTTTCATTTTAGATTTAGCTGATAAGATTGTTCAGCCTGCATTTTAAAAAGCATAATCTCTATCAGTAAATTCTATGGAGCTTTGTATGGCGCACCTGTGAATTCTTCTTTTGTTACCCTGGAATGGCATCTTTTCCTGTTTGTGAGATGTCTTCTTGTTAGGTGCCGTTGGGTCGGTATCCGACTCATAGGGACCCTATGTACAACAGGCGAAACTATTGTCAGTGCTTCTCTGCTGTTTGTAGGGTTTTCGATGGCGGACTGATTTTTGGGAGTGGGTTGCCTGGTCCGTCTGCCGAGCCCACAGCACCTTGTGTTTCCAGGCGGTCTCCCATCCAAGTACTAACCAAGCTTGACCCTGCTTAGCTTCCCAGATCTGACGGGATCGGAAGCCACAGGGCTAGGGCTGTGAGATGTCTTAACTCGGTGTTAATTTCATTTGCGTTCTGTGACTGATATTCTTTGCTATAGCAAGAAGAGAATGGTGTTTTAAAATTCCATTTGCTACGAAGACTGTGAATGATGTAAAAGCTGCAGACAAAATCATTACTGGGCAAGGATATGGCAGTTTCCTCAGGCTATAGCTCAGGGGCTTACCTGAGTTGCTACATTTGAGGCATGTGCTATATCTCTAATATCTTACCCAATTGTCAGTATCTTATATTTCCAATGGGACTACCATTTGTATAGTTTTTTTTATAAGATAGTAATATCTTTTTTTTTTCTTTTCAATACTGGGGGTTGAACCCAGGGCCTCGCGCTTGCATACTTTGCAAGTGCTGAACCACTGAGCCCCCAGCCCATTTTTTTACTTTTTGAGACAGGGTTTTGCTAAGTTATACAGACAGCCTCTTGTCTCAAACTTGCGATCCTCCTGCCTCCACCTCCTGAGCCGCTGGGATTACAGGCGTGCGCCACCACGTCCCGCTCTAGTAATATCATTTTTGATAAATCATATCCTTTTTGTAAGATGATTCATAATTCCTTAAAGTGAATCTTAGTGATTTACCATGTTAAGTGTTACTTGTACAGTACAGCAGAGTTCTTTAGAACTTGGGTCAAGGTTTATAGAACCTGACCACAAGAGGCTATACGACTTTGGACAAATTAATTATCTTCCTAGGCCTTAGTTTCTTTATGTCTAAATAAAATGAGGGTAGTGACTTAATGACTAAAAGTATTTCTAGCTACAACTTGTCTTTCTATATAGACTATGACCTATGTACAGAAATGCCATCATATTTTTTCTCCCTTTTGAAAATTGCTACTGACAAGCACAGTGGTTTTAGCAGTTTAGAAAGTATGGTATTTATTATGCATCTGGTAGGAATCAGAGCTTGATATCCTGGGAAGCCAATAGTTGTGTATGTTTGCATGCGTGTGTGTACCTCTGTGTGTAAATTGCAGCCATTTGGAATTAGAACGTGTACATAAATTTCCTTTAATTTGAATGACGAAAGAGAATGTAGAATTATTGCCACCAAAGGTACTATTTTTCCATTTTACCAACTTCTGTTTCCTTGGAAAACCTGAAATACTTGAATGTTATTATCAGTTTACAGATTCAGATCAAGCAGAAATAAAAGATGGGAAAAAATGTGTGTGTGTGTGTGTGTGTGCGTGTGCGTGTGTGTGTGTATGTGTGTGTGTGTGTGTGTGGTATCACATTATTTGCAATGGGTTAGAGAGAAGAAAATAGAGACACTAATGCAGTTTTGCAAGATTTGGTCACTAATTGTGATTAACCAAGGTATGAGTTAGACATTTTTAATCTAAAATTCAATATTTATCTGATGAAGGAACTTTTATATTTAGTTGTTTGAATGTATGTCTCTGACAGCTTAAATTAGTGGTTTATAACTTTGAATTTTAATTATATTTCCTGATTTCTTGAAAATGTGCATAAGAAGGGAATGGTTAATGACACTAGAGGTGGAGATATTTAATTTGGAGAGAGATTGACCCTTCAGGGAGAGGGAAGACAGCTTTTGCAGTGGATTGCTTCCTTGTGAAGGTGTAAGCAATTCATCACTGACACGATTCAATAAAGGTGATTGGTTGAACATTTCTTAGAGATATTGTGTTTTACATAGAATTTTTTCATTTAGTGGAAGTTAAATTAAGTAAATTCTTAAATTGTCTTCTCATTCTAAGATTATGTAAGTTTTGTTACCTCAGAGTCATTATTTACAAACATTCCATGCTTTTAAGCAGAAAATCCACTGCTATAAAATATCTAGGTAGCTTATGTTTAGATGGGATGTCTCACCAACTTCCTACTACATTATCAATAAGGGCTGAATCTCAGATGGAACCACCAGCAAGGTATCTGGTTCTACACCAAAGTCTAAAAACACAAGGTGTGTTGGATTTATATATATAATGCCCACAAAAAAAGTTCCTTGTATTTTAAACTCTCCTCTAAACATCATACTGTAGGCACATTTTCTTGAGAAAGATCAGATAGGTATTTTTCTAGCTGTTAGCTGTATACTGTAGACTGTATTAGCTGTGAGTATATAAAAATTCATATTATAGATAGGAAATTTTGTATTATGGTTGGGCCTTAAGCTTATAAAATTTTGGAGGACCCTCTTTAAGAGAAACCAAAAATATAAAATTAAGAATGAAAGTAAATTATTCATTTAGTATAAAATATAAATTACAGTAAATCACAAAGTGAAAAAACCAAGTAACCCAGAATTGTAAGTGACCGTGAACCATAAAATTACACAGAGAACCCAAATTAATGTATTTGCAAATTAATTTCCCCTCAGTCAGATCTCAGAACATCGGCAGCCACTCTGATTCTACATAGCACAAAGGGAAGGAGGAGAAGGGAAGCTGGAGTGTAAAGACAGTGGTTGTAAACCTAGAAAATTTAAATGTAAACAGTATATGCCTTGCTCTTTTAAACATTATATTATTTACAAGTTAAAGAAATGAGAGGTGCTATTAAGATGAGAAAATATTAAAAATGAATTTTTTGAGGTTCAAGACAAAGTCAGTTAGACTTAATCTTGAAAATGCATTTTGATGACTATCATAGTCAATCTATAGTTTCAAAAGTCACGTTAGCTATTATTCTTCAACAAGAAAAATATATTTGTTTAGATGTATTTCCCAATAGAAACAATGTGTTCTGAATGAGTTTTCTTTTCAACAGTAAATGAAAGGGAATATAAAATAAGTTGATGAATAGTTACTATATTATTTAATATTTTAACTCAAGATGTATCAGTAATAAAATTCAGAAAAATATTTCCAAGTTTTATATATGTATGGAGGAATAAATGAATTGATTAATAACTCATTGGAGACCTTTAAGGTGTCTCCTCTTCTGACCAGGGGCAGAGTAGAGATCAGATGACTTGGGAGTTAATTTCCAGATTGGTATTCTTTTGAGTTTATATTTGAGAATCCCTTGCTAATCATGCACATTTCAATGTATTCCATTGTTCTTATCAAGTCTTATTTGCTGTGTTTTCCAAGTTAGTATTTCAAAATCCTCTTTCATAATTTAAATGTAGTACTTTGGTAGTCCATGTCAGCATTCATGTAAAATGCTATTTGCATTATCTCATAAATAACATGATTTAAAAATATTTAGTGTCAAGTACAACACTTGTAAACATTAACACTTCACATTACTTACTGACCTACAAACAGGATTTATGCTGAAAGAATTGACTAATTGCATTTTTGGCACAACATCCTGCTAGTAATTTGATCATAACCTTGTGGGGCTTCTTTTTTTCCTACCTTGAAAGTGCAATAAAGCTGTAGCTTATGATAGAAACTGAGGGAGAATTATAGTTCTTGTTTTAAAAATATAGCAACTAGTACAGATGCTAAGATAAATCCCTAGCTAAGTAGGCCTTTCCCTAACTGTGCTTTTCAGAACTGATATATTAGTCTTGAAATGCAGTTTGGGTTCTATTAAATTCTCAAATTCAATAACACACTCTGCAGTGATAATTCTTCATGTTTATTATTTTCTATCTTTCTCCTTGACTCCTAAACTTTCTGTAAGCCTGTTAACCAGATAATAAAAACAAAACAAATAAAAACAACCATCAGATCTTGTGTATATATATTTGTAACTATCAAAGTTGGAGGTAAGTTAACTATTTCAATAGCTTAAAACTTTTGTTTTTAAAAGAGAGTGGTGCATTTGATTTGAGATTAGTATCTTAATTTCAATAATTCTTCAGCTTCATCAGGATCTCTAATCTATAATCTGCCATAATTTCTTTGTGATAATTTTCATGCTCTACTTATTTTCTTCCTTACTTAACTTACATGTTGTGCCTCATACTATAATCTGCCCCGTACATAAATTTTCATTCTCTTCCCTTCCTCCTTTCTGGTAAAACTAAAATACTGCTTAAATCTTATTCCTCAGAGTGGATGCTGTGGTACACATCAGGAGTCCCAGTTACTTGTGAGGCTAAGGGTAGAGGACCATATGAGGCCAGGAGTTAAAGGCCAGCTTGGACAACATAATGAGAGTCTGTCTCCTTGAAAGAATAAAATCCAACCTCTCAGTATGAGGATAGCTTAAGAAGTCTGGATAAAAAGATTCATGTTGACTAATGTCTCCTAAATTCAAGACCATCAAACTAAGTATGCCTTTGTCACTGTTCAGGATCTCTGGTCCATTTACATTCCTACTGTTCTATTGACAATTTCAGCACTATTCCCCATTCTCTCACTCCCCTTGATGATTTTGCCCTTTATTTCACCACAGAACAAAAATCCATAAGAAATTAATATGCAGAATCTGCCCCCCCACCAATACATGTACCTGTGATGTCATTTGAGCCCATTTAATCTCCCTTCCTTGTTGATGCTATGTACAAAGAGTTTTATTCTATATAAGCCCATCTTCATATTTGTGACTGGGCTAGTATTTAGCTCAGTTGGCAAAGCATTGCTCTGTAGTCTCTGAGGTCCTGGGTTCCATTCCCAGTACCTCAAAAATGGGCAAAGGATGTGGTAATCCACTCCCAAGGTAATCCTGAAACAGTCAGCCATTGGAAATCCTATGAGGGTCACTAACAACAACATGACTCAACGGCAACTAACAACAACAACATATTTGTGACTAGGTCCCACTTAATTTCCCTGATAAGATTTCTCCAGTAATTATAATCTTTTTCTGTCCTCCATATTTCCTTAAAAACTAGATCTCTCCTTCAGCACCTAGTGTTTTATTGCCTCCATTTTGATCTAATACTTTTAAGTTTTTAGTTCATAATCTGTATTATATTCCTCAGTATGTTACAGTTCTTTGAGTACAAGAGATTAACTTGTACTTTTTTGTGTCTACAACGATAAATATCTTAGTCTGCAAGCTCAACTGGAACCTGTCCATCATGGGTGACCTTGCCGGTATCTGAAATACTGATAGCATAGCTTTCAGCCTCATAGCAGCACACAAGCCCCCACAGTACGGCAAAATAATCCGAGAAGCTGGGCTTTATGAAGAAGAATGCAGCGCAGCATCAGGATTGGAGGAAGACTCTTAAACAACCTGCACTATGCAGATGACACAACTCTGCTTGCTGAAAGTGAAGAAGATTTGAAACATTTACTGATGGATATTGAAGAACACAGCCTTCAGTGTGGATTGTGAATCAACATCAACAAAACAAAAATCTTTACAACTTAGTAGGCAACTTCACAATATATGGAGAAAAGATTGAGGTTGTACACAATTTGCTTTACTTGGTTCTACAATCAACATCCATGGAAGCAGCAGTCAAAGAAATCAAAAGATGCATTGCTTTGGGAAAAGCTGTGGCAAAAGATCTCTGTAAAGTATTGAAAAGTAAAGATGTCATGTTGAAGATGAGGGTGTGCTTGACTCATGCCATGGTATTTTCAGTCACATCATACAGTTGTGAAAGCTGGATGTTGAATTAGGGAGACAAGAGAAGAATTGAGGCTTTTGAATTATGGTGCTGGAGACGAATATTGAATATACCATGGACTGCCAAATGAACCAACAGATCTGTCCTAGAAGAAGTGCAATCAGAATGCTCCTTGGAAGCAAGGATGTCTAAACTATGACTTAGTATTTTGGACATGTAGTCAGGAGGGAGCAATCCTTGGAGAAGAATATCATATTTGGGAGAGTAGCAGGTCAACAAAAAAATGGAAAACCCTCCACTAGATTGATTGACACAGTGTCTGCAACAATGGGCTTAAAAATAAATAAGATCATGTGCCTGGGACAGAATCGGGGGGTGTTTTGTTCTACTGCATGTAGGGTCACTATGAGACAGACTCAACTTGATGGCACCTAACAACAACAACAACAACAACAATAAATATTAGTAAGTTCTTGCCTGATTCCACAACATGACATGATATATTAATATTTAAATATAATCTTCTGTGAAATCTTTTACTTTATTTAAATAGAAATATTCAGTAATTAAAAAAAGAGACATGGTAGAAGTGAATTTTTGTTTAATGAGTTAAGTGATAACTAACAACAGCTTTAACTGAATTTGATTTTTCAAAAATGAGGGTAAAAGTGATACAGGAGTGGCTGGAAAAGTAGTGCAGTGGTAGAGTTTGTGCTTAGCACGTGGGAGGGCCTCTCTTCAGCCACAACCACCCTCCCACCAAAACAGAAATGCTACAAGAGAATTCCATTTGCCTATTCAAAAGACAAAGAGAAGTAACTTTATATTATATATCTTTATAACTCCAGTGGAAACAATATAAATGTTCAAATGGCTTCACTTAAGTAGAATAGCATTCCAGAAAAAGATGATAAAACACATATGCACACACCCACACATACATGCGTGCATACACACACACACACACACACACACACACATATATATATATGTACACACACACACACACACACACACACACACCCCGAAACTTTTCATTTTTATCAATGGTGCAGAAAGAACAGTGAGAAGAGAATTTTTGTTATTGTTAAAGTGAATATTGTACATTCCAACCTTTCTCTAAACTCTGGGTACACTATAAGAGAGTATATAAGTAAATTTCTTTTCCATTTTGGTGCTTATTAGGATTTGTTGGCTTGTGTTCCTAAACCGAGCACACACAAAACCACAAAAGCAGGATGCAGGGGAGGGCTTGTAAAACCAGTTGGTCAAGAAATCCATTTTGGGTCAGTAAACTTGTTGTTGATAACACTAATCAATAGGAAGAAAGTGGAAAGGACAAGAGGAAGGTGTGTATTTAGGGGTAAAATCAATATTCCTACTTGATTGGTGTGGCACTTTTTAGGTAATTATACAAAGAAATCCCAATGTGTAGTCTCAAAATGCCAATTTTTCCATGTCTGTTTATGTGAGAAGAATACTATATAGATCAAACTTTGGTTACATAAACTTCATTTTTAGTTAAAACAAAGAAAAACAACCAACACAATCGTCGAATTTACTGGCCATTTATCTGGCTGGGGTTAGGTCACTTGACAGAGTGCTGCTTCATGTTCTCTGAGGCCTTGGGTTCAATCCCCAGCACCATAAAAATGGGAGAAGGATGTGACAATCCACTCCTGAAGCAATCCAGAAATAATCAGCCATTGAAAACCCTACGTAGGGTGACTATGAATCAGACCTGACTCAACAGCACCTAATAACAACAACATCACGTTAATCAAAGACATTGTTCTTATCAAAAAAAA
This sequence comes from Pedetes capensis, assembly GCA_007922755.1. NCBI lineage: Eukaryota > Metazoa > Chordata > Mammalia > Rodentia > Pedetidae > Pedetes > Pedetes capensis. Next base: position 38,191 of record VMDO01001689.1, on the reverse strand, counting down.
TTTTGACGTTTGTGTACATTTTTGGTCTTTAGTCTTTTGTGCAAGCTCAATTTTTGTGTATTTTATAAACACAAAAAGAATTTGTATAATACTTCAACAGAAGAAAAATCTATGTATGAACTAATTGTTTCATAAACACATTAGTTAACCATTCTGTGCCTCAGTTTCCTTCTCTCTACTAGCTTGCTAAATTGCTGTAAAAATATTGCAAGTTAATGCCAGCAAATGTATGGAGAAGAAGTGTAAATTCTGGTTGCTATCATGAAATGACTTTTCTGCCGTGAACTTTCTTAACAATCAAAATCAATATTACTTAGCTATTTGTTCACCAAATGTATAAATGAATGAAAGAGTGAAGTAACTGAAAAATAAGAATCAGAAAAACTTAGGAATTTTCTTGCTTGTGATTTGCCACACTCATTACAATCAGAATAATACTTTCATCTTACTGGAATGGCTTGCAAATGTTTACAGTTTTTGCTTTAATAATAGGGATAATAAAGAAAAGGTAGAAAATTCTTGTAACCCTTAAAAGAACTCAAGGAAAATTAGGAAATCTGATAACATCACAGTCATGATATTGTTACATCTCAATTTGTCAAATGTATGCTGTGAGCCTCTATGTTTATAATGAAAATACTTAATCTTTTATTTGGAAATAATTTGAAATGTACAAAAATTGCAATATTGATAATAATTTCATATGGTTTTAGTGAGAATCAAATGTGTTAGTATAAGTAGTAAGAACTTTAGAAACAAATGAGTTGAACTAATAAATATTGGTTATTATTAAACCTGTATTTTGTCACTTAACAACAAGTAGAGTGCCTCATTATAGGACTACTGCATGCATATAATATAGAAATCCATCACTTTCCCAATCTAACTCAATGGCAGCATGCTCTATATACAATAATAAAACTTTCTTGAAGAAACCCAATCCAGGTTTCTAGAATTACTTGAGTTGAATAATATTACCTACATGTAGTTTATTATTTCTGTTGAGCTAGAGTCAATAATGATACCAAGTCTTCACATTTTGGATTTACCTAAGCTTCATATCAATATCTATTAGAGAGAGGATGAATTTAGCTATCTTTGCTAAAGTGAGTCTGATAAATTATTTGATAGAAAACATTTACTGGTGGTAGAAAATATAGTTACACCAGCATTGTATAGGTATGCAGAGTTTTGAAAAAAAGAAAATAGCCTATTTGTTAATCTTCCTTCTTTTTGTTTTCTTTTCTCGCTTAAATACTGAGTGTTGAACCTAGGGCCTTGCACATACTGGGTAAGTGCTCCACCACTAAGCTGCACCTCTAGCCACTTTTTGTTTTTGAAACAGGGTCTTGTTAAGTTTTGCAGGCTACCTCTGGCTTTGACCTCAAGCACCTCAGTCTCCCAAATCCCTGGGCTTACCAGCATGTGCCCTGCTGGCCAATTTAATCTTCCATTTTCAAAACTGAAGTTTCTGTGCCTAAGAGCCAGGCAAGGCTCTGCAGGTGCCAGACCCTGGTAGGGGGCAAGGCCACATGGCAAACATGGCAGGTATTCTTGGAACCCAAATTTCATGAAAAGATGAAGTGTTGATGAGGAAATGAAATTATATCTTAGAACAAACATGGATATATATGAGATTAACATTTAAATTTCATATGAATCTTTATAAATGAACTATATGACTTCAATAAAATATGAAGGTTATTTGAATCATAGATATCCTAGAATTATAAATTTATTCTTGTTTACCATTAGGAATACTTCAATCATCAGTTAGATTATTTGTTTAACAATTATTTATTTAGGACAACTGTATTCCAGACATTGTCTTATGCTGTCAAAATGAACAAGATTGATATAGCCCCTGTCCTTGAGGGGCTTAACATTCAAGTAGTGAGACAGGGTTTTCTAAAATGAAGCTAATTTAGTTCTCCCAAAGACTTTGAGTTGCATTCTAATAGTTATTTTATGCATGCTGTGTTAATGAAGCTATTTTTTAGTTGTTGTTGTTGTTAGGTGCCGTCGAGTTGGTATCCGACTCATAGCGACCCTCATAGGGTTTTCAATGGCTGACTGTTTCGGGATTGCCTTGGGAGTGGATTGCCAGGCCATTCTCCCATTTTTGCGGTGCTGGGAATTGAACTTGGGACCTCAGAGACTGCAGCACAGCGCTCTACCCACTGAGCCAAATCCCAGCCCAATTTTTTTTTCTAGTAAGTGCTATAAATGGAATAAGCAGTATTCTCAGACACAAAATAATGTGGCATGTGCAGTCTAACGTGGGTATGATGAGACAAGGAGGACAGTGAGGCACAGATGGAGGGAAGCAAGAGTTAACTGGAGAAGACCACGTAAGGAGCAGTCTCTGCAATGATGCATGGGGATGGACATGGGAATAGAGGGAAGACTATGCCATTTGGCCTTCTGTAACCTATTGATACAGCATAATTGAGGGTTTTTTCCCTTACTGCAGTAAGGGAGAACATTACCTTCACATAGATCTTAGCAGAATCCCCAAGTGGAAAGGGCAAAGCTGAGGTTTGGAGAAGCTCATTTAAGTTGGGTTTTCAATGCAGGAATCTGATTGGTATTTGGCAAAGTCTACAAAGTTGATAATCCCTGGATGTCCATCAAATTGGCCTGCCTTAGTATCTCTGTTATGTTCAGCTACTGATAGGGAGCAGCCTGTGAGAAGCATAGCTACTGCCCAGTACCATGGTAGGTCGAGAGTACAGGTGCCAGAGCCATTCTTCAATTAGTCTATACAATACCAGCCCACCTCTTGCAGTGAACTGATTTGTATCTTCCTACAGGTGACAAGGGCTGGGATTTAGCTCAGTTGATAGAGCACCACTCTGCAGTCTTTGAGGTCTAAAGTTCAATTCCCAGCTCTGCAAAAATGGGAGAAAGACATGGCAATTGGAAAATACACCCTGGAAATACAAACAGGTTTTCTTCATAGATTGGATTGGGGTAGGAAATGTGGGAAACATCAAGATGACAAGTACATGTGAACAAGCAGTATTTAAGGAAAAGATTGGAAGGGTACAGTTTAAGGTTAAAGAGAAAAATCAAAGATTTGTTCATTTGGAGAATATTATTTTTGAGTTTTTTTGTGGTACTGGGGTTTGAATCCAGCACCTTGCTCTTGCATGCTTTGCAAGTGCTGGACCACTGAGCTGCACCCTCAGCCCATTTTTTTACTTTTTGAGACAGGGTCTTGCTAACTTACGAAGACTGCCCCTCGTCTTGAACTTTCAATCTTCCTGCCTCCACCTTCTGAGTCGCTGGGATACAGGTGTGTGCCACTGCACCTGGCTAATTTTGAGATATTTCTAAGGTATCCAATAAGTTAGTAGACAGCTGTATATGTCAGTCTGGCCCTTTGAGAAATAGATCTTAAGTAGAGGTTAAATCTTAGTATCTTAAGTAACATGACATTAATGTATACTGTTTAGATTATTTAAAATTTTATCTTTTAACTATACAGTGCCTTTTCCTAAAATGTCTAAAACTCTGAAAATAAATATTTAATAGTAGCAAATATAATTCCATGCAATAAACATGTAGGGGAAACCAAGGCTAAATCCTTCAGGAATTTAGGCCATTAGAAATGAGCACAAGGATAGAAAAGGGTAGAATTGAGCATTGAGGGTAGAAAAGATAAGCAATAAAAGACAATATATGTTAAGTATATCATAGTTATGTTATAAAAACCATAGTATTTTATAAATATCAATTTTATATTAACCTAAGAGATAAATATAGAGAAAGGGGAGAGAATAGTAACAAGAAGGAAAAATCTAGGGCACAAACAATGGTTAATATCCATTTTTGCAGAGGCAAATGATGTTGAGAGTCATTCATAGTTAAGCAGTGCTGCTATGTTGGAGAGAAATCATAAAACCAGAAATAATGTGCTAATGCAGACTTAGAGGAAGAGAAAGAAGGCTGATGGGCTGGGCAGTGAAGTTTATTCTTATCATAATCCTATGTCCTGTTTGCAGGAACCATTTATGATTCCTGTGGCTCACTTAATGCATCTCATCAATTTTACAGGTATCAAGAAATAACACCAATCCATGACCAAAAGGAACAACTTACCATCCTATTTTGTTAATTTTAGACATTGCACATTTGTACTACAAGGTTACTTTAGAGTCCTTGTTTCACCATTGAATTGTTGACACAAATAAAGATGATGCGCTCAATAAACTCTTCTCCTAATTCTGACATCACTGAGGTGTTGCTTACCTGGGTTGCTGTCCATTCATTAGAAGAATTTTGTGAAAATAAAACAAAGTAGAAGGATTGAATCTAAATCATAGGGCTGGGGATGTAGCTCACTGGTAGAGCACTAGCCTAGGATACACAAGGCTCTGGGTTTGAGCCCCAGCACTGTAAAGAAAAGAAAAGAAAATACTAAATTAGACTATTGCCAGGAAATGGCCAAAAGTGAGAATGGAGCCATAATTCTAGAAGAGCAGCTCTCTTGTTGTATCTCTTCCACCTTGTGGGCTATATGCAAAATCTTCTCCAGCCAAAATACAGTGGCCATTTGCAGCAGGGATGATATCATTTATCTCTAAATTGGGAAAATTTTGACAGTGAAAAGGCAAAATAAAGTGCAGTACAGGATGAAAAATAGTGCTGTTAGAATTCATATAAACAAAAATTTAAAACGTATTGGTTACTTAAATGTTATTTTTTAAATGAGAAGAATAGTTATTCTTGATATATCCTCCTTATTTAAAAATCAACTGAACCTTCCTAGGTTTCTTTGCTTGAAATGTGGTTTCACTGGTATTTTTCTGAACAAGTAATTTTTTCAATGTAATTTTATTATTTTAACCTTTAATGAGTTTCCTGAATCATCACAATAATATTTTGTGTCTAATAAATTTAAGATATACTAAATTTAAGATATGGGAGAAGGACCTGGCAATCCACTCCCAAGGCAATCCCGAAACAATCAGCCATTGAAAACCCTGAGGGTTGCTATGAGTCAGATACCGACTCCACGGCACCTAACAACAACAACAAATTTAAGATATTGACACATTCAACATAGATCATAACATTTTACCTGAAAATATTCTAAAGGAGCTTCAGTAGATGGAAGAACATATTCTGCTAAATTGAATATATTTTCAACTTTATTTTTGTATTGTAACATAAAAGTATTTCAGTTCAAGTTTTTTCTCAACACTTTTTTTTCCCTTCATTTGAAGCTTCTTTGTTGTTGTTGCTAGGTGCTGTTTAGTCAAATCTGACTCATATCGACCATATGTACAACAGAATGTAACATTCCCTGACATTGCCTTGCCTTCCATTTTGTCAGTGCTTCTCTGCTATTCATAGGTTTCCATGGCTGATTGTTTTGGGGATTGTTCTGGAAGCCGGTTGCCACGTCCTCCTCCTGTTTTTGTGGTCCTAGGGATGGAACCCAGGACCTCAGAGAGCACAGAGCACCACTCCAACTGAGCTAAACCCCAGCCCAAAGCTTCTTTAACCAAGAAATAATTTTATAAGAACTTGTCAAATAAGTTGTCTATATTTATGATCATTTGAATGGTGTGCCAAATTTAGATGTCAAAAAGTGGTAGGCCTTACAATTACATTTCAATACTGTACAGAGTATAAATATTCTGCAATTAGAAATGCCATCATTCCTATACAGAATGTGAATATGTCCTAAATCAAGAACTCTGTCAAAAAATAATTTTAACACATTAAAATATTTTAAAGCACATTTATAAAATTTTAAAATTAAACCTTCTCTCTTTGAGAACTCACTATTTGATTTGATTTGCTCAGTTACTTCTTTGATTCAGTGTCTTCCAGTACATTCCAGTGTGTTTCTATTTGCAAGTTTTGTTTGTAATAATAGCTATTCCCTAAAAGTTTCAAAAGCTGAAATAATAGAGTACTTCACTCATTAAATATTACAATTAAACATTTCTAAGTGATTTTTTAAAAAAAGCATTCAAAATTTAGGAGATGTATTTATAAAGCATTTCTCTTTAATCAGAATTAGGAGGAGTCTAAGAGGATGGAGTCTAAGAAAATGTCACTTGTGCCTGACACCAAAGTGCACACTTGTAATCCCAGTGACTCAGGAAGCAGAGGCAGGAGGATTGCAAATTAGAAACCAGAGGCAGTCTGCGTAACTTAGCAAGACCCTGTTTCAAAAGGTAGAAAAAAAATGGTCTGGGGGTGCAACTCAGTGGTACAGTACTTGAAAAGCATGCAAGCGCGAGGCCCTGGGTTCAACCCCCAGTACTGCAAAAAACAAAAAACAAAAAACAAGAAAAGAAAAAAAGAAAGAAAAGAAAAAGGAAAAGAAAATGCTAATTGCTATGCTCAGGTATCTTTATCTTTTGATTCAACATTAACTTCATCTCCACAATTTTGTAATAGTTATTCTATATTTGTTTTAAAACATTCACTAACAACTTCTATTTTTCCTTGGAGAATATTGCAATTCATTTGACACTGTGAATTATATTTGCATCACCACCAATTCAAAGTCCATTTCTACTCCATAGATTTCTTAATTTGTTAAGGACATTGTGTTTTAGTACTGTTGTTCTCAAAAATTTTGTATTTGAATTATCAATGAAAAAATTAGACTCTTTACTGTGGACATTTTGGGCAAAAATTATGACAGTTTTCATACTTTTGTCAGATTTCCACCTTTGGTACAATAAATTTCCATAATCTTTCATTGAATTAGGTAAGAATTGGAAGTAGTTTTTGAGTTGATCTGAAGCATTTGATTAAATGACATAAAGTAGGTATAATTTAAACGGTTACAAAAGTTATTTTTCTGCTAATAGAGGAAACACATTAATAACTAATGCTTGAATTTTTGTCTACACTCCCCTAAAAACATTGAAAATGAGCAAAATTCATTTATAGTAGTCATTTGATCTAGGTGAGCATTATGATTCAACAGCAACCTATTAATGCAATCTTATACTGTGCTGTTATCTAAATGTGCTCCTCCTCCCAACTTACATGTTGAAATCTAATACCAATGTGATAGTATTAGAAGGTAGGGGCTTTCGAAAGGGATTAAGTCATGAAGCTGTGCCTTTATAAGTGGTATTAGTGCCCTTATAAGAGAAACCCCAGAGACTAGCTATCCTTTTCTAGTTGAGGACAGAGCAAGATGATGTCATCTATGAGGAATGGACTTGTACCAGAAACTACATCTGCCAGTAGGTTGATCATTTACTTCCTTGATTCTGGAATTGTAAGACATAAATTTCTGCTGTTTATAAATTGCATTGTCTAAGGTATTCTTCTGTATCAGCCAAGAAATGCAACTGCATGTGCTAAGTCATTGTCTTAGGGGCACAGTCTTAAAATAATTACTAACTTTGAAATAGACATTGATGTTCCTAGTCTTCATTTGGTCATGACAAAGAAAATATGAGACATATATTTCAGTATATAATATTTTAATTAAATATGAGGTTTCAACTTGGTTAATCTATTTGTTGGGAGAATCTTATTGCAAAGTTGAAAAAGTTTAAGCACTAAAAAAGTAAATAATTATATTTATGCCACACACAAAATATGATAAAATGAGTGTAGCAAGGATGTTGTGACTCCTCCCTTTATGCTTTACAGCAGAACTGACCAGTCTTTTTACCCTACATGTATTTCATATTAAGCCAGACCATAATTTCCCAAGTTTCCAATTTACCCTTTCAAATGACAGACTGGCATCTTTGTTGATATTACAGGTTGAAACATGGGTAGACTGTACATAAATGATGCACTGAAAGGTCTACAGGTGGGCATGAGACAGTTTGTCACAAAGATAGAAGAAGAGCAAGAGAGGCAGCCTGCATACATGTATCACACCCCCCTACAAACACCATTTCACTGAGATGAGCTTAGTCTTCTAATCAAACAAGTCTTCAATTTCTTTTCCAATGTCATCATTCTGATGTTTAGGAATGTGGATGCCTAGTGCCTAAGGCAGCCATCTTATTTCTATTTATCCATGTTCTGTGGGGAGTTTAGCTGGTCCCAAATTTTTTATCCAGGTGAATAGTTTTTATGTGGTCCTCTCTGTTGCTAGTTTGCTGAAGGGCTGTAAAGTACTGGTTCAATTTCCAGTGTTTGTAAGAACTGTTGCTTTTGTTACTGGCTCTGAGGGTTTGGCTTCTGAGCCCACTTAATGCCCCTGCTTCAACTCTGTTGCTTATCAAGTGCAAAGTGGTTTTGATTGAAAACTCTATAACTAGCTGGGTCACATAGGTTAGTTGGTTACATGGATGGAATGGAGTTTCTTGATGTTGACCTTTGAGTTCAACCACCTTCATCCAAACTGGATGCTGCCTTTTGATTAAAGAAAGACCTCTATGTATTCCAAAGCTTATTATATGTTTGACCACAAGTTATTGTTAATCAAACATTATATTCACTTTCATATGGTGATGACATGTAGGATATTTGCTATGGAATGTTTTAGGGGATCAAAATCTATGGAAAAGAAAGGGAGGAAGTGGAGGCAGAAGTTCAACTTCATTTAAATCTCAATGGAAAAATCTGCAGACACTATTGGGAATTCTGAAGGTGAGATGAATCTGACCAGCTGATCTAAGATGGAGGGAGGTGGTCAGGCTTTTATAATCTCATGTCTATAAGTTATTTCATGAACTTTGCATGTGAAGACAGTGTAAACTTTGGCAGTCGTTCAAATGAGGTCATCCCCAAAGGGACTAAGAACTGAGGGGCCGCCTGCAAACAGCATCTCCAACATCTGAGGTAATAAGTCCTTTATTCCTGATGGGGAATCTTAATGCATCCCAGCACCTACAATACTGCTTTGTGAAAGCACTAATGAAATTCTGCTATTATGGTTTTTTTTAAGCACAATATCAGAAGGCAGAAGTGCCCATGGAAGTCATAATGTTTCCTTGAAACGCAGACAAGCCTCCTATGTGATGTAATGATTATCTTCATTATTTTGATCACTATTAGTTGAAATTCTATTAGTTGTAATCAAAAGCATCTCTTACAAATATAACTGAAATGGTATAGCCCAACCATTCAATGACAAAAATGAGTAATCAAAATAAAAACAAATTAGCTGTTGGCCTTTGTTGGAGTGATTAAGGAAGGCCTCTCTGAGGAAATATTTGGACTGAAACCTGAAATATGAGATGAGGCCAGCCATGTGAAGGTGAAAGAAGATTACTCCTGGCAGAAGAAGGTCAATTTCAAAAGCAATGAGGCAGAAGTGAGTTTGTCAGGGTCAATAACATGGCTCAAAATGGAGAATAGGGACTGTAATCTTTGGCTATGGATGTCCAATATTTGAGAACCCTGAGTAGACAGAGGGTTTTTTTTTTAAACAGGTTTCAACTAAAATCCAGGCATTTGGAAAGGCCAATGTAGACCTAGAGCAATGAAGGGTGCAGTGTATATCCTCCGGTAGGATTTAGCTTGTCAGGCAATTGTTTAAGATTCTCAGATATTTTTTCTTGCTGTTGTTAGTGTTTAAGAAATAAAGTTCTTCTCATGATGCATAGATTTTAACCCCTGTGGAATGTTCATATGATTAAGAACATTTTAAATATGAAAGGAAAGGGAATAAAAATGATCAAATAAATGACTGTGCCTCAGGAAAAAATGATTTTTATAAGAGGTTATCTGAAATTTCCAGAAGAAAAACAAACAAATATGTTGAGAATAAGACTTGCCTGCAGGAGTATAGTGTATGCCCATGTTTATATAAATTTATACAAGGGAATAAACATAGCCTTCTGCTGGATTAAATGACGGGAGCACAGCAACAGAAGGCTGTATCTTTCTTTGAGGAATAGAGCTAGTCATAGGAGAAGTGAATTATTATGTTATGTCATGAAGTTGCTAGAAAATCTTCAGCAAAATTCCTGGGAAGTTGCTGGAAAATCTTCATAATGACTTGTTTCCATTTTTACCTGCATGAAGATAAAAGAAAGAAAACTAATGAAAGAAAAAAAGTATTTCATGGACCAAAACTTTTTCTAAAAAGGTGATTTCAATAATGCCAATTTATAGATGCATTTCTAAACTGCTTCTAGTAATTACTGAGGAATTTCAGAAAATGAGAGATTATAGTGTCAGGCAGGTTTCATGGTAGGAGGCAGAAACATTTTCAACAGGCAGAGATTTAACAGTAAATTGGGTGCCTGCAAAATCAATGGAAGCCTGGAGAAGTGGGCTTTATCCTGGGTCTCCTGGAAGGACTCCCAGATACTGGATAGCTGAATTACCAGGGCGGTGCCCACCTCCGAGAATGTGCTAGAACCACAGAGTTTCCAGAGAACATGGTCATAAATGAGGTTAAAGAGTCCTTAAGCTGGAATCATGCACTTGCAGCAGCTGCTATTACTACTCCGTCGTGCCAGGGTCTGGGCACTGGGCCATAGGGTCTACTATTGCCTCTGCTTCATCCTCTCGTCTTGGAATCTAGAGAGTGACACAGATTACTGTGTCAGAAGAAAATATCACATCTCCTGCAGACTCATCTTGCCAGCCAAGAAATATAAGAAGAAGGCCACCACCTGCACTTCTACTTTACACACTTCTCGTGTGGCAGGTGCAGGTCCTTGTTAGAGTCGAAAGTGCTAGCTGCGAAAGCAGTAGTATTGTACATTTAACTCTGAATTATCGTTAATACAAGAAGGTACCATACAAGGGGACCGAATGATGTTCAATGAGCCAACACACAGTATTCCACATAACCGTAGAGATCAATTTTCTTATTCTTTGGAGAAAGGAAAAAAGTTATAAAAGATACATAATAAAGTTGACATTGGTTAGAATAGATATCCTATAGGCCATTAAGAAAGTATCACGTGATCACTGAGAAGAAAGATTTCATTAAAAATAAACAATACCAAATTGCTTATTAAAATAGGAAGTAATAAGCACTACATGGTTATAATGTATGTAGATTTCAACAAGTCTTTTCCCCCAATCTCTTATGATATTATGAGACAAACTTGAGAAATGTGGTCAAGATGGTCATATTATTGAATGGATTTGTAATTAGTAGAGAGACTAGAAAGTGCTGATTAGTAGATGTATATCTAATTGTTGCATATGTTGTATGACTATATTTTATTCTGCCCTTCGTTACATAAAAAACCAACAAGGACACTGATTTTAAAAATAGCATTAGCCAGAAACCTGGCACCGTGATGCATGCCTATAATCCCAGCAACTTGGGAGACAGAGGCAGGAGGATCACAGGTTCAGGGCCAGAGGCAGCCTGTGCAATTTAGTGAGATCCTGTCTTAAGATAAAAAAATTCAAAAGAGGCTGAAAGTGCAGCTCAATGGTAGAACACTTACAAAGTATGTTCAAGGACGTGGGTTCAGTCTCTGTGTACCACAAAAATAAATAAGTAAATAAGTAAAAAAATAAATAAATAGCATTAGGCATCCTATACTGAGTGCTCACTCTACCTGAGGAACTACAGATCCATCACTTACTCCTTTACTCCTTATAGTAATCTTTTCAGGTTGCTATTATCTCTATTTTCAATATGAGGGTACTGATACTCAAAAACATAAATACCTTGCCCACAGCTATATATTTAATAACCAATAGAGCTGAAATTCATACCTAAAATCACTTCAAGGAAGATATATCAGAGGAAAGGAGAATGCCACCAGTTTAGGGGAAGCCGCCCAGTGGTTTGCCTGTCAAGAAATCAGAGAGGGTGGCATTTCTTTAACTATTCCTCATGAGGTAAGGAGTTGGCCCACTGTCTTGCAGGATAGGTCAGTGTTTTAGGGACTTAATCTCATGTGGACAAGCCTCACTAATTTCTCACATATAAAAACCAGATGCCAATATATTGAATTATGAGAACTGTATGAAATTATGAGAAATGGTCAGGCTGACCAAACATGGGCCAGATTTTTGGATGCAGCATTCTCAGGGAGAGCCTGAAGAACTGAGGTGTTGACTGTATAAAATAGAGTCAGTGCAAGGAGACAAATCAGAGTGCACACTGGCTGCAGTCTTGGACAGTGTTGATAAGACTGTGCTTGTTTGCCTGGTTGATGGCATCTCTGGACCTACCTGAGAGGACATTTTCTTATTTGACCAGGAAGTGCCATAATTTGTTTTTCTGACTCTTTTGTATGCTTCATAGCTGACTGCCATTCTTTTCTTTTCTTTTTTCTTTCCATTTTTGTCTTGTCCTTTTCCTTTCTTCCTTCCCTCTTTCCTTCCTTCCTTCCTTCTCTTTGTTTCTCTCCCTCCCTCCCTCTCTCTCTCTCTCTCTCTCTCTCTTTCTTTCTTTCCCTCCTTCCTTCCTTCCTTCCTTCCTTCCTTCCTTCCTTCCTTCCTTCTATATTTTAATGATTTGAGCTAAATTGTTCTTGGGCTAAGATTCAGTCTCTCTCTTTATGGTGATCCATTTTTTTGCTGATACAATTACTTAACTTCAGGAAGTAAGTTTAATTCCTTATTTCCAAATCCACTCTTGTCCTTGTCCATTACTTACAAGACACAGGTCTACTTGACTCTCCTTTACCTGTGTTCATTGGTAGGATAAAAAGAACAAACATTAGAAGTGAAGTACCATGCATAAGTTCATAAAATTAGAATTTTTAACTAACATAGGTTCACTGTGGGTCAATAGCATTTGATGTTTTTACCCAAAAGGCTAACTATGTCAGATAAGATTGTTGAAGGAATGAGCATATGAGTGTATGAAGGAGTTCATTGCCCTACCCTAGTCTTCAGTGACTACAGAGTAGCAATTTTTTTTTTTTGGTTTTGTGTCCATGTTTTCAGAGAATATTGGCAGATTGGAGGCTATTCAGAGGAAACTAAACAGATGGGGAGGGGACTTGAACCTATACACTGACAAATGGTGGTAGGACATTGGTGATATTTAGATTAAGAAAGAAAAGACTTGGGGGAAAATAATAAAAGCTAAGAGCTACTGAGTGTTTACTGCAGGTCAAGTGTTGTGCTCAGTCCTTTAATGGATTTCAACATTATGGTTGGTCATAACCAAAAGGGAGCACTTTATTTTGAGTTGCTCTGGAAGGCAGGGCTGAGAGTACTGAGTGGAAATCATAGAAGGCAACTCTGCTTATTAGAATGAGGTCATTTCTACCCTCAAAGATGTCCAACAATAGAATGAGCTACTTTAATATTAGTGAGTTCTGTTTTTGGAGGTGCACAAGCAGAGAAAAAACTTTTGATATTTTAGAGAGAAATGAATACTAAATGGAAGCCTGCACTAGATGAACTCTAAGACTTCATCCAACTTACCCTTTGAGTCTGTCATTATCTTACAATATAATATCCTGTCCCTTATTCTTTTCTTTTAATTCAGTAACATAAGTCCTAAAGGGTCAATGTCACTTCCAGTTTAATAGACGAATTGCAGGGGATCCTGGTTTCTGTATTCCTCGGCAACCAAGACAAAACTCAGCAAAATCCAAAGTTGCAGGGAAGGGAAACAAACATTCTATAAGTGTTACACTAGGGATAGTGGCAAGAAGAACTGCTTTCACTTTCTCATTTGATTTCCAGACCCATGCCCTGAGAAGGAGTGGAACAGTACCATATGTTTATGTTGCTTTTTCAAAACACGGTAAATTATCATTCTTGGATGGCTTGAAAGCTTCAAATGTTAGTAGCATTTATTTCTGTCTTCTTATTTAAGAGGAGTTCTTGTGGTTCTTAAATCTCTTCTGATTACATACCTTATTTTGAGCTTTGTTACTATTAATGAGTACACTTTGATCATCAACCAACCTGAGCTTTCAAGGCAATTAGTGTCACATTTTAAAAAGTGGTTCCTGGAACTTAGGAAATAGTGAATTGTGCACTTAAAACAACCAAAGAAGCTATTGAGTTTTATAGCTATAGGATATCTAAATATTATGTACTAACAAATGAGAAATTCAAGCTCATAGAGATGAAATGACTTGGCACAGTCACATGGCCTGCAGGGAACTTGAGCCCTTTGCTTTCTTCTCCCTCACCCTAACTTGTGCTGTATTCTTTTATTTTTATTTCTTCATTAGAGCCTAGGGTATTTAATTAGAAACCAATATATCATGTTGTTGTTATTGTTAGGTGCTGTCATCATAGGCAAACAAAAATACTTCTTACTCCTATTAATACAACATAAGGGATTTTATGGGGCTGGGAATTAGATCAGTTGGTACAGCGCTGCTCTGTAGTCTCTGAGATCCTGAGTTTGATTCCCAGCACCACAAAAATGGTAGAAGGATGTGGCAACCCATTCCCAAGGCAATCCCGAAACAATCAGCCATTGAAAACCCTAAGATGGTCGCTATGAGTCGGATACGACTCGATGGCACCTAACAACAACAACAACAACAAGGAATTTTTTATTCAGCCTTGACTGAGAGAGTACAGATCCCCTTTCCTAAAAATTGGTGACTCGCAAGTATCTTCCATCACTTGATTACTCTAGATTAAACATAGCCCTTATTTATTTGGGGGATCCAAGTAATCCTTTTAGGCTTACAAAGTCCAATACATTCACTCCTTCTTCCCTTCATACATCTAATAGTAAAATCTATTTTTTTTCTGTGCAAAAAGCCATTGTTTAGTTGAAGAAAAATCAGGCAAAACAGAGATAGCAGTTAAAGAGTGAGCAGATTATTGGCACATGCCCAGCTAGTGACAAACAAATGCAGTATACCATGACCAACCACCTAGCTCCTTATACAGTTTTTAAATGTCTAGCTCTATGAAAGAAGTGCTTGAGACATTTTGCTGCACATACTTGAACTAATGTTTGGGAATTAGTTTGTGTTACTTCCCTGATCCCAATGTAATTCGAATGTAAGCTATCTTTATCTCACAGGAATGTTTAGCTATGTATTTTCCTAATTGTGCTACGCTGGAAATTAATGATGCAGACAACTTGGGGTAGTCTTGGAACATCTCTCTGCATTACTTTTTTTCTGTTACCATTAATTGTATTTATGTGCTTGCCTTCTGGTGCTTTTAAATTATATCAATAAAACTGGCAACCCTCAGGCTTCCCTTTCCATTTAGCACTCCCTAGTTTAGGACAGGCTGGGATTTAGCTCAGTTGGTAGAGGGCCACTCTGCACTCTCTGAAGTTTTGGGTTCAATTCCCAGCACTGCAAAAATTGGAGAAAGACTTTACAACCCACTCCTGAAATAATCACGCAGCAATCAGCCATTGAAAACTCTATGAATAGTAAAGAAGCACTGACATAGTGCCTGACATGGCACATGCTGGGGAGTGTTTCATTCTGTTGTACATAGGGTTGCTATGAGTTGACCTGACTGGATGGCACCTAAGAACAATAGCTTAGGTTGATGTAGTTGGTTTCACTCTCTTTGTAATATGCTTTATTCTTAGCAAAATGCTACCCTTCCTCCTTCCTCCTCAACCTCCTATCCTTATTCACCTCTTCCTCCTCCTTCTTCTTCCTCATATCTTTACCTACAGTCTGATTGACATGTGACCTGAAAAGATGGTATATGACTAGGATTCCCAAATAATATTTTCTTGTTCATGCTCTTATTTTGGTAGGTAGCAGTTCTCAGTCTCTTCTGTTCTTAATTCTGAATTACTCTTGAATCTTGTAGTGCTGCATATGATGCTGTCCTTGACAGAAATGTGGCCATTAAGAAGCTCAGCAGACCCTTTCAGAACCAAACTCATGCCAAGAGAGCTTACCGGGAGCTGGTACTCATGAAGTGTGTGAACCATAAAAACGTGAGTTTTTGTCTTATCTCTAAACCTTTGGCTGTGGGAGGCTGTGAGACCAGGGTAAGAAAATAAGTGCCACCTTGAGTTGGAACGGCTTTCTTTACTTTGCAATTTCTGCCTCTTAAAATTGTTTATCTTGCCCATATGCTACATTTGCTTTTATTGTCCTTATGGTAGCTTCCTGCTTAAAAATCATCGAAAAGCCATATGGCATGGAAGAGATGAATTCAATAGCTATGTCTCTGTGAAAATTAGCCTTATTTAGTTATCTTGTTCCAAATTAACCAGAGAGCTTCCTGCTTTTCAAACAAAACAAAACAAAATCCCAAAACAAAAGGGAAAAACAGAAAACCCCTATGGAACAATATATTTCTTTGTCATTTAAATTTAATAATTAACAGATGGCATTTTTGTTTGTCATCTTGTCTCATTTTTGTTTTCGCCATAATTTGCCTGTGGCCTCCAACTGTCCAGGGTACACACTGTGTTGGCATCTTGTTGTTTTGGGGTTTGAGGGAAGCAGGAAGAATGGGCTAGTAAAGCCCTCTGAGGGAGGTCATCAAGAGCATTTTCTCATTGGAACTCAGTGGGGAAGACCATCATGACACTCTTCACTTCAGTCTAAGCTTCTCTGATTCCTGGCAAAGGCCTCTAAATTCTTCCTGTGCTCCATTTCTTTTTAGTAAGGAGAAATGGGAGATCACTATTTTTACAATGACTATTCTCAGTAACTAAATTATAACAAACTTATTGGGTATATTTTGTTGTATACAAGTATATAATAAAAGCAAATTATGAATTATTATAAATAAATAATAACAGCTACTGAAACTCTATACAAAGTTCCTAAGTATAAAAATCATATAGAATATATAAATTATCAATGCAGTTTTATAAAAAAAAAGTGATCTTATTCTATGGCTAGTCATCCACCCATGCCACTGAGAAGTAGAAAATGTAGTCTGAAAATTTCACTGAAAGATACTTGAAATACGAATATGTAGATTCAGTCCCAATGACAGCATTTCTCTTTCCTCTATTACTCTACTCCAACAAGTTTTCATTTTATTTCAGTTTATTTTCTGATGGCTTTTTATATCAGTTTATTTTCATGCTTTTGTGTTTTTGAAACCGATAACCTTTTAATTTGGTTTTTGACATATAGTTGTTGGATGAATGAAATGTGCCAGGACCAGGTCTAGGTACTCTAGCTGCTGAGGATACAGCAGAAAGAAAACTGAGATTCTTTCAATGTGGAGGTTAAGCTTTCTTGGTAAAAGAAAGCAATCCATAGCACAGATAGATAAATATGTGGGATGTCCGAGGGCAATGGATGCTATTAAGTAAAATGAAGCAAAGAAAGAAAATAAAAAGTACTGGTCAGTATAGGGTGAGATAAGGTTATCTGTTTCTACAGGTTGAGCAGGAAAGGCTTCAGTTAGAAACAGAAATTTTGTGAATTACCTCCATACCATTGATATGGCCATTCAAGGAAGATGAGACTTCTAGAAAGGAATATAGAAAAGATTCCTAAGAAGAGTCACAATACTCAAGTAATTTGCTCTCTCAGTTTGTTAAACAAAAACATAAACAAGATTGGCCAAATAGCCAGGGCAGCATATTTTTATGGTAGTGAAGAGGATGAAGCAAACCCCAGTCAATGCAAAATCGATGGATACAAGCAATGAAGCCAATGTGTGGAAAGTTTTCCATACATATATTTATATTTCCTCAATCCTCCTTCTAGACCCTATAAGGTGGTACAATGCAGAGAAATGCACAATCTGAGGCAATGGAGTGGTTTGTGTGTGGTACAAGTGTGTCATTCAAAGGTTCATATGTTAGAAGATTGGTCCCAGTGTGGTGATGTGGGAAGTGGTGGGACCTTTAGTGGTGAGGCCTAAAGGGAGGTACTAGGATCTTGGGGGATCTACATTCAGGAGAGATTAAAGTGGCTCTCATGGAACCCCTGAGTTTCACAAGAATTAGTTGAAAGGGTAAACCCAACTCCTGAATCACTCTCTGGCTTCCTGTTTCAAGGCGATCTCTTCCTCCCACATGTACCATCCACCATGACATGTTCTCCAGAATCAAGCTAATGTTAGCACTATGCCCTTGAACATTCATAACTGTGAGCTAAATAAACTTCTTTTCTTTAGACAGCCTGTCTTCAGTACTTTGTTGTAGTAGCAGAAAACAGATGAATGTGTCCCCCGTTCTTGACCAAAATGAAGGAAACTCACATTAATGAGCCCTTAAAAAGTTCCAAATTGTAATGATAGTCTGTAAGTAGTATCCCACCTGCTACCTTCCTTTTATGTGTGTATACATATATGCTGTTGTTGTTAGGTGCTATCAAGTCAGTTTCCGACTCATAGCAACCCTACATATAACAGGAAAAACACTATTGTTGTGTTTCTCTATTATTCATAGGGTTTTCAATGGCTGATTGTTTTTTGGGACTGAGTTGCCAGGTCCTTCTCTCAAGCTTACAGCACCTGGTCTTCCCAGGTGGTCTTCCATGCAAGTACTAAGCAGGCCCGACTCTCTTAGCTTCTAAGATCTGAGGGGATCAGATGCCACAGTGGTATGGCTGCAGATGTGCATACATATGCATATGCAAATAAGTCTGCAGAAAGAAATTTCTTTTAAAAGAGAGAAAAATCACTTAAAACCAACTCTAAATTCTATATTAGTACTTATAAAACTAGAGAAAATGCAGTTAGGATATCGAATTCTGTTAATGTTGAAAGTAAAGAAAAAAACAGTGATGTGATCCCATTAAATCTTTAATAATAGTTCAGAAAGTCCATTTTAGAAAATGAATACTAAGTTCTACGAAGTGATAATTGGTGTGATTGTGAGGCCACAACAAACATTGAATCACCTCTGTGCCTCCCAAGATGTTGGAATGAAAGAATTGAGTCAGATTCCTACTGGATACTGTTGAAGTAAAACAAAATACCTACAATGATCTCTATTTAAAGACAAGCCTTTAAATTGATTATTAGTAGGAATTAAAATTTATAAGCAAGCAAAGAAACAAGAGAAGAGAAAATCTAAAAGGGAAATCAGGGCAAGTAAAAGTTATAAAACAAGGACATAGGAAAAGGGAAAATAAGAACACACAATAGGGAAGGTTGTTGCTGTTGTTAGGTATGGTCCAGTCAGGTCCAACTCATAGCAACCCTATGTACAATAGAAAGAAACATTACCTGGCACAGTGCTGTGCTTAGCACTATGTCAGTGCTTCTCTGCTATTTGTAGGGTTTTCAATAGCTGATTGCTCCAGCATTGCTTCAGGAATGGATTGCTACTTCCTTCTCCCATTTTTGAAGTGCTGGAGATTGAACCCATGGCTTCACAGAGTGCACAGCAACATTCTACCAACTGGGCTAAATCCAAGCCCCAACAAGGAATAGATATTGAGAAATTACCTTTAAAAAATAAATGTTGGTTTATTTAAACTTGTATTACTATTTTCAAGACTAATTTAGATTACCTAGGTTATTTGTTCACCAGGTGATGTTGGTTAGCATTTGTCCATCTTTAAAAGGGGTGTTGGTGTATATATGTATCCTGTGTATAGTCTCCAATGTTTTTTGTCTAATATTGAAATAAATTAACTTTATGAGATTGTACCAGAGAAACAGACCCACTGTAGATGTTCAAATGAAAGCTATATTGCGTTGAATTTTTTTAATTCTCATTAAAACTTAGTATATAAAATTAATTCATATATAAAATAAATATAAAATTAAAACAGTCATTTTAATTATGTTTTAAAGATATTTTGAAATAATTTTTTGTTACATGGGCTTATTTCATTCATGAAGTTGTTTTAGAAGATGTAATATTTTTTGTTGTTTTTGGCTCTACTACTGCCATTGCCATATTTATGTGAGTATAACAGAAATATTGACTGGTATTTTGATTTTTTTCTCAATGAATAAAAAATTATTTCATAGAAGTGACTGTATCTCTTAGGTGTTTCAAACCATTTTGTTTTTAACCATTTTGTATGTTTAAGAACCATGTATGAATCTTACTAAAATTTATTGATCCATGCTTTGAAGCTATTTAGGTCTTGACTTGTACTTACCTAGTTTTTTTGGTATGCAAAATGGTTGCAACTACTTTGTAAACAGAAAATTATTATCTATATGTTTTTATTTTCAATTCCTATTGGTACATTAATACAGACTATTTAGATGGCAGAACATTTTGAGTTATTTATGTATATAATTTATGTGGAACTGTGGTAGAGGAGTTTATAAAACATTATTTATTCTAAAAGGTAAACTTTACTAGCTAATGTACAAAATAATCAAAGCAAGAAATAAAAAGTCTAGAACTGAATTCAGATAACATTTAAATATATTTTCCTCTAAATTCATCATTGATATTATCCAAAATGCACCCTCCCACATACCATTAGAATGTTAGGAAATATTTGAGTGTGAGACAGAAGTAAAAGAAACTACAGTAGCAAAACAAAAAAATCTTGAATTTAGAATTCTGCTTTGTACATTTGGAAGAAAAATGTCACCACAGTAAGTTTATCAAGCCTTTCAGTACTGCCTCTCTTTTTTACAAGGTGACTCTGTGTCCTACCATGAAAAATAAAACTAAAGCAGTGTATCAATTATAGGTCCTCTCTGGCTTCTTTGTGCCCAAGAACTTCATATATTTAGATCAGTTGGTAGAGCACTGCTCCACACTTTCTGAGGATTGGGTTCAATCCTCAGCACTGCAAAAACAGAAGAAGGATGTGGCAATCCACTTCCAAAGTAACCCCCAAATCAATCAACTGTTAAAAACTCCATGAGGGTCGCTATGAGTTGGATCCAACTCAATGGTACCTTACAAAAACTGTGTGTGTGTGTGTGTGTGTGTGTGTGTGTGTGTGTGTGTGCATATGTATGAGTATATACGTATAGATATATGCATATATACATATCCCAGGCTAGCTTTGAACTGATGATCCTCCTGCCTCAGCCTCCCAAGTATGAGGCTTACAGGCTTGCGCCACCATGCCTGGCTTAGAAGGTCAGCCTTTTTTTTTTTTTTTTTAATAGTACTGGGGGTTGAATCCAAGGCCTTGCTCTTACATGCTTTGCAAGTGCTGTACCACTGAGCTGCACTCTAAGCCTTTTCTTTTTAATTTTTAATATTTTCTTTAATTTTTGACACAGGGTCTTATTAAATTACATAGACTGCTTCTGGTCTGGAACTTGAGATCCTCCTGCCTCTGATCCTGAGTTGCTGGGATTACAGATGTGCACCATCCATCCCAGCTAGAAGTTTAGCTTTTTAACTGCATTATTAACTAGCATACAGATTGTATGTCCTTTCGGAGTACACTTTTTCTAGGTTCTGTGTGACATCTAGAAATTTTTCCCAACTCTTCTATTCCTAGTGTACCTCCAGTAAGTGGCTTTCAGTTGGAATAAATTCATTAATATTGCTAAAAAACAACTCACCCTCTATTTTTCTCTTCTTTTCTTTCTCTCTCCTTCCAATCTTTCTTTTCCAGATTATTAGTTTATTAAATGTCTTCACACCCCAGAAAACGCTGGAGGAATTCCAAGACGTGTAAGTAACAAAGCTCATTAAGGAAGGGTAAGCATAGCCCATGCTCAAATAGCTCAAGAGAAAATGACAGAAGAAAAGATATGAAATCACTGGCAGAAATCAAAGGGAGGTAAAAACTGGGATCCAAGGAAAGATCCAGTGATATGTGGAAAGATCTTGTTGAGGTGTTACTTCATGAAATACACTTCTGCTTCTATGATGGCCATATGGCTCTGTGTGCTTTGTTGTTCCATGATCTTGGTTCAATCAGGAAAGGCTTGCTAAATGATTGATTGATTGATTCTGTGAGTTTTGTAGGATGAGGCAATTCACTTTGTGAAATGTAAAGAAGAGGTACATGATAAAATTATCTTTATTCTTTATATCTATTTTTGTGGTGTCTTTGACATTGTGCAAAATGAATCTACCTGGAAATACAGTAATAATAAGCAGAGGAGAGGAAGTGATTCCCAGACCATTGTCTTCTTGAACAAAGCTATGTTGCATTTTGCAGAAGCAGTGGTCCTAATTTTTGTTGTTGTTGTTGTTATTTGTAATCATAATACTCAGGAAAGAATTGAGGGAATACAAAGATGAAGGTACAAAATGTATTGGCATGAACCACACACTAAAATATGGTGCTTCTATTAGCAACTTGGTAAGTAGAATGGCCATAGCTAACATTCACACAACACTTGGAAGTTTTTTCATATTCTTTCTTCAAAGTCAGAACTGGGAAGTTCAGAAAACTAACAGATTTATTAGAGGATTCTGACTTGATTGAAGGATGTTATAGAACTTGTGATCTGGAACTAACATTATGGATTTACCTTCTAGTTACTTAGTAATGGAACTGATGGATGCCAACTTATGTCAGGTGATTCAGATGGAATTAGACCATGAACGAATGTCTTACCTGCTATACCAAATGCTGTGTGGCATCAAGCATCTCCACTCTGCTGGAATTATTCACAGGGTAAGAAGACTTATTCTAGAGTTATACCTAAGAGGCTTTTGGAGAAGAGAAAGAATGACTTTAATTATTTTATTTATGTAGACAGACTTGGCCAAATATAATGTATTTTCTCAGTCTTTTGAGAATAGAACTAGCACACAGTTGAGTGATGTGTAGGAAGAACTCCTGGCTATATTGTGGATGACTTTGTTTGACATTGTTTCAGCTCTTTGAGAGCCAGCTTCTGAGAAGCCTCATGCTTTCTTGCTCCTTGATTGGCAGAGGTCATATGTACAGCTGAAATATGACAGTTCATTTCCATTGTTCATTTCTGGTAGCATAAAGACAGCTACCCTGATCTGCAACTCTGTCAGGCCTAGAAATGAAATATGATCTGAAAGGTTTATACTGCCCTATGGAGAACCCTAAGAGATGAAAATAAATGATATTTTTTTCCTTAAACTTAATCCCCAAATGAGCTTAAATTGTAAAAATAACCATACAGTTCTTTTCTGGATTAAAAAGATTTTCTGAGGATACTTTTAAAAGTCTCAACTAATTGTAAACTCCTTTTTAACAGTAATCATATTCCTTATATAGGGCTCTGCAGGCAAGAGGGGCCCATTGGTGCTGTTGCAAGACTGTCCTGTTGGTTGAGGAGAGGGAAATTACAAGTTGCATTGGATGCTGGCTTTGAATTTTTTCCCCTGTTCTATTTTCAGGATTTAAAACCAAGTAACATTGTAGTGAAGTCTGATTGTACATTGAAGATTCTTGACTTTGGACTGGCCAGGACAGCAGGCACAAGCTTCATGATGACTCCGTATGTGGTGACACGTTATTACAGAGCACCTGAGGTCATCCTGGGAATGGGCTACAAAGAGAACGGTAGGGATGCTTCTGAAACTGTGAAGAAAATGGGTGCGTGCTTTAGATAGCTGGAAGTAATGTTCTCTTTCATATACATGAATTTTTCAAAAAATTGAGCTTCCAGCTTTCATATTCAGCTCGTTATTTCATAAAAATACTACTAGGAAGAATCACTCATTAAAAATGTGCAGGATGTTTCTCAGAAATAAGCTTTGCTAGAAGAGCAGCTGAAAAGAATTGTAAATGAAGTCTGATTAAACAGTCGAGTGGATACTGATTAGCACACATGCCATAGATATTGAGAAAAATGGCTATTTGAGTTGCAGCTCAGCTCAGAGTAAGTACAAAAATAGGAAGAAATTGATTTCATTTAACCATTGGCTTTTATGTCATATCTTAGATGAATGTCTCTAATCCTAAAGAAAGATGAACAAAAAGATCACAAATCCCTGGAGTGAGATTCTTTACAAGCACTAAATGAATAGTCAAGTTGGAATAATCCAAATTATTCTAGTTTTATAAGAGTTTCTTTAATATTCTAAGCCATATTTTCTAGGCAGTATTTACTGGCTAGTAAATTTTTATAAATTCCAGAGACCATAGAAAGAAGAAATATTAAATTTTACATTACTGCTTTCATAAAGAAAATGTAGGACACATGAACCCTTGAAAAGATGCTAAAAAGAAAATTATATTTTGAATGATTAAAATATAGGATTTATAAAATGCCTGTTAGAAAGCTTTGCAATATATTATTTTGTCCAGAATATCTTTTATAAGTAATACAGCATATTAAAAAAAATTTAATCTGCTTAGAAATTAAAACAAGTTTAAAGGAAGATTGTATATGTGGACTCAATGTGCCTTTTATGCTTGTTTTTATAGTCTATTGTATTTAGTCCCTGGAAGTCTATTTTTATAAATTATATAAAAATAATTATCACTATTTTTATGTGCTAGTGCTACAGAGTACATTCATGAAAATTCCCTGGTCACTGAAGTTAAAAAACATTTTTTGCATACTTTCAGATAAAAAGACAACACATTTATGCTTTTGTACACAGGAAGGGGAAAAGTCAGTTCTTAAGAAGGTCAGGTTCCTTGGTGGCCAATGTCAGAATTCTGGTACCTTTTGACTCGGAAGAGGTTGAGGAAGCCCTCCTCCCAAGAAAGTGTATCAAACAGGCTTTTTGCAAGTGATTTTTCTTAAGAAAATTCACAAGGGAATCAATTAAAGAAAAATAAAGAACCAAGGCTGTAGTTAGTAATAATTTATTGTATATTTCAAGAAAGTGAGAAGAGAGGATTTTGAATGTTTCCAATGCAACAAATTGGTAAATGTTTGAGATGGTAGATATGTTACTGCCTGTGATTTGATCATTACACACTATATGCATGTATCAGATAGGATAGCACACTGTACCCCGTAAGTAGGTACAATTATTATGTGTCAATAGAAGAAAAAGAATTAAGGTTATGCAGGGGGCTGATGGTCTGAATTAGTTATTCTGGCTTTTCAGATCTTTGCTGCAGACAGTAGACTTGCAAGTCTCTTTTCCTTCCCTCACTAGAAAGGGTTGCAAATTGCTGTCTTAGTTTTTAAGCTTCTGTAGGTGCATGGAGAAAATGTGCCTAACACCCTTGTGCTCACCTCTCACTGAGAAGGGGAAGGTTATCATGCAGAAAAACCTGCTTGCTCCCGCATCAGGCATGTTCAGCTCTCCTGTGCACTTCACCCTGCCTTCCCTCCCCATGGAGCAATTCATCCTAATGTTTTTTTCCCCCAAATTCTCTTTGTCCTGAATAAAAGGGGAGTTGGAAGAAGGTTAATATTGGTAAAGAAGGTGAAGCATGTTTTGTAAATAAGTTTGACAACTGGGAAATATATGTACTTAACACAATTTTAATACCTTTAATATCTTATGTCCACTTTACTTATAGATGACTCCTTTATATATGTGCTAATTCATATATCATTTTTCTTGAAATATTTCAAATAGAAATTAAAATTGATGTTTACTCAGAAGGAAAAACTAAGTCTTAAATACCAACGATTCCAATTCTTTCATCTGCAAAGCATGGCTCTAACCATTTCCTACTTTATTGGATTTGGTTGAACATACTCTTATCCCAAACAAAAAAGTACTCTCTTATTGCCCTGTTTCACATAACTGAGTAGAATAGAAAATGGAAACATCCACTCCTGCAGGTTGGTTGAGATTATTTTTTCTACATCTAGCAAGTCATAACAAAAACCTCTTAGTAGCCTTTAGCCACTACCTGCCACGGAGCTACTTTTGGTTTAGCTACTACTTTTCCATGTCAATAACATCAGTTTGTGGTAGTACAGAGGCAATCTTAGGCATCCATAACAATGTTTTCTTAAACATTGATTTGAGCTTGCATTCTAGACAATGTTTGTGTAATAGGATACTGTGGGGGGTTAAGTTCAACTTTTGGCCACTTTTGATAAGGTGAAAACTGTACCTTCTAATCAAACTGTTCTTTTTCTTCCTCCTTCAGAGGTCAAGTATCTTAGTTAACTTTGCTCTCCTCCCTTTTCTTCAATTCCCTCTCTCCCACTCTAGTGGATATATGGTCTGTGGGATGCATTATGGGAGAAATGGTTCGCCACAAAATCCTCTTTCCAGGAAGGGACTGTATCCTTGTGCCTTTGGCGGCAGCTTTACCTGTTTTGTTTTCTCTCCCTTTAAACATGTAATGATTTTACCAGGAGAGTAAAGATAGAAGCAAAAAGTTGGGTAAGTGGTGTAATTGTAATAAAAAAGTGAAATTTTTATAATCTGACCACTACTGCAGACTGCCTACCATGATGATTTCTTTTTTCAATGGACTTTTTCTTCTTAAATTACTTCTTGCCTATAGTTCAAAATAGCAATGCTATTTTTCATAAATAGCAGAGACCACCATACCCAAAATGATTAAAATAGTTATAATTAGTAAAAAAGTCACTATTTGAAAGTCATTTCCATTTCCTTTCTACAACTATTTTATGTTTCCACAACATTTAGGCATAATGATTTTTCTCCTTACTGACATCCTAAGCTCTGTCTGTGGCTTCATTGATTTGAATTACTCTTGACACTATATCCAGTCTTTTGTTCTTTTCCTTTTTCTTTTTTCTTTCTTTTTTTTTTTTTTTCAGTATTGGGGGTTGAACCCAGGGCTTTGTGCTTGCATGCTTTGCAAGTGCTGTACCATTGAGCTGTACCCTCAGCCCATTTTTTTTTTTTTTACTTTTTGAGATAGGGTCTCCCCAAATTATGCAGACTCTGGTCTCAAACTTGTGATTCTCCTGCCTCCTTCTCCCAAATCTCTGGGATTACAGGTGTGTGCCACCGTGCCTGGCTATATCCAGTCTTAAATAAGTCAATATAGCATATCCTCCTCAATATATGAGCTTGCACATTTAAAAATTGTAGTTACTCAAATTGTTGGAAGTCAGGTGAGTTTAAAATAATCTTCACTCACTTGACTTTGAGATGTGACATAAAAGTAGATAATTGTTTTTCTAACCAAATTTAGGATTTTACAAAGTATGAATTGAATTCTGCCACTGGGTCTTGAAATAGATTCCTTCAGAAATTTCTTAGCTATCCATGAGCTGGAATTATTGTAAACATATTTGTGTTTTTAATATATAGAAATTAAACTTTACTTTTTTTTCTGTACTGGGGGTTTGAACCCAGGGCCTTGCACCTGCTAAGTGTTCTACCACTGAGCTGTACACCAATCTCTTCTTTATGTTTTATTTTGAGACAGGGTCTCATTAAGTTGCACAGGCTGCCTCTGGCCTTGAATTTGAGATACTCCTGCCTCAGCCTCCTAAGTCATTGGGATTAAAAACGTGCACCATGGTGCCTGACTAAACTTTACATATTAACAAAAGGATATATTGTTACAAATGCAGAAATACCTTACTAATGAACACTGATGAAGATCTATGTCAATAATAACTGACAACTTGAACAATGATAATGCAGAGTAAATTTCATATAGTTATTACATGTGATTTTTGGGGGGGAAATTGGTCATAACAAATATGGTCTATTCTACTAAAAATTCTATTTGATTAAGAAAGTTCTAATAATGAAATCCTTTTATTATATAAGAAAGATTATAACTTTTATTTCAGTAGCATAAAAGGCCAATAGAACAAAACACCTGACTCATTGAAGAGTTGCTATTACAATAGGCATACATTTATTTAGGCATTTATTCACTCTGTTGGACATTAATGAGATAATCTCTAAATTCCTCAGGTAATATTAAATATTGGTACCTTCTAGACTTTCACTGTCCAATAGAACATCACTAGCCACATTTTGCTATTTGGCCCTTGAGATTATAGACTGAACTGATCTGTGGTGTATGTATAAAATGCATACCACTGTTTAAAGATATAAAAAAGCATGTAAAATACATCAATAATGATTTTATATTGATTATGTGTTAAAATGATGATACTTTGAATATATTGACTACAATATATTGTTAAAATAAATCTTCATTGTCTCTTCCAATTCTTTTTTAACATGAACATTAGTACAATTAAAATTATGCATACACAGCTTGCATTTGTGATTGTTATTTTTTCTATTGGATAGTGCTTATCTAGAACATGAGATGACCTCATGGCAGCCTTTTGTTCATAATCAATCTTAAAGTCTCAAGTCATATTTGCTTCATATGCCTTTGTATATAGTCTGAGGTATCATTTTTTGGTCAAATTTCATGTGGCCACTTTGGAAAATTTCTCTTACTTTAAATTAATTATTTACAATTTAGAGATGAATTATATAAACAATGAGGTTTATTTGAAAAATACTATAACCGCTCATTCACACTTAAATGAACAGATTTCATTCAGAAGTAGGAATTACTTTCTTTGTGAGCTTGCCTTTGGAGTGTAATATATTTCAAACAAAGAAGCAAATAAACAGAAAGAATCTTTTCAGTTCTCAGAGTAAAGCTGCAGAGCACATAGTAAACTTGTTAGTGGGAGATGGAAAGCCACAGGGCTTCCTTCTCATTACTGATACAGGCCACTTGGTTTCCACATAGCAAGGCTGTTCTCAGAGAGTTAATTTAGCTCTCCAGGCATTTATCAGGGTTGTTTTTCTCCTATATTGACAGTTTAAATTTAAAAACCAATACAATTAGTATAAACTAAAACATTTTTAACCCAAACTAACTCTTCAGAAAAATACAGAAAGATAATGGCAAAATTGATAATGCTTTATTCTTCCAAAAATTACTCTTCTGGAAGTTCCTTTCCTTTCTTTCATTCTAGTTTGTTTTAGAAAAATATTTGGACCTGAAATGAAATTGTGCAAAAATCAATACACAACATTTATATCCTTGACAGACATGATCCTAGAATTTAGCCTCTAATGCAAAAGTGTGTAGATTGTATGAAGTGTTTACATTCTGTATTCTTTTATCTCAAGTGACAATTACATAGACTATCCAGGTCTTTGATAGTCTAGTGCTATATATAATAATGAGCCTTTAAGGGAACCTAAACATAAAAGGGGAAATTACAACCAGATACTGCCAGTGGAAATTTTTTACTTAATTTAAATTTTGTTTA
This sequence comes from Pedetes capensis, assembly GCA_007922755.1. Lineage (NCBI taxonomy): Eukaryota > Metazoa > Chordata > Mammalia > Rodentia > Pedetidae > Pedetes > Pedetes capensis. The sequence goes on along the minus strand of VMDO01001689.1, from coordinate 9,421 downwards.
AATATGAGTATATAATTTTCAAAAAAATTAATAAGAAGAAATACTATCTATTTGAAAATGTTTCCCTTTGGATTTTTCAGTTTGTTTTACCTACAATTAAAGTTATACTTTAATTTTTAAGTTATGAGACCTCTTGAAAAATAAACTAAACCGAGCCAGGCAAGGTGGTGCATGTCAGTAACCCCAGTGGCTTGGGAGGTGGGGGCAGGAGGATCACAAGTTCGAGACATAGCTTAGTGAGACCCTGTCTCAAAAACGTAAAAAAAAAAAAAAAAAAAAAAAAAAAGGGCTGGAGGTGCAGCTCAGTGGTCCAGCACAAAACTAAACCAAAGGAATTCGTGTTAAACAATGGGCTAATGTGCTACATGGATTTTGAGTGGAATTCTTTCATTAACCTTTAAATGAAATTGTTCTAATTTTACAAGTTTACTAACTTCACTAAACCATGCCAGTCAGACACAAGGGAATATTTATGAAAAGAAGAATTATGCCAATATTTTAGCATATTAAAATAATTCTAGTGTGTACTGGAAGTAATATCTAAGTTTCATATATATATATATATATATATATATATATCAACTATTCCCTAGATTCTGCAGATTAAAAAAAGTAATCGTAGGTTCTCTGACTTTCATCTGGAATTATCAAATTACTTATAAATTATTAATTATTTAATACTGATAGTAACATTGAATTACTCTGGGCCTGAAAATGAGGTAATAACACTCTATCATAACAAACATTATCCCTCTCTCTTCACAGAATTTTAAACCAGAATTTTAAGTAAAAATAGTAAAACAACACAAATCAGGACATCTTATGAAATTGTCATAGATGACTGAAGTTTAAACTCAAAACTATCTTTACATTTTGAAAAACATCATGGGAGTTTCTCAGTGATTGATATGATCCAAATGATATCATAAGAGAGTTTATTGGTTACTAAATCACAGTGTTGACAAAATAAATTCAATTTTAAAAATAAAATACACATTTCCTTTTCCATCCATTAGTTTACTAATTATTTTAATATTCAAATGAACTTTTTTTTTTTTCAAGTACTAGGGGTTGAACCCAGGGCCTCAAGCTTGCATGCCTTGCAAGTGCTGTACCACTGAGCTGGAACCCCAGCCCATTTTCTTACTTTTTGAGACAGGGTCTCACTAAATTATGCAGACTGCCTCTTTGTAATCCTCCTGCCGCTACCCCCCAAGTCACTGGGATTACAGACTTGCACTGCTGCGCCTGGCACCTGAAAGGAACATTTCTAAATTATTCATTTTTATTGTGTAAGGTTTTTAAATTATGCATAAACTCTTATACATTCAATTTTCACAATAGTTTTATGATGAAAAAATACATCACAGTGTGTATGTTGTCATGATATAGCATATAGTATTATCAACAGTTCTTAGACCCATGCTGAATTTCAAGCAGAGAGCAATAAGTATGCCAGGTCCCTTATTTTTCTACATAGTACAAAGACCAGTGTGCTATACCTTTGACCCAGGTTTTGTTCCATCCAAAAATAATTTATAGTAAAGCAGTGTTGAGATGCTTTGTTGGAAGTTTTTCTAAATTCTATTCAGTCCCTCCCTCCCTCCATCCATCCACCCTAAACCCCAACTGGGCCATGATATCCTCTTGATTACCAAAGACTCCTATAGCAGCAGTGTACTTTCAATGAGCTCTTTCCTTAAGTCTGCTTCTTTTAGACACAATTTTTCTGCCTTTTTTTTTCTATTCTATTTCAAATTGTAGGACCTTCTTTGAGCAAGCCCTGTGACATTCCTTTATCTAGAATTTTGGCCAGAGTTCTCTGGACCTGGGTGATGCACATGACAGGCACATGATAGTCATTTGAAAACTCTAGGTTTCAAGAATATTCTTTCCAATTAAAGCTGAAATTTGGACTGCTAAAATACTCCTTCTTGCCTTTCCTTCTGGAGACACAAGAAATTTCAATGAGGATAAAATGACAGTCATATGACATTGCCAAGGAGCCTAGGTACTAAAGAATGGGAAAATGGTTTGCCAAAAATACATTTGAAGAAATAAACATATTAAACTGGATGTCTAATCTTTTAAAAACATGAACATGAGAATTAGGAATGATAAAGTAAAATGAACAATAACCGGAGATTATGGACTTGTATAACCTAGTACAATGATATTTTTTAATTCTTCTCTGAACTGCCACTGAACTTCAACTCTGAAATGCCAGTGCTTACTTCCTAATAAACTTTGCAACTATGATAATACATTGCTTTAGAGTCTAAGTTTGTTCCTTAGTATTAAGGTACAACAGGTTTATCCAAAACAATATAAAATTTATGGCTCTAAGTAAATTTGGGGTATAAAAACTAAGTAATTTTATTCATCTCCTTAAACATATTGCAGATAATCATGAACTAAGAATGAGAGTATTGATCTGTCATTTGAAATTGCATAGAAGAATTCATTTTCATCAGTAGTTTGCTTCTGCTCTTTTATTATTATTTTGTGAAAACACAAGGAAGACAGATTTCATTAAAAGGATAATTGGAGACTCTGAGATTATAAAGACGAAAAAAATGAGTTTAATATGTAGACTCAAGGAGAAAATCTTCCTCTGATTTCCTGGCATTGGAATATTTCACATTAGGTTCCATGAATTACTGTTTGTGTTTCTTAACTTGGATTTGTATGTGAAAAATATGTTCCCTATTTAGGAATATTGACAGTCTTTCTTAAGTCCACATTTGAACTTAAGTTTAAAACAGTATGCTTTGTTAAATAACTATTTAAATGTACTACTTTTGAAATATAAAATTCCCAAAGAAATGTTCTAATTTTAGAAAACGATGAAATCTACTCATACTTTGAAATATTCAATGAAGGAAATTTTATGGAAGCGTGCATATTGTCTGAATCCTATGCTAAATGAAAATGCAATTGAAGTGTGTGAAAGAGAAAGGCAATATGGTCTCCAAACTTTGGTAAAAGAGCCACAGAGTCCCCTAGATAAGAGATATTTTCTAGGTTGCTGGATAGAAGCTCACTATATTAGTCAACTATCTGTTGTTGTGACAAAGTATTTGAGATAATCACCTTATGAGTATGAGAGATTTATTTTGGCTCACGCTTTCAGAGGTTTCAGTCCACTGTTGGTTGACTGCACTGTTTTTGGGCCAGTGATGAGGCAGACGTCATGGAAGGGAGTGTGGGGAAGAACAAAGCTACTCACCTCATGGCAGCCAAGAAGCAAAAAGTGAGAGGAAGGTACTGGGTCCTGATATCTCCTCCCAGGGGATGCTTCCAGAGGCTTAACTTCCTTCACCTAGGCTCTCACACTTCCCAATAACACCACAGGCTGGAGACTGAATCTTTAGCATATAGGCCTGTGAGTGACATTTAAGATCCAAACCATAGATTCACATAGTCCAAAAATTCTTTTTTCATGGATTATGATCCAAGCTGTTAGAATGTGGACATAACAATATAGAAAGGCTTTAATTTAGATTTAATTATTGCAAGGACCTATATTATATCATTTATATTCTTGACTAGAAATAAAGTCAATTTAGAATAAGCATATTTCTGACAATATGACACAGACTTTCAGAGATTCTCAGAAAATTAGTTACTGAATTTTAGTAACATCTAAATTTACTTAACATTTCTTCCAAGGAAGCTGACAGAGTCATCTTTCACAAAACATCTTGAAAATTTTATAAAATAATATGGTCTCACCTTGATGAGCATATCAACTGTGACTATTTATATAGAGAGGGAAAGCTTACCACTGTCTCCTTCTCTACCCAATAAGACTAATATAAAATTCTTTTATTATCTATTTCCTGTTACATAAGATGACTAATTCTGAAAAATTCGTTCACGGCTTCATCATGAGCAATAATCCTATTTTGAGTGCGTTAAAAAAGCATGTAGCATCATGTGCATATATTTCACACTTACTATAATCAGAGAATTTATCCTCTCTGGGCAGAAGGCGTAGCATTAGGGTGGCATAAACGTGGGTAGTCACTAGGAATAGTGAATGGTGAGTAAGGCTAAAATGGCAATTGGAAAGGCCTCCAGGGTATTATCACCCAGAAAGATAGTGTTAGGATACTGAAAAATGAAATTCAATTTGGACATCAGAAGTTTAAATCTAAAGTTTACATCTCTGTCTTATTACTTTTATAAAAAAAGCATTGTGATCTATTAAGGCCATTTTGAATTCTGCCCATGAAGATAAATTTCAAAAAATGTTCCTGTTTACTTTGGAATTTCAATGTCCTACAGAGACACAAAATAGAGAACTGAGAGTCATACTGGCTATTAATATTAGTTATAAAACCAACAACCATCTAGAATCAATTGAGGGGAAAGCTGCATAGGGCTTGGATTCCCTTTGACTATCCATTTCTATTGTTGATGCTGCTGCTATTTTTTTTTTTTTTTTTTTTTTGCGGTACTAGGGATTGAACCTAGGGCCTTGTGCTTGCATGCTTTGCAAGTGCTGGACCACTGAGCTTCACCCCAGCCCATTTTTTTTATCTTTTTTTTTTTATGTATATAGACTGCCTCTGGTCTCGAACTTGGAATCCTCCTGCCTCCGCCTCCAGAGCCACTGGGATTACAGGCGTGCGCTACCATGCCTGGCTTGATGCTGCTGATATTTAAGGCATATGTGAAGGACAGTAAAAAAGAAAATCAAGGGATTTTAGTCTGAAAGATAAAACTGGTCAATTTTTAAAAAGGAGTGATTCCACATTACAGGTTACATTCATGTATTTTAAAGTTATTATTTGATGAGGAAATGGAGTAGCTCCTACTCAGAGTGTGAGAGAGGTGCCATGGAGTCAATGGTGATGCAATATGTCAGATTCCTTTTTGAGTGGTTTCAACAGTGAAATGATATTGTATAAAACATTTTTTTAAATAAGAAAAACAAATAGAAGTTTCCTACATCCCAAACAAGTCCATGGCATGAAATCTTATTCTGAATGTTTGGAGATAGGCAAAAGAAGACACTGCTCATTGAGTTTTTAGCTCTCTGTATGTTTCTCTCTCTCTTCCGCATTATCTTCAAAAAAATAGATACACTGCAAATAACAACCTAGACTGGTCACTTCAGATAGCATAAGAATACTTTCAACAAAAATAAATATATTTTCAGAGGTTTTTTTAAAAGATTCTCATAATACCAATTTCTTGGGAGACAAATACTACCTGAAGTTACAAGTGTATTAATCATAAAGGAATGCACAACTGTTTGCTCTATCTTTCTCTGATATTCTTGCATGTCACTTGCTTTCCTGAAATGGAAGCAAAGCAAATTTGCTTCTCCGGATATGCTTATCACCTTCAAAGCTCTAACCATTTCTTTGCAGTGATCACGCTGTTCAGGTGTGAAATCAAACAATAGAAACTTTGGGTTTAAAGCTAGTGAGATTTTCACATTGGCAAGACTCTCATGAGGAATTTTTTAAGTTCACTGTCAAATTACAAGATGTAATTTGAAATGTTAAGTGGAGCAAAATTACATTGGCCTGCTATCTTTATGCCTTTTCCTATTTTGTGCCCCCTCAATATCCTTTATTCTTCTATTCCCCTCCATAAGAATAACCTATCTCTCTTTCTGACTTTCCTTAAAAACGAGTAACCAAGTCTAGCTCCAGAGAGCAGTTTCACTTCTTGCTTCACCCTTTCCATTTTGCCCCTCCCCTGGTGCCCTCTGCTCTGGCTTCCTGGTTTAAGTTCTGGATGATAACTGACAAAAACAGACAGACTATTACAATTTACCTTTAAATTCCAGATTTCTTTTGATTTATAGCTCAGAAGTGTCGGCTCTTGTTTATTTCATATTGAACCATCTCATTTTGAAGGCAGCATTTCTTACCATTATAAAGCAACCATGTTTATAGGAAGAAGACGAGGCTTCCTATTTAGAAACAAACTCCTTTGATGGGATTCAATGAAAGTGAGCCAGTATATGCTGAAACATTCATTTTTGAACTGACATTTCACTTCCGGAAACTTATTCATATATATAAATAAGACTAAGTGTGTTTTATAAAAGAAAATCTTTCTTTTAAGGTTGCCTGCAGCTCAGCTTTTCTTTTTTTCTTTTTCCAAATCTGGTATACAAAGAATTAAAAAAATGATTTCCATGTTTCCCATATTAATGCAATCGAGAATAATTTACAATCCAAATCAGCAGGATTCTAGTACATGAATGCAAATTGGATCTTTTAAATCAGAAATGAAAGAAATCATTAAATTATAATTGCAAAGTAATATTATCATTCATTAGATAGCTTCCGGGAGCGATGTGAGTTCACTTATGAAGCAGAGAGGGTTGTGACATTCTGTTTTCACTCCTTTTCACTATTTTAAGACATGAATGATGAGAAGACTGGCTTGTCATCCAGTCAGTGAAAGGTCAGATTGTTGCTCTATGGCATGAGTGGCCCAGTGTTTTCATTGATTTGTTGTTCTATTCCTATGTTCTTGTTTATCTTCATTTCATTTTTGTTTTCAGTTGACATGTGGTCAGTAGGGTGCATCATGGGAGAAATGATAAAAGGTGCAGTGCTGTTTCCTGGCACTGATCGTATCCTTCTTAGCAGCCAGTGGTCTCTATGGGTGTCATTCTCAATTAATTCCCTTTTATTTCAAATGCAGTACTGCTGATGGAATACATTCGCTGCCTTTAGAGAGCTTCTGTGAGTCTTGAATGTCAATCAAATATTTACAAACTGGCATTGTGGTAGAGTAATCTGGTCTCCTTGCAAGGCCGGATGTGCATAATAAAGTATAAAATATGAGAGGTTCAGCATGATAGCAACAGGTCTACTTAATTCAGTCCTGCCAAACTAATAAAAGAGATGTACTCTTCTTTATTACCTTTTGTTGCTGTAGACATTTCAAAATTAGGATATGTCTGTAGCTGGATAATAAATGGCAAAATCTTTCAGTGTTAAGACTGGAGATTTATACTTTTATATCATAAGAAATATTCACTTGGCATGGAAATCTTTAATCAGTTAGATTTATGTTCACCCACCAATACAACTGGTTTATTTTTAACACATTCAGAGAGCCTCCATATACACTAATTTTAAAATTAATAGACTTCTTCTAAAATTCCTTTTCTCACTCACAGTATTTTTAGGAATAATATCTCCAATCCTGCTCTTATTTTCATGTTATTAAATGTGATAATTAAAACCTTATTAATTAACAATGACTAAATAAAATCTCTGAAGAAATCATTCAAATCACTTGGGTAAGTAAAAGTAATCCTCTCTTAAGCAGCAAATAATTAACAAGGATTCTAGAGGCTCTGAAGAAGTAAATAGACATGGATGGTGTGGGGTTACTGTAAGGATATGTAACGAGTTCCATCATAATGATTAAAAGTAACTCCCTTAAATTAGCTAAATACTCTACTACATTCAGCCACTTATGAAAATGTTATGTCTTCACCATACTAAAGATAAAACCTCTGCTTAAATAATCATAATTCAAAAGTAAAAACAAGCCTGTAATAATGTGGTTATAATGTATAGTGGTCTACAACTATATCACCTTGGAATCCAATACCACCTGATCTTAGAAGCTAAGCAGGGTCTGGTTTGGTTAGTCCTTGGATGGGCAACTACATGGGAATACTGAGTGTTTTAGACTTGGGAGAAGGACCTGGAAACCCATTCCCCAAAAACAAGCAGCCATTGAAAGCCCTATGAATAGCAGAGAAGCACTGACATAGTGCCAGGCATGGCAGAGTGTTGGAGAATGTTTCGTTCTGTTGTACATGGGTCACTATGAATTGGATCTGACTCAACAGTACCTAGCAAGTGTCTAATAAAAGTAAATCTAATGACTAACATAGTGTATCCATACTATATATTAACTATTTGCTTTTAGTTTCTGATACCTATATTATCTATCATTCTTATCAAGTGTGTATAATACAACATGCAAACTTGAGGATTAAGATTAAATATATTGCACATAGTCTCATACAAGTATATATAATATTTCATATATAATTTCATACATATATTCACTTTATAGTTTAAAAGGAACAGTTTGGGAAAATGACTAAGTCACTCAATTTTTGTTGAATGAAAACTTTATTTAAAATGTTTCATTCAGTTGAGAAGAAAGTTTATACTGTGTTCACTTTTGACTGTTCTTACTAAAAACTTTTTTTCTGACCTTATGTTATACACAGTTATTTTTAAAATCTTTCTGTATATTGCTGTTTTGTCTCATATATATTTTTTATTAAAGGATATGTATAAGTTTACCACATTCATGTTAATGTTATTTCTACTTGGAAGTCATGTTTGCTTGATAAAAACAAAATTCCTCCATATTTTTTCTTAGAAAAAGAATATTTTTATCCCTAATAAGTTATAAACTTGTGTTTGACAGTTGCTAATAAATTTGAAATAGTCCTTACATTTTGGCTAATTGTGGAGAATTTTATGAAAATAAGCTCAATCCATGTATGTTTTGCTTTTCCAGAAAGCAAGAAGTTGGTTGAATAATTGATGATTAAAATAAATATTTGCCACCTCCAAGTTGAAATAATTATTTTTGATTGCTTTCTTCACATTGTTGATTAAAGGAAATTGAAACATATTTCCATAACTGAGTGATCAAACACAGTTTAACATCTATTAGAATTATTTCTTGGTAGAAGTCGAGTATTTTTTTAACTTGGAAGTCAAAATCCCTTATAAATAATGTTTATGGCTGCCAGTAATGTTACAAGGTCATGTTATATGCTGTTGATACTTTGATGTTGAGATTTTTCCTGGATGTCTCATGTGGGGACACATTTGCAAATTTCTTGGAGGACAAATGGACTAGGATGTTTTACTAATTTCAAACACGGTGGTCAAGGCTTAAAATCAGTCTTTTAAAGCAAATTATGACCAATAAATATCAAAATTAAAATGCAAGGCAGACTATTTAAAAATTTACTTGTTACCAAAAGAGGCTCATCCCAAGAGACAAAATATTATATCTAAACCTATTAAATAGAGACTTTAAAATAGAACTAGATAATAGTTATAACATACATCTATCAAATACATTATAAGGAATCATTTTTACTCAAGATACCCTCATTTATATGAAGGTATTCTCAAATAGTTTCTAAAAGCTCCTAACAATATAAGTTATGCATATTTTTTAATGTATAACTCAACAGTACACCTAAGGTATTAAAGATCTTATCTCCTTTTTATATGTCTAAAAATTTTAGCATATAATTTTTAGTTTGAAATCTGGATAGCCACATAGTTCTTAGAATTGTACGTATTTTTATATTTTATGAGATGTATATGTTAATTTCATTCAATAAAATATGTTTTTAACACTACAGAAGAATCAGAATTCAACATCTTCAGGGAGT
>VMDO01001688.1:142577-187386 GCA_007922755.1 Pedetes capensis | reverse complement strand
GCATGCGCCACCACACCTGCCTTAACACGTTTTCTTCTTTAACAAATCCTGACAGCTTACAACTCAGATAATTTTGGTAGGGGAACCAGCACCATTTACCCATTAGAGATGCAGCTCCCAGATCTGGTCTCTTTTTCTTTTTGGAGATACGGTTCGAGAGTATGGTGTGCTGCATCTGTTTCCTCCTCCCTTCTTCTTTCCTTCTCTCCTTCCTCCTTTCCTTCCTTTCACTCTCTTGCATTTGTCAAGACTTCTGTTGTGGCAGATGGCAGAATTCAGAATGTCATTGACTTTGGCCACAAACGAGGACTTGCTAGAAGGGTACTGAGGTGTCTTTCCCAGGCTACTTTCCAGGAACAGATGCCACACGGGAACTGGACCTCTGTGAGGCACCAGGAAATAGTCTGTCTGTCCTTTGCCTCTGCTTGTTTCTACACACCTAATTTGTTTCTTCTTTCTCCGGGCATTTCACACTCATTAACCCACAAGGCAGGAAGTGGCTACCAACAGCTCATCATTTACCCAGGTTCAACTTCTACCCACTGGACAAAAGTTCCTTTTTCTTTGCTCCAGACTCAAATTTCCACACTGGTTCCCTTGGGCCAACAAACCACAATCTGAAGAGTCGACTGTATCATTTGTGAGGCCCAAAGCCAAACGCAGGTGAAGGTGCCCATGACAGTAATTAGAAAGAGTCCGCCTTTCTTCTGTGGTCTTTTCTTGTCACGACAATTTTTATTTTCCTACTTAATGTCAATGGGAGAAGGACCTGGCAATCCACTCCCAAGGCAATCCCGAAACAGTCAGCCATTGAAGACCCTACAAGGGACGCTATGAGTCGGATACTGACTCGACGGCACCTAACAACAACATTTAATGTCATTCTAAGTGGAGAAAAATCTAAATTTTAAATTATTTGCATGAATTCTTCCCTGCATCTTTATTTCATGCAAATCCAGGTTCCACTGTAAATTTCAAAGCATTTAAGTCAGATGCTGTGCTGTTGTTAGGTGCCGTGGAGTCGGTATCTGACTCATAGAGACCCTCATAGGGTTTTCAATGGCTGTTTCGGGATTGCCTTGGAAGTGGATCACCAGGCCCTTCTCCCATTTTGCAGTGCCGGGAATTGAACTCGGGTCCTCAGAGACTGCAGCGCAGCGCTCTACCAACTGAGCTAAATCCCAGCCCAAGTCAGATGCAGAATTGCTAAAATTATACATGTTGTATTTTGTGAACTTGGTGGCCAGAAGAGACAAGAGAAAACAAAACTTATAAAGATGGAGGGAGGAAGAGAGTGACCCCAGTACCCGCCAAGGGATGCTCCTGCAGGCCGGGACATGCTGGCTGGGCTGGGGAGGTCCAGACCCTCACAGGCAGCGAAGGGCCCTGCCAGCCAGCAGACCCCCACGCTTATCCTGGTATTGCCTCTTCCCACAGCCCCACTCACCCACAGTAGACTGCCACCTCCTGGGGCTTTAATGTCTAGGCTGTGCCACACTCACTTCTGCACCAGGGGTGGAAAGAGGCTTGTTCCACCAAGATGCACTCTGGCCAGTCCACCCTCAGGCAGAGATGGCAGCCCCCGAGGCCCACCTCAAGACCCTGTGGAGTGTGTGCACCCCAGCTCAACCCTGTGCTGGGTGCAGAGAGCAGGCGTCTTAGGGCAGGGAGGGGAAGGCCAGGCTTGGCAGAGGACTCCAGGGGGCAGGAAAGGGGCAGCCACAAAAGGAAGCCAGAAGTGTGACCATCCAGGCCCCAGTGCCTTTCCCCTCTCCTCCCAAAGCATTGTTGTTGTTCTTATTGTTAGGTACAGTCAGTGTCCGACTCACAGCGACCCTATATACAACAGGCGAAAGAGTATTATCAGTGCTTCTCTGCTGTTCATAGGGCTTTCCACGGCAGATTGCTTTTTGACAGTGGGTTGCCGGGTCTTTCTCTCAAGCCTACAGCACCTGGTGTTCCCAGGCTGTCTCCCGTCCAAGTACTAACCAGGGCCGTCCCTGCTTAGTTTCCGAGATCTGATGGGATTGGATGCCACAGTGGTAAGGCTGCAGGCCCCAAAGCATAGATTCCCAAAATAAAGTTTTCAGGAGTCTCAACTCAGCAGCCACAGAGCACCAGTCCCCAGCAGAGGACCCTTCCTTCAGCTGGATACTCATTCAGCCAGCTCGAGGGACCGAGGTGGGGGGAAGTGAGGGGTCAACCTGAGAGCCATGGAGGAATGGTTCTTAGAGTGGACATGGGACAACATTGGGAAAATCCAAACAATTGTTATTTTTTCTTACAAAGTCCAAATACCTCCTTTGCCTTCCAAATCCATGAACACTCAGGGCCGTGGGACTAAACTACTCACATTTTCTTGACTCATGAACACTATTCATGGCTGCATTGTACTGAATGGCCGCCGCAGCAGGCCAGCTAAAAGACTTACTGTAGGCTTTAAGATCCTTGTGTCTTGGCCCCAGTCCCACACCCCACACTGTCCCTCCTACTCCTTTCTGATTCCGTCCACATTTCTAACAGGTTCTGGTGTGGGGAGCACTGCTGCTGCTGCTGGCCCAAGGGGCTCACTTAGAGACTCCCCACCCTAGGTAGTGTGGTCCTGTGGTGGCTGCTGGGTAGTGAGTGACCTCTCTGCAGATAGAGGGAGGCTGCCCGGAGCCCATCCAGGGACAGTGGTGGCTGCCAGATGGACTTGCCCTAGAGGCTCCTCCTGCTCCTCTCAAAAGGGAACGGCTAGAAGAAACCAGACCCTAGACTGGGGGCTCTTCTGGGATTTACACGGCCTAATTGAAAACAGGGAAGCTGTCCGACAATTCCTTCCACTCTGTGGATCGGGGTGAGAGGCTGGGTGAGGGGGTGGGAGGCTGTTTGGAGGAAGAAATCAGCAGAGCGAGAAATACACTTCATGTCACCCCACCCTGGCCACCCACAGGGTACCTGCATCCTGCTTACAACTCACTTAACATGGCCTGTCCCCTGGGGTACAGAATGAGAACCAGGAAGGAACAGGGGGTGGCTCCAGCAGGAATCACCAGGAGATAACAGGATCCTCAACACCCACCCACCCCAATCTAATCAGTGTTTTTCAACTGTTTCTGATCTGATGTGTGAAAAATAGAGTCTCATTGTTTTACTTTGCATTTTTTCATCATGACAACTTGTATTTCTTCTTCTGTGTTTTGCCTGTTTATATTCTTTGGCAGCTTTTCTAGTAAACGGTCTTTTTCTTAGTGATTTATAATAGCTCTTGGGTTTTTTGTTACTATCAATCCTTTAAGGGGCTGGAGTTTAGTTCAGTTGGTAGAGTGCTGCTCTGTGCTCTCTGAGGCCCTGCATTCAATCCCCAGCACTGCAAAAATGGGAGAAGGGCATGACAATCCACTGTCTAAGCAATACTGAAACAAGCAGCAATGGAAAACCCTATGAGTTGGACCTGACTTGACAGCACCTGACAACAACAATTAATCCTTTATAGATGTTGTAAGCATTTGTTGAAACAGAGTCTCAGTGTGTAGCCCAGGCTGGCCTGAAACTTACTATGTAGCCCAGGCTAGCTTCAAACTCACATCAGTCCTCCCGCCTCAGCCTCTTGAGTGCTGGGATTACAGGTGGGTGCCACCACAGCAGGATCGCTGTCTTTTAACTTTATAATGCATGAATTACTATCCACAGGGCAGTCTCTCTGAACCTCAGATTTTTTTTATCTTGTTGTTGTTGTTAAGTGCCATTGACTCTACGTACAACAGGCGAAACACTATTGTCAGTGCTTCTCTGCTATTCATAGGCAGGTTGATTTTTGGGAGTGGGTTGCCAGGTCCTTCTCCCTTTTTGTTTTATCTAAGAGATAAGAAGACAGCTGTCACCTTGTTTTCTGGGCATAATGAACAGGGTAACAGACATGCAAGTACTTGGTCATGTCATCATTTCTCAATTAACATGGATTTTGCTATCATCTTAGAGCCCAACTTCTCTGTTACATTTAAAGACTCCCCAAGTCCCAGGCAGCCCTCACTCATCTTCAATAACGTAAAGCTCCATGAATTTGAGTACAGCAGAGCACGTAGCATGCTAACTGGATGCATTTCTGGGTGGAATCTCATTTTGATCTTATGGGTTTTTTCACTGAAATGTTTGCAAAAGTTGGAACAGGACTCTAAAGGGCATGAGAAAGACCAAGTGAGATTCTGTCTAACATGACCTTCTTCCTTTGTCCTGCCCCCTGCATCAGCCAGCCACTGAGTACTGCAGCCTGCAGGAAGGCCTGCCCTATCTGGACATGGTGATTGCAGAGACCCTGAGGATGTACCCACCGGCATTCAGGTACACTTACGGTGCCACCCCTACCCACCCTGCACCTGGGAGCCCCTTGAGCATTGCTTTCTGGAGCCCTCACTTGTCCTCAGTCTGTTGCCACCTGCATTATCACATGTGCAGTTGGAGGCAGGATCTGAGTAATTCCCTTGTATCCCACAGAACACCAGACACAACACCTCAGATGTCTGGCCCATGCCCCTGCAGGGTAACTACCTTCTCCAAGCATCACCCATGTTTCTTCCCATGGCCTTCCTTCCCAGCCCAGGCCAGTCTCTTTGGCCTCCCAGCCTTTGACGGAGTCTGCCAGTGCCCCTACCTATTCATTCATTTGCCCATTGTTTGTTGTTTTTGTTGTCAGGTGCTGTTGAGTTGAGTCCGACTCATAGCGACCCTCATAGGGTTTTCAATGGCTGACTGTTTCGGGATTGCCTTGGGAGTGGGTTGCCAGGCCCTTCTCCCACACCCATTGTTTAGTGAGCATCTATTCTGTGCCACACACTGGAGAATTAGCCTGTGTAGAAAATAGGTCAAAGACCCTGCCCGTGGAGCTGACATTCAGAGTGGGTCCCTCCCAGCCTGGGCATGCTCTTCCCTCAGGAGCCAACAGCCCCTACGGGTCCCATCCTCAAAGCTCTTACACAAGACTCCACAGCCATGGATGTCCAACTCTTACATGCCTCACCTGTTCCCCTTGCCTCTCCTCTCATACTTTCAGCTGTCACCATTCTTCATACTATGCTCTCACATACTTTTCTACCACCCTGCAACATGTCACTAAGGTGCAGTCTGTCATGCCAACTTGTAAGTGCCCTGAGAATAGGAACCAAAGTTCCCTAGATGAGGCATCCCATGGAGAAGGGCCCCCTAACCTGCATCCTTCAAAGGCAATGAAACAACAGCCAGGTGTCAAGGGCTAGACACAGAAGCAGCACAAAGCGTTTTACTGTGTCCCATAAATCCCACGCAGCACCTCTATGAATGAGCATACCACCTGGACCAGATGGAGATAGCTTTTGCCTTTTTGAAAGAGAAAAGGTGGATGATTTCAGGGTATCTCAAAATGACATTTCAAACCAAAAACATAACCAAGAATGTGACTGTAGATATTGTCCGAGATGTTCAGATCTTGAAGCATATATATAGAAAATTGCTTTGGTAAGCCAGGTGCTGTGGCACACACGTGCGATCCTAGCGACTTAGGAAGCTGAGCTGCCTCCTGCAAGGATCATGAGTTTGAGGCCAAGGGCACCCTGTGTGAGCCCTGCCGCTGGGCTGCTGTGGGACCTTGGCCACACCACGTACTACCTGGGCTTCTCCATCCACATGTGAAGTGGGAACATAACACCTGTTCTGTTTCTCCCACTAGAGTGCAGGGAGACTCGGAGGATGACAGCTGTGGAAGCAGCTGTCTCAAAATTTAAAAAGTTATAAAGGGGTCTAGGGTGTGCAGTTCAGTGGTAGAGTGCTTGTCCAGCATGTGGGAGGCCCTGAGTTCAGTCCCAAGCACAAAGGAAGGAACGAAGGAAGGAAGGAGGGAAGGGAAGGAGGGAGGGAGGAAGGAGGGAAGGAAGGAAGATGGGAGGAAGAGAGGGAGGGAAGGAGGAAATTGCCTTGGTGTGGGCCGCAGGTCTCTCAGTACAGAAGAGGTCAGGACTCAGGGCCTTCCCCTTTGTCTTACTGAAACCAGCAGGAACACCTGATTTGATGGCTTTTGCTTAGAACAGGCAATCTGCCTCCAATCTTCTTTTTTCTTTTTCATGATTTCTATCCAGCTTTCTTGCTAGACTGTGGGCAACTAGTATGCATATTAAAATGAAGTTCAGAGCTGGGCGCGGTGGCGCACACCTGTCATCCCAGTGGCTTGGGAGGCGGAGGGAGGAGGATCGCAAGTTCGAGACCAGAGGCAGTCTGTGTAACTTAGTGAGACCCTGTCTCAAAAAGGAAAGAAAATAAAAATGGGCTGGGGGTGCAGCTCAGTGGTCCAGCACTTGCAAAGCATGCAAGCATGAGGCCCTGTGTTCAACCCCCAGTACTGGGGAAAAAAAAAAAATGAAGTTCAGAACAAAACATGCAATGTTAACAGAACAAGGCAGCTTAAAGGAAAGAATCCCTCCCTGGGCCTCAGAGACGGAGGTAACTGGGTGAGGCCTCAGCGTGGTGGCTAAGCTTCCTGGTGGAGAGGGAACTGGCTGAGTTGAACAGTTGGCTCCCCAGCAGGACAACAGTATATAAACTGACCAAAAGACACATTATTCCTGGATCTGAACCCCATCAAGAATTCATCCCATGGCTAGGCGAGGTGGCACATGCCTGTAAGCCCAGCACTAGGAGTCTGAGGCAGGAAGATCATGAATTCAGGCCAGCCTGGGCTACATAGGGAGACTCTGTGAAAGAAGAAAGAAAAAGAAAAAAGAAAGAAAGAAAAAAAGAAGAAAGAAAAGAAAGAAAGAAAGAAGAAAAGAAAGAAGAAGAAAGAAAAGAAGAAAAGAAAAGAAAAAGAAAGAAGAAAGAAAAAAGGAAAAAAGAAAGAAAAGAATGGAAAGAAGAGGGGGAGGGAGATGGAGGAAGGAAAGGAAGGAAGGGGAAAAGAAAAAGAAAAGAAAGGAAAGAAAAAAAAAGAAAATTTCATTTCATGAGGCTTCGTCAAGGTGACATGTTAAGGAATGAGGGGAAGAGGCGCCAACATGCAGAGGCTGTGGCTGCTTCCCCTGGCGATCGATCCCTCATAAACAGCCAGTCGGAGCAGGCATTGCTGTGGGGAGCAGGAAGTGCACTCTCACTTGAGGATCGGACAGGAGCTCAAGAGCCTGGATGAACAGGTTAAATGTCCCTTATAAAGTGGTATACAGCCCCCATAGACATCAGACGGATCCAGAGGGAGCATTAGCCTGGGCTCTGCCACTGGGCTGCTGTGGGACCTTGGCCACTCACTGCCTAGGCTTCTCCGTCCACACATGAGGTGGGAACACAACACCTGTTCTGTTTGTCCCACTAGAGTGTGGGGAGACTCGGAGGATGACAGATGTGGAAGCACAGCTTCCCTCTAGCAGCTGCAGCACGAGGTATGAGGCCAGGTGCACCAGGGACCAGTGTTCATGTCCCTGGCCAGCTTGGTCTTGCTCCTGTGGGTGCCCAGCCTCCAACCCTCACCTGCCTCCACGCCCACCTCACAGGCAATGTGAACCTCATCAGCCCTGCCGCCTTCTCTCCTCCAGTGACAGAAGCCAGGGGCCAGGCAGTCTGACTCATCTAGACACGAGGCCACCACATCAGCCAGGCATGAGCCTTGGAGATGAATCTAGGGAAGTGAGCATTTCATTTCATTTGACTTTACATTTTATTTTATTTGTTATATTATTTTATTTTCTCTTAGGAAAGCATGTAGATGTTTCTCAAGCACTGATACAAGTTATCTGTAAAAGAAACTCAAAACGAGCCAGGCTCCATGGCACCCACCTATAATCCTAATGGCTCAGGAGGTGGAGGCAGGATGATCACAAGTTCAAGGACAGAGGCATCTCATGTAACTCAGGGAGACCCTGTCTCAAGATAACACATATAAAAGGGATTGCAGTAGGGTAGTGGTAGAGCACCTGCAACGTATGTGGGAGGACCTGGGTGTCACTCCCCAGTGCCACACACACACACACACACACACACACACACACAAAAAAAAAAAAAAAAAAAAAAAAAAAAAAAAAAAAAAAAAAAAAAAAAAAAAAAAAAAAAAAAAAAAAGAAAAACAAAAAGAAAAGAAAGAAAGGAAAAAGAAAAGAAAAAAAAAAAAAGAAATGAAACTCAGAATGACCGATAAAGAAAATATAAGAATTCTCAGTTGCCAGGCGCAGTGGCACATGCCTGTAATCCCAGTGGCTCGGGAGGCGGAGGCGGGAGTATCGCAAGTTCGAGACCAGAGTCAGTCTGCGTAAATTAATGAGACCCTCCCTCAAAAAGTAAAAAAAAATGGGCTGGGGGGCACAGCTCAGTGGTCCAGCACTTGCAAAGCATGCAGGCGCTAGGCCCTGGGTTCAACTCCTAGCACCACCAAAAAAAAAAAAAAAGAGTTCTCAGTTAGGGGTTCGCAATGTGAATCCAGACTTCCATGCAATGTAGCTCAGCCCATTTTGACAAGGGACCAGGCCGCACCAAGAAAAAAGGCCCTATTCTCCAGCTTCCAGGGCTCCTGGATGTGGGTCCAAGCTGATTCTGGTAAAGATGGAAAAGCTGGGGTGCAAGGGCATGGCCTTGTCTGACCCTTCATACCCCAGGCTGTGCCCAGAGTTTTAGTGCTGGTGTTTGCTGCCAGCTCCAGGCACGTGTTGACAGCATTAGCAGCTCAGAGTCCGAGCACAGAGTCCCCAGCCAGGCCTCTCATTGTTCCTGTCTGTTACAGGGAAGCTCAAAACAGAAAGATGGAGCAGAGAGAAGAGCCTCACAGTTCCTTTTAATTCCTTTTATGAGCAGAAACAGTGTATCACTGTAATTCATATCATCATTGTAATTCCTCCAAGATATTTTTATTGTTGTTGAGTTCTGTCAAGTTGGATCCAACTCATAGCCCCCCTACGTACAACAGAACAAAACACTACCCAGCACTATGCCATGCACACGATCCTTTTACGTTTGAGCTCAATGTTGCAGCCACTGTGTTTCTTCTCATTTTGAGTCGTGCCACATCAGCAAAAGGAGGTCCCAGAGGTTTTACTCCATTCCCATCATTAAGGTTGACTCGACTTTGAGGAAGCAACTCTTCCCCAGGCATTTCTTGGGTATCTTCCACAGTGGGAGGCTCATTTCCTGGCACTATATTTGACAGTGTTTGTAATTCATAGGGTTTTCAGTGGCTAATTGTTTTGAGAGTGGGTTAGCCACATCCTTCTCCCTAGGCTGGCTTAGTCTGGAAGCTCCACTGAAACCTGTTCACCATGGGTGGCCCTGCTGGTATCTGAAATACCAGTGGCACAGCTTTCAGCATCACAGCAACGCGCAAGCCCCCACAGCACGAGAAGCCATGCGGGGACAAAGATATTTAGGGAATCTTAAACTTATACCTTGAAGGAAGATCCAGCATAGGATTATTTTTAATTTTTAAAATAATTATGTATATTGCCAGAGTAGCATGCTTATGCTTAAAAACAAACCCCATAAACGGTACAGAAGGATGTGAAGGAAAAGGGTCCCTCAGCCCCTGTCCCAGTTCCACCCCTGTGAGGAGGTAACGGTAGAAGTTGAAGTATTGTTCGTCAGTTTTTCATCACTGTGACAAAATGCCTGAGACCCACAACTCAGGGGAGAAGGATTTACTTGGGGTCAGGGATTCAGAAGCTTCAGTCCGTGGGCGGCTGGCCCTATGGCTTTAAGTTTGAGGAAGAGAGAAATATGGCAGAGGAAGGGCATGGCAGAGGGTGGGCGCTCACCTCTGGGCAGCCAAGAAAGGGGGTGGGTAGCAGAAGAGACGGGGATAAGATATCCCCTCCAAAGCCACAGCCCTGATGACCCACCTCCTCCAATGAGGCCCCACCTCCTCGCGTCTACCACCTCCCAGTAATGTCATCAAATTATGAATCCATCAATAAATTAATCCATCGATCAGGCCAGAGCCATGATGATCCAATCACTGCCCCAAAGCTCCAGCTCTGAACACTGTACCAAAAGCCCAAGCCTCCAACACATCAGCCTTTTTGGGAAACACTTTACATCCACACCATAACAGGTATTCTTTCAAAATCTTGTGCTCACATGCCAGCTTAGGTAGTCTACTCTGTAAAAATAAAACACAAACGAGAGTATCCATCACCATCAGCAAAACAAACAATCCAACCAGATGTTTTCTTCTGGAATAGAAGTCATTCTCCACAAAGATGCAAAGGGAACCAGATTTTCAAACTCAAATTTCTC
This sequence comes from Pedetes capensis, assembly GCA_007922755.1. Classification (NCBI taxonomy): domain Eukaryota; kingdom Metazoa; phylum Chordata; class Mammalia; order Rodentia; family Pedetidae; genus Pedetes; species Pedetes capensis. Next base: position 177,171 of record VMDO01001688.1, on the reverse strand, counting down.
TTAGGTAAAACCACACCAGGACTTAACCTTGTTGTTAGGTGCCGTGGAGTTGAGTCCAACTCATAGCGACCCTCTGTACAGCAGAAGGAAACACTCCCCGATTCTGTGCCAGGCGTACGATCTTATTTATGTTTAAGCCCGTTGTTGCAGACACTGTGTCAATCCATCTAGTGGAGGGTTTTCCTTTTTTTCATTGACCTAGAGCTTTCAAGTTCAAAGAGACAGAAAGTAGAATGTTAGTTGGTCAGAGGGCAGGGGAGTCAATGGTTTGTGGGGACAGGGTTTCAGTTGGGGAAGAAGAAAAAGGTCTGGTTGTGATAGTTATATGACAGTGTGTGTATTTAATGCCAAAAATTATACATATTAAACTGGTTTAAATGGAGCTTCGTGTAGTGGCACATGCCTTTGTAATCCTAGCAACTCAGGAGGCTGAGGCAGGAGGATCTTGAGTTCAAGGCCAGAAGCAGCCTGCACCACATAGTGAGACCCTGATTCCAAAAGTATAAAAAAGGGAGGGCTGGAGGTGCAGCTTACTGAGCGTGTGCAATGCCTTGGTTTCAAAGTACTGGGGGAAAATATGTTTAATTTTATGTTATGTATGTTTTACCACAATAACAACAACAAAAATAAATCCAACCTCACAGAGACCAATATGGCTTTAGAATATTCCAGAATTATCGTAGCAGCTGATAGACAGTTTGTGTCTGTTGTAGTCAGATGCCTTCCAGACTTGTTCTAGGAGTGTGAAATACAGAAGATTTTCCATTCATTCCAGGCACTTGGAGGAGGTAGGGAAAGGGGCAGGGGCGTGAGCCAGAGGGGCGGTGGGCACGCATCCCTCAGTATGCCAGGCAGGTGGGGAAACAGGTCTTCTCTACACAGGGAAGGTGTCTCGGAGGCTGAGCTGTGACTGGCACCACCATGTCACCTGGGAGAGGAAATGCCGAGGTGAGGAGGGCAAGGAGCGGCGCTTTGTTTTCTACTGTGCGCCAGAGCTGCCAGGGCTGGCTGGCCTCAAAGTCAGAGGAAACTTCAGTGTAAGCTGATTGAAATGGGGCAGCGTCTAGGACATGGTAGTTTAGGGATTAATGGATCCAGGGAGGCAGGGGTCCTGACAAGAGTCTTTACCTCAAGTGAGTGATCTGCTACCCTAATAGGAAAGCTGTTAGCACACATAAACGTGTTGTTGTTAGGTGCTGTCGAGTCGATATCTGACTCATAGCGACCCTACATACAACAGGTGAAACACTATTGATTGTCAGTTGTTCTTTGCTGTTCGCAGGGTTTTCAATGGCGGATTGATTATTTATTTATTTATTTATTTATTTATTTATTTAGTGGTACCGGGGGTTGAACCCAGGGCCTTGCGCCTGTATACTTTGCAAGGGCTGGACCACTGAGTTGCGCCCCCAGCCCCTTTTTTTTTTTTTTTTTTTACTTTTTGAGACAGGGTCTCTTTAAATTACACAGACTGCCTCTGGTCTTGAACTTGCGATCTTCCCGCCTCCGCCTCCAGAGCCACTGGGATTACAGGCGTGTGCCATAGCGCCTGGCGGTGGACTGATTTTTAGGAGTGGGCTGCCAGGTCCTTCTCCCGAGCCTACAGCACCTGGTGTTCCCAGGTGGTCTCCCATCCAAGTACTAACCAGGACTGACCCTACTTAGCTTCCGAGATCTGACAGGATCAGATGCCACAGGGCTATGGCTGCAGGCCACACATAAACTTGTTGTTGTTGTTGTTGTTAGGTGCCGTCGAGTCGGTATCCGACTCATAGCGACCCTCATAGGGTTTTCAATAGCTGACCGTTTCGGGATTGCCTTGGGAGTGGATTGCCAGGCCCTTCTTCCATTTTTTGTGGTGCTGGGAATTGAACTCAGGACCTCAGAGACTGCAGTGCAGTGCTCTACCAACTGAGCTAAATCCCAGCCCCACACATAAACTAGTTTGCTTTAATTGCTTAAAACAATCTGTGGAGTGATTTCCTGGCTTAGAGTCTTACCTTTCTGGCGAGAATTTTTGGGAAGAGGCAGGAAGTCACATTAACTCAGGAGGGCTCCATGCTCAGCCCCAAGAGTGCAGCCAGGTTGCTACAGCATTGTGGACCCAGTTCCCAGGCTTCTGGCTGCTCCACAACCATGAGGCAAAGCTTCCGAGCAAGCCAGCTGCTGCCAGGAAGGGAGACTTGCTTGTGTGTGCTTGCACAGTGGGCATTGCTGTGAGCAGCTGTGGCGAGACAGGACACTGGAACTCTCCAGGAACCAAGAAGGGTCATAGCTGACAGGCTCACAGACACCTGAGCCGGGGACTGGAAGGTGCCTCAGAAGCCACCATGGTCTCAGCAGTCAGCCTGCAGTGTGGCCGCATGGCCCTGCAGCTGGGAACAGCAGTCCCAGGCTCAGGCCTCCATGGGGTCTGACCCACAAAGCCCTCACCTGTAAGGGAGGCCGGCACCCCCTGACCTGCTCATGGCCTTGGTCCCAAATACTAGTGCTTAGCTACCTCTCCCCATGCACCCCAAACTGCTCCTGAGATTTCTGGTTTCAGGTCTTTGCTTCCCTCTCATATGTTATTGTTCGGTGCCGTCGAGTCAGTGTCTGACTCATAGCAGCCCTATATACAACAGGCGAAACACTATTGTCAGTGCTTCTCTGCTATTCATAGGGATTTTAATGGCAGATTGATTTTTGGGAGTGGGCTGCTGGGTCCTTCTCCCAAGCCTACAGCACCTGGTGTTCCCAGGTGGTCTCCCATCCCAGTACTAACCAGGCTTGACCCTGCTTAACTTCCCAGATCTGATGGGATCAGGCACCACACACAGTGATACGGCTGCGGGCTCCCTCTCCTGTGCACGGCTTTATTTCATGGAATATAGTCAGTGGCCTAGAGGACTGCAGAATGTCCATAGGATGGGCCATGCAATGTCTGGTACCTTGGCATGACAAGCATCCATGGAAGGCGGGGGCAGATGGCAGACAGCAGGGCTGGACAGTGAGATGGGAGGAGAGGAAGCCAGAGGGTGAGCCAGGGCCCTTTGAAGAGGCCTGACTGTAAGGAGGAAGCCAAGAGACTGGAGCTGGGGGATACCCCACCAAGCCCATGGCAGAAAGAAGCCTCTGGAAGGCTCCTTTGCACCCCAATAGGAGGCTCACAGAGGGCTCCTCATTGCTTGGCCAATGGATGGACGAGGGAATGGATGAGGCAGGTTCACCAAGGGTCAAGCACGTCCAAAGGGCCTGGGCTTCTGGACAGTGGAGGTTCATGGGGTGAGGGCTTGGTCACCAGCAGTGTCACCCTGGGCAGAGAGCAGGTCCCTTCCCCAGCCTCATTCCACACCCCACCCGCCAGCCAGTGAGCTTTCCTCCTCCCTGTCTCCTGCAGGTTCACCCGGGAGGCCTCACAGGACTGCGAGGTGCGGGGGCAGCGCATCCCCGCAGGCACCGTGCTGGAGATGGCTGTGGGCGCCCTGCACCATGACCCGGAGCACTGGCCACATCCCGAAACCTTCGACCCCGAAAGGTGAGCTCTGCCCTATTCAGGGCCCCAAGAATTGTGAATGTATGGGATAGAGATTTGGGGTGGCTTCAGCAGCTGGGAGGCCAGGATAGAGTTGTCTCCAAATAGTCAAAGGTCACAGCAATTCAGACAGCTCACGGGGCATCACTTCCAAAGGAAAAAACAATGCCAGTTTTAAATGCCCCAAATGAAATCCAGAAATTTAGCATTTTGGCAGCAGGGCATATAAGGGACAGTGTCTTCCGTTTGTTCAAGTCAGGAAGCAGGATGTGGGGCCATATTTCAAGTGGGCACCAGAAAGCAATGAAATATCATTTCCATACAATACCATCATATCAGCGACATTGTGCCACGAATCTAAATTCACGAGGCCTGGCAGGCCTGGCTCCTCCTCCTCCCACTGACATGGATTTGATCCCCTAACTTCATTTCTGGACTCCATGATGTGAAGTGTCTGAGCAGGTCTCTGCAGCCCACTCCTTGTCCAAATCAGTCACTGTCGCCTCCTCTGCGAGCTGCCGGAGGAAGGCTGGCCAGGAGCCCCTGAGGCTCTACCTTGAATGGCTGCCACTGAACCCAGCCCCATTCTACAGCCTGGAGACTGTGGGACTGGATAAATAATATCCCACTGCTCAGAACCTTCTAGAAATACGGTACAGATCAAGAACTACAAAGGGCAGCTATGGGGCTCACAGTACCCAAAAGAAGTCCAGAAATAGTAAGAAGCGGGCTGCCTGTGACAACATAACTGCCACCCAGCTCTGCTATCACAGAACACAGGTGGCAAGAGCTGTGACCTGGTAGCCCACTGGACAATTCCAAGGAAGGGCCTCCAGCCATCCAAGTACTGCAGCTCTCAGGGCCTCATGTTTCCCTTGCTTGGGTCAACAGAACGAGCGCAGTGGAGGCAACTGCCAGGGTGGCTTCAAGATGGGGGACTGGGACCAGGGATGGCCATGGTGCCCAAGGACTTCACTGAGGAGGAAGCAGGCGAGGCCACATCCTCCTCTGTGCTGGGAAGGGGGAGCCATGGGCCAGGTCAGGACCATCGTGGTCAAGCCATGGAGTTTGTGGTCGTCAGCTGGGCTCCTGAGCTGAGGTTTAGCTTGGTTGGTGCAGTGCTGCTCTGTACATTCTGAGGCCCTGGGTTCGATCCCCAGCACCTCAAAAACAGGAGACCTGGCAGCCCATTCCCAAAACAATCCTGAAATAATCAGCCATCAAAAGCCCCATGAATAGCAGAGAAGCCCTGGCATAGTGCCGGGCATGGCACAGTGTTGGGTAGTGTGTCGTTCTTTTGTACTTAGGGTCGCTTTGAGTCTGACCCAACTTGACAACACTTAACAACAAAAACCCGGGCTCTTGGGCTCATGAGAATGACCTTGAGTTCATAAGGAGAGGCGGGAGGGCGCTGCTGACATTCCAACATGGCAGCCAACTCTTTGGCTTGCGTGGTGCCTTTAGGGCTGAGCAGCAGGGCAGCGAGCAGTGAGACTGGAGGGCGGGGAGCCACAGTCACCTACTCCCAGAGCCCTAGGGACGGTCCTGGGGGAGACAGGGTTCTGTTGGCCTTGAACCCATAGAGTTTACCCCCTAATGGGAGGAACGGGGTCTCAGAGCAAGGGGTTGCTCAGCCAGAAGAGGGACATCAGACGGACAGAAGCAGGTGTCCCAGGCCCGCCCTGACCTCTCCACGACCTCCAGGTTCACAGCGGAGGCCCGGCAGCAGCAGAGGCCCTTCACATACCTGCCCTTCGGGGCTGGCCCCCGGAGCTGCCTCGGGGTGCGGCTGGGGCTGCTGGAGATCAAACTCACGCTGTTCCGCCTCCTGTGCGACTTCCGCTTCGAAGCCTGCCCGGAGACAGAGGTGAGGCCCTGGCTCTGGGGTGGGGGCACCAGCCTCTGGGAGACACCCCAGTTTCTCGATCTGTGAAAAAGGATGATGAAAACAATACCCTCCACCTCTTACTATCCCCTGAGGTTAATGAGTTAATAATACTCCCTTCGATCAGAGCCAGGCGGTAATGACCCGGGGATACGTTTCTGTTATTAATATTCTCGGCACAACAGGACAATGGTCTCACGGCACCAAAACAGAAGCCCAGTGTGCACAGTGGGTGACTTGCGGCCTTTGTCCCCCAGAAGCCAGGGATGCTTCCTCTGGCTCCTGACCCTTGAGGCCCTGTCTGCTTGGAGAGAAAACAGAAAAGTCCCTGCGCCTAGGACTGTGCGCCCATCTGCCATGCCCTTGCCACCCCCTCCTTGTCTCTCTCCTGTCCCCCACGCGATGCCCAGGGGCCGCTGCATCAGTGGCAGTGACACACGTTTCCTAACACACACCTTCACCCTTGAGGTTGCAGAGTGGCGCACAGACCCTGCCTGCACCCAGATGTCAGGACCTGGCCCATGGCTCCCTCTTCCCATCTCAGAGGAGGATGTGGCCTCCCCCACTTCCTCCTGAGTGAAGTCCCTGCGCACCACGGCCATCCCTGGTCCCACCTTCAGAGCTGCCTCCCCTCCATGCTATGCACTCCAGGCCCAGAGGCAGGCCAGGGAGGTTAAGTCAGAATCCTTCCCGGGAAGTTATATTATTCTCAGTCTTCAGATGAGGAACCAGAGTTCCCAGAGGCTAAGTGATTTGCCAGAGGCCACACAGCTGGACTCCAGGCTCGGTCACAGCAGGGAGCAACTCTGTTGTGTGTCGGAGCCTCCAGCATCCAGCTTAGTGCCAGGTGCTCACACACGCAAAGGTTAGCGAACAAATGGATGAACAGCCGCAGAGCAAAGAAGCTGGCGTGCGAACCCAGACCCTGCTCACTCCAAACCCTCCCTGTTGGCATCCGGGAGCCTCTGTGCGCAGCGTCCACTGTTCCTCCCAGCTGGACCTTCGCGCTCGTCCGTGCCTGTGTCATGCTGGTGCTTCTACCAGGAAGCCCTCTGCAGTTACAGACCCGGACATCCCGCACGAGGGGACAGATAAGGGAATAGGGGACAGAGTGACAAATCCAGATTCAGAGAGTGGTAGCACCTCTGACGGGCTGGGATTTAACTCAGCTGGTAGAGCGCTGCTCTGCAGTCTCTGAGGTCCCGAGTTCGATTCCCAGCACCACAAAAAATGGGATAAGGACATGGCAATCCATTCCCAAGGCAATCCCAAAACAATCTCCCATTGAAAACCCTATGAGGGTCACTATGAGTTGGACACGACTTGAAGGCACCCAACAACAACAAGCATCTCTGACAAATGGAGACCATGGGCCAGGATCGCTGGTCCCGGAGGAAAAATGAGTTTGGCTGGGGTATTGCCAGGGAACCCTTCAACCAAGGTCTGCCAGCCAGGGCTGGACCAGGAGAGATGGACAGAGAGAGGGCCTGGGCTGCTGACTGCTTCACAAGCCCAGGGTAAAGTACTTGCTTTGGCAGTCGTCAAACCTCAATGTCCAGGCCAGTGTTCAAACACAGTGCTTCTGCCAGACACCCCCAACTCGTGAGTCCCCAGAGCCTGCTAGATCCTGGGAAGATTCAGCCTGAATTGAAGATGGGGCTGAGCCCACTTTGCATTACCCACTCCAACTTCCCATTACAAGGTTTCGACTCCTCTTGTCCTCTGTTACTGCCCCTGCCTGCAATGTCATCCCCTCACCTTGTGCCCCCTCCCTAATCCCATCCTGAGAGAAGTCCTGCTCACCCGGCTTTTCCATTCTCAGCCCCACCTAGGCAAGTTCCTCCAGGAAGCCCTCCCTGATTTTGCCTGCCCCAACCCACCTTTCCTATTCCTAAACACCTGTCTGTTTCAAGTTTGTCTACATCTATGGCGTGCCTCTTGCTCCTGTAGCTACATCTTAATTATAAGCCACTCAGATCAAAACCACAGTCCTGAGTCTGCACCGCCACCTTAGGAGCACTCTCCACCCAGATTCAGACCATCTTATTTCTTGGCACATCCCTTGTCTCTAGCCTGACTCCCGAAGGCCTCTGCAAAAGCTTGCTCAAGTCCTAGCACTGAACGCCAGCTGCCCCTTCTTTGCTCTCAGCTGTCACATCAGCCACTGCATCATCATGTTACACACACTCAAGGAGAAAGCTGGCTCCTGGAGTAATTCTTTGACTTTTCTTCGAAGCACCCAGTCCATCATGGCCTCTGCCTTGGAAGTTGGACACAGGGAAGCTTCTGGAACGTCAGGGAGGCCAGGCCACAGTGCGGGTGAGCAGAGAATGCAGTGAGCTGCGAGAGAACGGCAGGGGTGGCTGCAGTGGTGACCTCTGCTCTCCACGTTCTCCTCGGGTGACCTTGGATGCGTTCCTTGGCCTCCCTGAACTTCCATTTCTTCATTTGTAAAGTGAGATGCTGCTGTGTCTCACCTAGCCTTCTAGTGTGTATGAATAAATGCAGGCCAGATGGATCCTTACTCAGGGGTATTTCATTCACCTGGGCAAAGGAGATGCTCATCTTATTAACTGTGTGCTGCTGGGAACCCTTCAATCCATGACAGGCAGGTGCACTTGGCTTCTAGAAGGCCTATGGTCCAACGAGAGGTAGCTTTGTCCACCTCCCTCAGCCTACGGGTAGATTTCCCAAGCCCCACTCCAGGCCCTGTTCTGAGGAAGTTTTCCTGTAGCTATGGTTAACTGAGCCTGCACTGTGGCATCTGATCCCGTCAGATCTCAGAAGCTAAGCAGGATTCGGCCTGGTTAGTACTTGGATGGGAGACCGCCTGAGAACACGAGATGTTGTAGGCTTGGGAGAAGGACCTGGCAACCCACTCCCAAAAATCAATCTGCCATTGAAAACACCATGAACAGCAGAGAAGCACTGCCAATAGTGTTTCGCCTGTTGTACATAGGGTTGCTATGAGTCAGATACCAACTCAACGGCACCCAACAACAACAACAATGGTTAACTTGTATGAATATTTTTATTTCCTCTACTTTAGGTACCTCTACAACTAGAATCCAAGTCTGCACTTGGTCCAAAAAATGGTGTCTACATCAGGATCGTGTCCCGCTGACATGGAAAGAGCCTGGGGAAGCCGGGAGCAGCGCCTAGGACATCAGCCAATCCGTGTTCAGAGAGCTCCCATGGATGCAAAGGAAACCCTCCCGCAGAGAGGCAAATGTTTAAAAATATATCGCTGGGGTGATTGAAAGGGTGCCTGGTATGTGAGCATAAAAGAGAGTATTTCCACCACAGTTCCTAAAGCTTAATAAACATTTGTCCACTGAGTTTTGATGTTGTCAACAGGGTTCAACCCACTGATGTGGCCCTCAGTGAAGGACTGAAGACAGGTGAAAATGTAGTTCTGACAACAGTCTGAGGACGTGGTGTTTTAAAGGAGGCCCTGGTATCATGATGGAAGATTCTATAGTGCAGGGGACCAGGGACACTCAGGAGAGACTGCCTGATGACACCAGCACAGGGCTTCAGCCTCTCATGCGTTGTGGAGTTTCAGCAAAAGACAATTACAGACGTTTGTGTTTCCAAGTGGCTCTGAAGCTTCATTACGCTTTGATTTTCCCAGGTAGGCCCATACCCACTTTATAGTAAGTCTCCACCGACAGAAAAATGATACAGGCTGAAATGCCCTTTTTCTTTTAAAGAGCCTATCTTAATTTCCACCAAGGAATCAAAATACAGAGGTGTTGCTAAGAAGGTCACATTCAACAAAGCACTTACCGACTGGAACCCAGATCTGCCCCCAGCAGCTGCGTGGTCGTGGCCACACTAGTCTTTCCGCCTCCCTGTGCCTCAGTTCCCTAACTTGTAAAACAGGGAAATGGACCTGGTGCAAAGACCCTTTTCTCCTCTAAGTGACACCTGAGCCATTTCAAGGGGCAGAAAGTCATAAAGAAAAGCCCTTGTCGGAATCCAGAAGCCCTTCCTGTGACATCCGGACGCTGATGATGTGATTTTCTAAAGAAAACTCAGGCCGTTTCTGGGGAGTTGGAACAGATTTCCCTGCTGCCACCACCATTTGGTCCTCTCCAGTCCCTTTGGCCCAGAGCACCCCACTGCTCCCTCATGGCTTCCTTAGAGCCCTTTTCTCCCACTCTGGCCTCCACGGAGGAAGGAGGGCAGCCTCACTCCCCACTGTGTCCCAGGCCTGCGAGCCATGACTGTTGCAACTGACCACGCCCTCAAAGGTCCGGTAAGCTAAGCTTGTCACACAGCAGCCTGTACACCCTGGTTGCCACCCTGTTCTCATAAGCTGGACTCTCTTAATGCCTGGCCCTGGGGCTCAGATTCACTAGCAAAAACTAGACATTCTAAGGGACCCATCTGCCTCCCTTACTGCCCTGTCTCCCCAATCCCTCATCGCCCTAGTGCCAAGGCAGAATCTCAGCCTGAAAATGGGTCCAACTGAGCCCTCTGGTCTCTGCTGGGAGCCCAGCCCCCAAAACCTGAGCCTACCTCTGGCCTTGCACTCCCAGCCATGATGTCATCTGGCATCCCTCATCTTCCATGTACAGGCAGTCACCGTCTTCACACATAGGGATGTGCTAGAATCACTGGACTCCTCGCCCTTCCACTGTTTGAACCACTCATTCCCTATCCCTGCTTAAGTCCCACTGTTTGTGCCCTGTTGGGATTTTTAAAATGTGCCCCATAACTAGGGTCCCTCATACTAGCCTGAGGGACTGGCCTTTAGCTGACCCCTGGGCCACATTCCACTCACTCACTCCTACCCCTCCCATCGAGTGAGCAAAGATGACTACCCTGACCAGCCTGACCAGCCTGGCCAGCCTCAACCACCTCAATTTTGATTGGCTGCCCCTAGCATCTCAGTTAAATAACTGCCCCTACCTGGCAGGTGTGACAGTTCACCTGCTGCACCTGTCAGGAATGTGTCCTGATTGGCTAACCCCTGTACACGGCCGCCCCAGGACCCTATGAAGGGCTCCCGGACCCCCTTCACCCCATCACTGTTCTTCGTCCCTCAACTGCTATCCGGACCCCATCACCTTGATCCAGCACTCCCTGATCCAGTGGAAGATCTCCAAGCAAGCCTGTGTGTCAAGACCAGGAGCCCCCAAAGCGCCAAAGGCTACAAGCAAGCCACAAAGAGCCTCCCAATTCCTCCCATCCTTGGGAAGGAGGGAGGCAGAGAAGGCGAGCTGCGAGAGTCAAGACCACTGGACCTCCAGCCCAGTGGAACACCAACTGCTTGTAGCTGTGCCTTTAAGGCTGAGCTGGTCCACCAGTCAGCCTGAGCACTTGAGCACTTGACAGGGGCTGCTTGCTGGTTGCACCCCACTTGGGGAGCAACCCAATAAACTTTCCCTCTCCTGTTTCCCGCAGAAGGTCTCCCAAAGTCCTTCTTTGGCGCCTCCAGCCACTACACCAACCTGGTCCAGTGAGGCACCAATACCCACTTGGTGTCAGGGCAAGGCTCTGACCTCTGCTGGGCCTGAGCCAAACCCCAACATTGCCCCAACAACAATCCCAGGGCAGAATGCAAGAACTACATTGGCTGCGTCCTCCACAAAACCTGCTCATCCCAACTGGGTCCTCATAGCGCCTTGTGGTCAGCCACATCCACACACACCTGCCCCAGGTCCTACGACTTCTTTGCACCAGATGTCTGAAGAGCCACACCATTTCTCTTCTTCCATCACATCACGATGCCCAGCAGCCCCTGTACCCGCAGGAATAGCCCCTCCACCAAGCAGTAGCCCCCACGGGCCCATCCCCTCGCCAGCATTGCCAACCCAAGCAGCTGCTCTTCCTAACTGGCTTCTTTGTTGTTATCATTAGGTGCCATCGAGTCGATATCCAACTCATAGCAACCCTACATACAACAAGGGAAACACTATTGTCAGTGCTTCTCTGCTGTTCATAGGGTTTTCAACGGAGGGTTGGGTTTGGGGAGTGGGTTGCCAGGTCCTTCTCCCAAGCCTGCAGTATCTGGAGTTCCCAGGCGGTCTCCCATCCAAGTACTAACCAGGCCTGACCCTGTTTAGCTCCAAGATCTGACGGGATCGGATGCCACAGGGTTAAGATTGCAGGTAACTGGCTTCTTTAGAGGTCACCAAATCCTGTGGCCTCTCAGTCTCCATAGCTCACTTGGCTTTTCTGGAGCATGGGGCCATCCCCCCACCCTGTTCATCTGGTCACTCTTCCACCTGTACTCCCACCCACCTCATTTCCTGCTTTCCATCCCTCCCACGGCCAGAAGGGGAACAAGTGTGGGAGCAGCATGTCCGAACTGGAGTTTTCACAGGCAAGCACCTGACTGATAGTCCTCCCGGGCCCCTCCTCTACCACTGTAGCAGGATCAACAGCCCAAGCACAAAAGCAATGACCTGGCAAGATTAGTCAGGCCTGGCTTGGTGGTGCACGTCTGTAATTCCAGCAACTCAGGAGGTAGAGGCAAGAGGATCACAAGTTCGAGGCCAGAGGCAGCCTGTGCAACTCAGTGAGACCCTATCTCAAAATAAATTCTAAAAAATGGGCTGGAGGTACAGCTCAGTGGTAGAGCACTTGCAAAAACATGCACGAGGCACTGGGTTCAATTCCTAATACTATAAAAAATAATAATAAAGTAAAATTAACCCAAGGGGGATTGTGTGTGGGGCTTAGAAAATAACCCTACTCGCAGCAATGGGGCTGGCCCAGAGGGTGGGCACAGTGGGACCGCTGCTGCTGCTTGTTTGTTTTTCTGGCCATTTAACTCGGCTCTCTTCTGATTTCCTCAAGTACACTGCCCCATGTGAGGTTTTAGATCACTCCAAAGATGGGAACCCCTTGGATCTGACCATCACAGGACAGACCAAGGACACAGCTCTTCAGGAAGGCCAGCCCCTGTGACAACCGGGCTAGAACTAGCCACCACCCTGGAGGGAGGTGCTCAAACACCCAGGCGTGTGGAGCACACAGTAACTTTCCGCATCCACAAGACAAGTTGTTAGTTGGTGAGCCAGAGTTTGGTGCGGCTGGAACTTTCTATCCCTCGGGAAAAAGAAAAAGAATACAAATATGTAATGTAACTTTTGCAAACTTTGTCAAAACATGCAATCATGTGACCACACTGCCAGGGCCCCTCCTGAGGCCTGGGAAGGGGACCCAGGGAGGGCCAAACCTTCGGCTTCTTGGATAAAGCCACGCAGCCCTACTGAGGCCAATGATTAGCTCTGGTGCGTCCCTGCTATGGTCTGAATGTTTCTCCCCCTAAACTCATGGTCAATACTAACCCTAAGGTGATGGCACTGGGATTTGGGGTCTTTAGGAAGTGATGAGGTCCTGAGGGTGCAGCACTCCTGAGTGGAATAGGGCTGAGAGGCCCTTCTGAGCAGGCCTCCAGCGGGGAGACAGCCATGGATGAGGAACAAGCCCTCACCAGACAATGATGCCGCAGGCAACTTGATCTTGGACCTCTCAGCCTCCAGCTGTTCACAAGCCACCAAGTCCATGGTACTTTGTGATAGCAGCTCAGAGGACTCAGACAATCCTTGATTCCAGGGAAGTGCCTGGCACCCAGCAAGGGCTCAATAAGTAGACGCTGAAGAACGAGCTCCAGCCCACTTGAGATAAATACTCTTTTATTTCCGTACTCTTCCATGACACTTGCAGCACAGGTATTCTGTCTCAGGGGGACATAAAACCCACTCGCAGGGGGTCCAGTGTGATGTGGGATGTGGGTATGGGCCCTCACGGGCCAAGCCCGTGGAACCTGGGGGTGCTCACCCTCCTCTCCTGCCACGGGCTATGCGTCCTCTGTATGGCCGCTGACTCCCACAGGACAAGGGAAAACCGGCAGGGCCTCGATGACAACACACAGTAGCCACTTGTTCTGACAACGTGGCACAAGTCAAGCAATGCCAGAGCCCAGGAGTAGCCACCAAGAGCTGTGTGGATTAGTGCTGGAGCAGCAGGTCGAAGTGATGGTGCTGCCCCAGGCCCACCCTGGGGTCTCCCTGCCCCATGGCTAATGCGCTTTGACAAAAAGCAAGACACAGGCCGTAAGACTCCCCAAAATGGAATCACTGTAGAGACAGAAACTTAACGATTAAAATAATCCATAAAACAGTATCTATGAACTCTGTGCCCGGTGCCAATAAGCAGCAAAGTCAGTAGAGTAACAAATACTATCCTAATACCTCATTAAAAGGCAAACTTGGACTCACCAACAATCACTACTAGTGAGACCAAGAGCAAGTCTGAAAGTGATCCATCTAAAAGCTAAAACTCTTATCAGCAAGGAATTAAGAAGGTAACTTCATTACAAAATCAACATTAAGCAACAGTTCATTAAAAATTTCATTTAAAAAGAAAAAAAGGGCCATCGGAAACAGCTTTCCTGAGGGAGACGAGCTGGAAAGGCCACGTCACTGCCGGCTGCCAAAGAGTGAGCCCAGGGTGACCAGGATGGAGGGCCCAGCGGGAGCCCTGGAGGTGGAGTACTGGATGAGGTACTCGGGGTAGACCTGGTGCTTCTCGAAGACAACAAAGATGGTTGGGTCGGACATGCTGTTCACACAGCTGTCGTAGAAGGTGTTGCTCTGGCCCTCCTTGGCTGGAGGGCGGACGAAGGAGGCGTTGCCCCTGACGAAATCGCCCACAAGCACCCGGGCCAGGAACATCAGATGCGACTGCGTGTCAGACTTGCTGTAGTGGTGGGAGTAGGCGGCATCTCGGGCAAAGTAGCTCCCTGAAATCACACACATGGGCTGTGCTGGGCACGAGGGGGACAGGCTGCAGCTGAGGAGGGGACAGGTGAAAACCGCAGGCAGACAGTGTCCTAGCAGCAGCCTCTGCTCAACTGTCACTGTCACTCCCCCCCCACACACACACAATGCTCCACCTTTTCCCTCATGAAAGGGCATCTGGCAAGGTCCTCAACACCCCTCTGTGTGGCAGGGTAGCCAAGGAGTCACCTTACCCTGAAAAGAACCCCTCTCACTTCCAAATCTACTAAACCCCAAAGCCCTCTGAGCCTGCTGCTACCTAGCACTGAACCACAGCTTCCTCAGCTATAAAAGGGAGCTGCCCCACCCAGCCTCCAAGGTTGACATGGAAGGTGAACGAGATCCCATTTACAGAGTCTCTCTGGGCTCACCAGAAGCCCAACATACAGAACTATGAACCGTGTCAAATGGGAACCTGAGCTGGAAGCTGCCACTTCTACCATGGGGGTTCACAAACTCACCACAGGCTCTTACCTATCCTGACCCCATATCCATCCCCTACCTGGCAGATAATTAATGGAATAGGAATAAGGACCCCAAGTTATTACATTTCCTAAATTTGGTAATCACACTGTGGTTATAGGAGAGAAGCCTTCTTGTCCTTACTAAGTGTCAAAGGGTGAGAGGATACCACACAGGCCACCTACTTGCCAAAGGCTCAGAGAAAAATCAGTGACAAAGCCAACATGGCAAAATGTTACAACTGATGAATGTAGGTACAATTGCTGCAAGAGCTGTTACACATGTGTGTACATATGTACACATATAAACATACATGGTATTCTTGCAACTTTCCTGTTGAAATTACTCCCAAACAAAGTTAAAAAAATAACTAAGAGACAGAAAAACATGCAGATAACTGACACAATAACTGACCTAGAACGACAGGTTTTCAGGTTTCTATTCTAAGGACATCACAAAGTCCCAGCCTGGGGATATCCTCAGATGTCCCCTCTCCTCCTCTGACTCTACTTCCCAGGTCCTCCCCTCCCCAGGGAAGCAACGTCCCAGAAAGGCAGGGCTGGCCCGCCACACCCCGGGTTGAACTCACACCTAGGGGAGTGACCGCTGAGGTGCTCCTGAGGGCATTCCCTCAGAGGACCGGAAGGTCACTTCTCATTGGTAAACCAGCCCATCACTGTGGGCTGGCTCCCCCTACGTCCTCTGTCAGGCTGCTCTCAAGGCCACCTTTCCCTTACCCTTGCCATAGGAAGTGCCATGAAGACCGCACACCCGCCAGTCGAAGTTCTGCTGACAGATGGCATCCACAAAGCTGGTGCTGGTGCCATGGAACAGCTGCCTTTCGTTCACCTCCTTCCCCCCATTTTGCTTCTGCATCTGCCCTTTTTGCCTACAATGACAGAAGGACACATGTTGAAGACAGGGGCCTCGCCATGCAAATGCATTGTGCCAAAAAGCTAGAAGCATCATGTGACCAAGAGATGAAGGTCATGGGCTGTCCTGGCCAGGCTCAAGGGGCTCTTGCCACAGGCCAGGGAATGGAAAGAGGGTGGGGGGCAGCCTGGGCAAAGAGCAGAGGGAGATCTTTGTCTCCCCAGATCTAGGCTCCAGAAGCAGAGGGGCTCGTGGGAAGCAGAGGCAAGGCTTCCTCGACTCCCCTGAGAAGGCAGAGCCAGGGGTGCTGGGCGGTGGCGAGGAGCTGGTCTCCACCTCTCCTATTGTCTCCCCTTGACTGCACAGGTCAGCCAGCCCCAGGCCCCTGTGGAGACCTGTTATGGATTTCCCCCACATGGAGGAGCGCAGGGAGCCCAGAACTTGCTCTGGCCACAACTTTATGTTCCTGGGGCTGATAGGTACAGGTGGGCTGTCCTGCCCTGTCCTGTCCATCTTCAGGAAGGCAGAACAGACATGATGAGAGCAAGATCTAAACTAGGGAAGCCTCAGCCTCTCAAGTCTACAAAGAGATACACCCCGCTCTCCACAGCCCTACAGACAAGGAGGAGGAGAGCAGACAGCTCGTGGCATACACGAGCACCGGGACAGCAGTACTGCTGTCTCTGATTGCCCAGGAGGCCCAGGGTAAGCAGCTAACAGGGTGAGGGACAGATCCACCAGCTCATCAAGAGCCAGCCCCAACGCACCATTGGTAGACTTCCCACAGGGCCAGGTTCTGGACTCGCTCAATCTTCTGAATAGAGTAGAAAGGTAGTGTAAGGTTGAAGAGGTTCCTGACCTTCTGATACTCTTCTGAGGAAGAACTGAGGGTGATCTTCTGCAAGGGGAAAATATGTTCCATATGCTACAGTCAAGGTGCAGGCTACAGACAAACCCCTTCCCAAGGCTGCTGGAAACTGTTAGAACTGCAGAAGCAAGAAGGCCAGATAGTGATGCCCACATTCCCCCACCCCGAGACCAATTTCTAAATGCTCCACTATGCTCAGCGTAGCTCCTGTGAGAGAGTAGGCTCTAACTGAGCTACTGAATGGCCCGTTCTCCTGTCTTCTAGTGTCCAGGGCCTTCCTCTGGCCCTCATCACACTCAAATCCTCCCCTGGTTTCTTTTTCTTTTCTTGCTTAGTAAAACAGATACTTATTGGCCAAGCTCAGCTCACAAGCTGCTCATTTATGCCCTCCCTAGCCATTTCACAGCTCATCCTTCTCCCTCCACACTGCACCTTCTCCCCTCAGAGCCACAGCCATCTCCTGGGCAGTCAGCCAGGCTTAAACCCCCAACACCTGCAAAAATAAAAACATCTCTGCCCCGCTGTCCCTATGAGCCACAGCCTCACAGAGCAATCTGCCCACACTTGCCCATCTCTACAGAACCCCAGTTAGCATGAGTGCCATACCTTAAAGCCTGGGTCCGGCAGGGCTGAGGGGTCCCAATAGTCTGGGATGCTCTTCGGGCCTTGAAACTTGACATTGCTACAAAAAGTAACCAAGTCACTTAGACATCTTATCCATGTTACTGCTGCTGTTGTTAGGTGCCACAGAGTCGGGTCCAACTCCTAGTGACCCGCACAGGGTTTTCAATGGCTGTTTCAGGCCTGTTTTAGGAGTGGACTGCCACATCCTTTTCCTGGTTTTGTGGTATCGGGGATCAAACCCAGGTCCTCAGAGAGTGCAGCATGAGACTCTACCAGCTGAGCTAAACCCCAGCCCCATTTTATCCTAGACATAAACAAATCTATCAAAGGTGATCTCCACTAGCTGATGTTATCAATCTTCAGTCTCAGCACAGCGTATTTTAAAAGCAGATAGAAGATGAGAAAGCACAGAAAACACAACATCCACAATGCAGGAACATTTTATCGTTGTCTGTATGGCCAAATCGAAAACTATCAGTCCTGAGAGATGTGCTTTTCACCTGTGTTCTGTTACCACTCAGAAAGGACAGGGCACAGAAGCAAAGCAGCACACACAGAACACAGCTTTATCCCCAACCCTGAAATTAAAAGAGCTCCAAAGACTTTTTTTTAAAAAGGCTTGATGATATGCAACTGACTTATAAAATCTTTTTTTAAAGGTAAAATTGACAGGAAAACCCACTTGGCAATAGAAAATTGACTAGAGCTGATAAGAGGCTACTTGTATTCTATATTTACCCTTCTTAAAGCGATGACGGGTGTTTTTTATTGCAGAAATATCGCTAAATTACCGGGTATCAAATAATATGGGTACCACATCACCTTTTTAAAAATTGTTGTTGTTAGTTGCCAGCGAGTTGGGCCTGACTCACAGCGACACTGTGTACAACAGAACAAAATGTTCTCTGACTGTGCCAGGCATAGGATCTTTTTTATGTTTAAGCCCACGGTTGCAGACAATGTGTCAACCAACCCAGTTGAGGGTCTTCTTTTTGTTCGTTGATCTGCCACTCTTCCAAACATGATGTCCTTCTCCAGGGACTGGTCCCGCCTAACATGTCCAAAATATGTAAGACACAGTCTAGCCATCCTTGTTATCAAGGAGCACTCTGGATGCACTTCCTCTCGGACAGACCTGTTGGTTCTTTTGGCAGTCCATGGTATATTCAATATTCCTCTCCAGTACCATAATTCAAAAGCATCAATTCTTCTGTCTCCTTTATTCAACATCCAGCTTTCACAACTATACGATGAGACTGAAAATACCAAGGCATGAGTCAGGCACATGTTTGTCTTCAATGTGACATCTTTACTTTTCAGCATATTAAAGAGGTCTTTTCCAACAGCTTTCCCCAGTGCAATGCATCTTTTGATTTTTTGACTGCTGCTTCCATGGGTGTTGATTTAAAAGCAAGTAAAGCAAAATCTTGGACAACCTCAATCTTTTCTCCATGTATCATGAGGCTTCATACTGACCCAGTTGTAAGGATCTCTGTTTTGCTGAAGTTGAGGTGCAATCCATATGGAAGGCTGTGTTCTTTGATCTTCATCTGTAAATGTTTCAAGTCCTCTTCACTTTCAGCAAGCTGAGTTGTGTCATCTGCATAACTCATTTCTGTTAATGAGTCTTCCTCTGACCCTGAAGCTGCATTCTCCTAATAAAGTCCAAGTTCTCGGATTATTTGCTCAGCATAGAGATCGAAGAGGTACAATGAAAGGATATAGTCCTGACGGACAACTTTCTTGACTTTAAACCAGGCAGTGTTTCCTTGTTTTGTTCAAATGACTACCTCCTGGTGCATACACAGATACCTCATGAGTATAATTAAGTGCTCTGGTATTCCCATTCTGCTCGATGTTATCCATAATTTGTTATGATCCACACATTTAAATGCCTTTGCATGGTCAATCTAACATAGGCAGACATCTTTCTGGTATTCTCTGCTTTCAGCTAATACCCATCTGACATCAGCAATCATGTCCCTGGTTCCAAGCCCTTTTCTGAATCCTGACTGATTTTCTGGCAGTTCCCTGTCTATATTCTGCTGCAGTAATTTTTAAATTATTTTTAGCAAAATTTTACTTGTGTATGATATTAATGATATCATTTGATAATTTCCACATTTGGTTGGAACCTTTTTCTTGGGAATAAACACAAATATGGATCTCTTCCAGTTACTTGGCCAGGTAGCTGTTTTCCAAATCTCTTGGCATAAACAAGGAGCACCTCCAGTGCTGCATCTGTTTGCTGAAACATCTGTATTGGTATTCCATCAATTTCTGGAGCCTCATGTTTCACTAATTCCTTCAAGGCTGCTTCCACTTCATCTTTCAGTACCACTGGTTACTGATCTTATGCAACCTCTTGAGGAAGCATTCTTTTTGGTATAATGACTGTGTATTCCTTCCATCTTCTTTTGATGTTTCCTGTGTCGTTGTGTAATATTTTCCCTGTATAATCCTTCACTGGCCTGCAGCCATACCACTGTGGTGTCTGATCCTATCAGATCTTGGAAGCTAAGCAGGATCAGGCCTGGTTAGTACTTGGATGAGAGACCACCTGGAAACACCTGGTGCTGTAGGCTTGGGAGAAGGACCTGGCAGCCCACTCTCAAAAAGGAAGCAGCCATTGAAAACCCTATGAAGAGCAGAGAAGCACTAACAATACTGTTTCATCTGCTGTTCGTAGGATCGCTATGAGTCAGATATTGACTTGATGGCATCTAACAACAGATAACAGTCCTTCACTCTTATTATTAAAGGCTAATTTTTTCTTTAGGTCCTTAAGCTTAAGAAAAACAGAGTGTATTCTTCCCTTTTGGTTTTCTACCTCCAGCTCTTTGTACATGTCATTATATTTGATTTTATCTTCCTAAGTTGCCCTTTGAAAACTTGTTTAGTTCTTTAACTTCATCATGTCTTCCTTTTACTTTAGCTGCCAAATGTTCAAGGGTAAACTTCAGAGTCTGTTTTGACATGTAATTTGGTCTTTTCTTTTTTTCCTGTCTTTTTAATAACCTTTTTCTTTCCATAAGAATGGTATCTTTGATATCATACCACAACTCGTCTGTCTTTGATCATTAGTGTTTAACGCATCAAATCTGTTCTTGTGGTCATCTCTGAACTCAGCAGGGATATAGTCAAGGTCATACCTTGGCTCTCCTACACCTATTCTAATTTTCGTCAGTTTCAGTTTGAACCTGTAAATGAGCAGATGATGGTCTGATCTGCAATCAGCACCTGGTCTTGTTTTGACTTTTGATATGGAGCTTTTCCAATGTCTCCTTCCACAAATGTAGTCAATTTGGTTCCTGCCTGTTCCATCTGTTGACTTCCATGTGTATAGTTGCTACTTATATTGGTGAAAATATGTATTTTCAATGAAAAGGTCATTATTGTTGTTGTTGTTGTTAGGCGACATCAAGTTGGTACCTGACTCATGGTGACTCTATGTACAAGAGACAAAACACTATTGTCATGCTTCTCTGCTAGTCATGGGTTTTCAATGGCTGATTGGTTTTTGGGAATGGGTTGTTGGGTCCTTCTCCCAACCCTGGTATTCCCAGGCGGTCTCCCATCCAAGCACTAACCAGCTCTGACCCTGCTTAGCTTCCTAGATCTGACACAGTGGTATGGTAAAAATGTCATTGGTCTGACAAAATTCTATCACGTGATCTCCAGCATCATTTCTGTCACCAAGGCCTTATCTTCCATCTACTGAGCTTTCTTGTTTCCAACTTTTGCATCCCAGTCACCAGTAATTATCAGTATATCCTTATTGCATGTTAGATCTATTTCAGATTGCAGAACTTGGTAAAAATATTCCCTATCTTCCTTTATAGCCTTAGTGGTAGGTGTATAAATTTGAATAATCATATTAGCTGGCCTTCCTTGTAGGCGTGTAGATATTATTCTACCACTGACAGCACTGTACTTCAAGACAAATCTTGAGATGGCTTTTTTGATGATGAATGCAATCCCATTTCTCTTTATTCTGTCATTCCTAGGATAGTAGACCATATGATTATCTGATTCAAAATGGCCCATGCCAATCCATTTTAGCGCACTGGTGCCTAGAATGTTGATGTTTATGTGCTCCATTTCCCTTCCGACAATTTCTAATTTTCCTAGATTTGTACTAAGTACATTCCATGTTCTAACTATTAATAGATGTTTACAGTTGTTCTTCCTCATTTTGAGTTATGTCACATCAGCAAATAGAGGTCCCTGGGGCTTTACTTCATTCCTGTCATTAAGGTAGACTCCATTTTGAGGAGGCAACTCCTCCCCTGTCATCTTTTGAGTGCCTTCCAACCTGGTAGGCTCCCTCCGTTCTGTTCTTCCTCCCTTCCTCCCTCCCTCCTTCCTTCCTTCCTTCCATCCATCCATCCATCTTTTGGTGCTAGGAATCAAACCAGAGCCTTGTACATGCTAAGCTAAGAGTATATGCCTTACACACAGATACATACCCAGGCTAATCACTTTTATTTCTGACATTTGGTGTCTGCTTCTGCCCCCTGAAAACCAAATTAGATTGAGGACCCAAGAGATCCATTCTCAGAAATGAGACAGAGAGACAGATATCCCCAAACTTTACCTAGAGCAGGCTGTGGGTAGGGAAAGAATCAAAAATGACTTCTGGCTGGAGGAGGGTCATAATCAACCAAAACTCTAATCCAGAAGCAATAAAGAAGAGACTGACATATTGAACCAAAAAAGCAAAATAAAAAAATAAATATCTCTATATGATAAAATACTTTATAAATAAAATTAAAAGATAAATAATAAGCTAAAAGAAAATATTTGAAATTTATACAAAATACCCAAAAAGCTGATAAAAAAATGAAGCAGAAATAGCCCAAGGGAAAAAGGGAGGTGGAAATGACTTTACATATTAGGAAAAAATATTCGCCCTCACTCATAAGAGAAAGCAAACTAAAGTACACTGACACTCCTTTTGCACCTGTGAGAATGACAGAAGCTCAAGAGCTTGACAACTCACTGGGAGCAAGGCCCAGGTAAACGGCCCCTCATGAATCCTGGGTGGGAGAACATCGTGATCCAAGCCCATGCCAAGGAACTTCATTTACCTTCCAGGACTCTGACTTGATGGTCTACCTCCAAAATTTCAATCAGTACATATACCAAACAGTTCTCTTTGACATTATTCTTTCTAATAGTGAAAGACTGAAAACAATACAAACAGCCACCAAAAGAGACAAATTTAAAAAGCTATGCTGCAGACCCAGGATAGAGAACCATCAGACAGAAGCAGATTTAGGAAGACTTTGATGATATGCAACAGAATAACTATCTAGACATAACTTAATAGACATAACTATCTAGAAAACTTAATATATGTAAAAGGTTATCTTTTGGGCAAGAAAAGGAGGGAAGTAGGCAAATAACTGCATGTGTATATTTGCATAGGCATTTGTTTATTTTTGCAAAGAGAAATCAGAAGCTAATGAAAAGGATTACCAACTAGGAGCAGGATACAGCTAACACATTCACTGCGTACATTTTATTATATAGTTTGGACTTTTATACATGTAAATGTTTTATATGTAGTCAAACATAAATTTTAATTTTAAAAAAGGAAAAAGGCAGGCACATTCCCAGGAAGTTACTTTGTTGACATGAGACCCAGGAACTGGTTTTTGTACTGATAATACATTTTTCCTCTCATTTATAAAAATTCTTTCTTAAAGGACCTTTCTAGCTGGGCATGGTGGCGCACACCTGTAATCCCAGCTACTTGGGAGGCAGAGCCAGGAGGATCACAAGTTCGAGACCAGAGGAAGTCTGTGGAACTTAGCGAGACCCTGTCTCAGAAAGTAAAGAAAAAAATAAAAGGGCTGGGGCTACAGCTCAGTGGTCCAGCACTTGAAAAGCATGCGGGCGTGAGGCCCCGGGATCAACTCCCAGCACCACACACACACACACACACACAAAAGGACCTTTCTGTGTTTCACAAACACAACCAATGAGGTTTACTTATAAAGTCTTAAAAGAACCAACAGAGACACTGTCTCCCATGAAACACAAGTAAGCCAGATTTCTCAGGGTAATGAGGCTATAGGTAGCTAACAGCAGCACTAGCTAAAGTCCCAGCATTGGCTGTGGCAAATCCAGACTGTAAGGGGCACTGTCGTACCTCTTCACCATTCAGGCCACCTTCCCCAAGTACCTGGCCCTGTGATTTGGAGAGTAGTGACCCCTTCTTGCCTAGCTCCAAAAACATCACATCTTCCCAAGTCTCAAACAACACTCTTGCTTCGAAGGATGTCTCGTCAGTACAGAGCTCAAGAACTCCCCCATCAGCTGCAGATGGTCTCTCTCCTGTGGGCTCCACTAGATGCTGTTGGCATCCTGTGACATAAGGAAACCCACCCCAAGGAGGAAACCGGCCTGTCTGTTAGAGACTGTAATACCAGTATTTGGTATTTTGGTATTCTGTGATATTCGAGACTGAAGTATTTTATTAGTATCATTCTATCATTATTTCATTATTTCTAGAAGTTCAGGTATATAACTCCATTGTCATACTGAAAAGCCACACTGCTGGGCTGGCTTCGAGTCTGGCCAGGCTCGCACATACCCACAGGTAGCCTGCTAGTCACTCTCCCCCTGGCTCAAAGATTTTCCCAACTAGTGTGCTGGAACAATAGTACAGTGCTAGAACATTTAGCTGCACAAGCCAGTTGGTGCCTTTACACTGTCTGAGGGAAGCTTTCTGTTACTGGAGCAGAGGACACCCCAACTGATACCGTACACCAAGCAAGCTCCCCAAGTGTAACCTACCAGGTTTGCTTCATCTGCACATCCTGGGGAGACACGTATTTGGGCCTGCGGCAAATCTTTCTGACTGTGCCATAGACCAGGTTTTTCTGAACAAACGCTGAAAAAAAAACACAACCAGTGAAAAACACATACACACAGAGGACAGTAATGTTTTATAAACAGAAATTAAATGGGTTGGAAAGCTAATCTAAATGTGTAAAGCCCAGAATCGGTCTTAAAAATAAGGTAGTTTTACACATTTCAAAAATTCATAAAGAAAATAGGTATCCTTAGGAGGCTGGGTTTAATGAATAGAGGAATGATTAGTAATTGACATATCAATTATACATGAGTGCTTTTAAATTGTTACTTCCAATCTTGTTCAAACTATTATTTTGCTCAGCAATTTTTCCCAGCTTGGATATAAAAAAGCTTTATCCCAGCCTGAGACCAAATTACTCACATCCTGAGTTAGTGAGATTTAGAGTTAATACAATAATTTTAGTATTATGACAATTTTAGTTTGATTAAACCAGCTCTATAGCAGTATATTTCAACTTTTTTTTTTTTTTTTTTTTGCAGAACTGGAGTTTGAACCCAGGGCCTCACACTTGCATGCTTTGCAAGTGCTATACCATTGGGCTGTACCCTCAGCCCTTTTACTTTTCCTTTTTTACTTTCTGAGACAGGGTTTTGCTAAGTTACACAGACTACCTCTGGTCTTGAACTTGCAATCCTCCTTCCTCCACCTCCCAAAGTGCTGGGATTGCAGGCGTGCGCCACCACGCCTGGCCTATTTATCAACTTTTAAAATCCATGTTATCTTTCATAAAATTATTGTGGGCTCACCCTCAAGAATCTCACATTCATCGTGAGGATGGGGGGATCTACCCCTTCAGATGAAAATGATGAATGCCTAGAAGTTACTATGTTTCTCACCAGAAAAAACACTGTCAAGTCTTACTCTGCATGCTTCAGAGTACAAAAATGATTTTATTTTCATTTTAAGAACATTTTAATATTAAAAACTCTAGATGTCTGGAATTTACCCTCCTGCATTTGAGCACAGACTGTATGGTAACCTGAGGGTGTCTCCCTTCCACTGTGGCACCCACATTCTCACCCGGATTCTATAATCCACACAAAGCCTCCCTGACCCCCTCTGTTACCCAGCACTCAGCCTTCCATTGTTGTTTTGCTCATTAGTGTACTTAAATCAGTTTTATCTGTACCTATTCATCATTTATAATGAAACTTAAAAAGCTTTTACTAGTGAATTAAAAGTTATTCAGGCCAGGCACCATGGCACAGGCTGGGAATCCCAGTGACTTGGAGGCAGAGGCAGGAGGATCTCAAGTTCCAGGCCTAAGGCAGCCAGTACAACTTAGTGAGACCTTGTCTCAAAATAAAAAATAAAAATGGGGCCAGGGGATATGGGTCAGTGGTAGAACACTTGCCCAGAATGTGCAAGGCTCTGGGTTCAGCCCCCCAGTAATGTAAAAAAAGAAAAATTTATTCAGGATATATGTTGTTGTCACTGTTAGGTGCCGTCCAGTCAGTGTCCGACTCATAGCAACCCTACATACAACAGGCAAAACACTACTATCAGTGCTTCTCTGCTTTTCATAGGGCTTTCAGTGGCTGATTGATTTTTGGGAGTGGGTTGCCGGGTCCTTCTCCCAAGACTACAGCACCTGGTGTTCCCAGGTGGTCTCCCATCCAAGTACTAACCAGGCCTGACCCTACTTAGCTTCTGAGATCTAGTGGGATCAGACACCACAGTGGTACAGCTACAGGCACAGGATATACGGACTGACTAAATGTATGTTAAACAACTTTTCAACTGTTCCACTGAGAAAATGAATCCATTTCCCAGTTTTACACTGGACTATGTCTCTAAATGAACTGGGGTTTAGCTCAATTGGTAGAGTGCTGCTCTGCACTAAGGCCCTGGGTTCAATCCTCAGCACAAAATGGGAGAAAGATGTGGCAATCCACTCCTGAAGCAATCCCAAAAAACAATCAGCCATTGAAAACCCTATCAATACCAGAGAAGCACTGACGTAGTCCCAGGCATGGCACAGTGCTGGGGAGTGTTTTGTTCTGTTGTACATAGGGTCACTATGAGTCAGAGCTGACTCAACAGCACCTAACAACAATGTCCTTAAACAAACCTAACTTGAAGGATTCTGCTGATCTGGTGCCAATCAACAAGATGTCAGAATTCTGCCTTTGAAGCTTCCCTTTTGCCTTGAGTAAATCTTTTGTGACAACAGTCCCTAAAAGGACAGAGGTTGAGTCTCCCTGAATCTACAAAACAATTTATTAGGACTGCTATGTATATATTTTAAATGTACTTGCTTCCTAATAAACAACAAGCATATGTGGCAGAGTTCATTCTGAGACGTGCTTTCCTTATCTGTAATAGCGGGATTGTGAGGGCAAAGCCTACCACCTCAGACTTTTTTTTATGGATATTATTATCCACCAAAAAAGAAAATAAATAAGGAACTGTGCCCACCCAAATGAGCTTAGGTCAGGCTGCAGGGAACACATTTTCTCTCAGTGCCTGTATATGCTCTTTCCCGCCCATGTCCTGAGACTCTGCTGCGTCCCTGGGGCCTCAGTTGAGAATGACAAAGGTGCATCTGACATTTTTGCCATATCTATTTTGGTATTTTCCAGATATTTACAAGAACTATTTCAAATTGTGGCCAGAAGTCAGAGGAGTGACGGCTACAGAGAGCGGGTCTTCGGGGCAATCCTGACTTTGACTATCTTCCATGCTCTCGCTGTGCCCTCCCACACGCTGGGTCTATGAGCTGTGGGGCACAGACCCCGGTACCTATGCCGGCCTTCTCCAGTGGAAGCCATTCCCACCGAGGAGCAGAAGGAGCTTCTCCAGAGGTGATTGCCTAGGGGCAAAACCACAAGTGCTGCAGAAACACAAGTCCAAACAAAAGGCCAAAAGCAAGCAGCCAAAGGGGTTTTAGGATCATTTCTGCTGCCCTCCACGGAATAAGGTACACCAAAATAGTGAAGGCAGCACAGTGTGTTGAGAGGAAGGCCCTCTGATTCCCTCCCAACGGGCTGAGCTCTCGACAGGACTCCAACTCTAAAATGTGAAACAG
The DNA here is from genome assembly GCA_007922755.1 of Pedetes capensis. Classification (NCBI taxonomy): domain Eukaryota; kingdom Metazoa; phylum Chordata; class Mammalia; order Rodentia; family Pedetidae; genus Pedetes; species Pedetes capensis. Next base: position 150,233 of record VMDO01001688.1, on the reverse strand, counting down.
GCTAAGCTGAACTGAACAGAGCTGGACTGAGACATCCATGTGGACTGGCTTATGAGAAACAGGCAAAATTAAAACTTAAAAAAATTCCCACCGGTCAGCCCTTGAAAGAACTGGTCAAAGGATGTTTAGCCTACTTCCATCAGCCAGGGCAATTGGAACAAATCATTTGAGTCACAGGACACCACAAGTCCAGGATTTTTTCCCCCTGCGGTGCTGGGGATAGAACTCAGGACCTTGTGCAGGCTAGACAAGTGCTATACCACTGAGCCCCAGCCCCAGCCCAAGTATACGACTTTCAGTGGAAGTATTTCCTGTAGCGTGTTTACCTGGCTGGTGTCGTACTAAAGCTGAAGGCCCCTACCAAAAAGATGGCAGCAACACTGCCAGTCAGAGTGATGAAGTGGATGCTGTACAACAGAGCCCCTGGGGCCTCGACAGGGACTGGGGGTACCCCCGGGGAGAGCCCTGAGGACAGCTACCCTGTGCTCAGTGACCTGCCTGGCCCCCCATGCTGCAGCTCCTGCCCCTCTTTAGGCCCTCTCTCCTCACCCCCCCCACTCCTCAGGCCAATGTCATCTGTCTTTCTGGACAGACACACCCTCTTTCTTTCCAGCACCTGCCCAGGCCCCCAGGTTAATGTGGCAGTGCTGTGCTCCCACAGGCCAGTCTCTGCAACACAGGCAGGGGTACCTTTGAAGTCCAACTCATAGTTGTGCTTTCCAGCCTGGAACTTCAGGGTGGCTGCCTGGGTGCCAGCCCCTGGGGCGCAGAATGCCAGGTAGGCCTTCTCCACGTCGCTGCTGCTGATGGCGGTCACAGGGTGCTCTGTGCCCTGCAAGGGGAAAGCCAGATACTTCATGGAGGCAAGAACTGATGGTGATGAGCAAAGATGCTGGTGGCATCCATGATACATTCCAGACATGCCCAAGGTGGGCAGGCCTGTTATGGGGAGGAGCGAGGTGCCAGGGAGCAGGGTGTGCAGAGGAGGGAGGTGCAGAGGGGAAGCAACATGGCTCTCCTGAAGCTGCCTGGTAAGCGGGACACAGTAAATACAGGGCCTGCTGGTCAGAGTGATGGAGATGTGAGCCACGGAAAAGGGGTGGGGGGCACGCTCGGCAGTGAACATCAGCAGGGAATCCTCCCACTCTGCTTGACTGATGGGCCAAGCGATGCTGCCTCATCTGTGGTTGATCTCATTCCCAACATCCTTTAACCAGACGTCAGTCCCCTTCTAAGTGGTTTTCTTTTTTTGGTCCCTTGGAGAGTGCTTCCATTATTTTTTTTTTTAAGTTATCCATTTCAATCTCTTATCTTCTCTACAATTACCTACAGCAGAGCTACTATTTGGGGGACTGAGTTTGAATTCTGGCTCCCCGCTACATTTTGGACATGCTTTGTCCCACAAGGATTCATGCTCCAGAGGCTTAGTCTCCAGTGTGGCAATGTTAAGGGGCATGGAACCTTTAAGAGGTGGGCCAGGTCCCTGGGGCTGCTGCCATCAGAAGAGATTATGTTGGTCTTGTGAAGTGAGTGACCAGCTCTCAAGAGTGGCTTCTTATAATACAAGGCAACCCCACCCACTTGGCCCCTTTGGCGCATGGTTAGTTTTGTTTCTGCTTGTCTACCATATCATACCCAGCCAAGAGAACTCTCACCAGAGGTTAAACATATGGGTACTTTGTTACAGTAGCAGAAAATGGGTTAATATGCTTCCAATTTTGTTGTCTCTATTATCTTGACAAATTAGTTTAAACTCTGAATCTCAGTTATCTCAAGTATATAGCAGGAATAATGATCATACTAAGCATACTCATCTCATTATACAATAGGACTACCTCACTCTCACAGGGTTGGAAAAATAATTAAAATAGGGCATACAGAGCATTTAGCATAAGGGCCAGAAAAACCACTCGATAAATGTTATCTGTCACAATTAGTTTTATATTTGACAATACACTGATACCTAAAAGTAAAGTCATTCAATCTGTAACTACCTCTGCCTCTGTAAAATTTCCTACTCCCCCGTTGGATCATCTTACTCCTCTGAGGTCACAAGTTCTAGGCTTTATGGACGGAACAATAAATGAAACAAGATATGCCTCTGGGAAACTGAGCCTAGTAAGGAAGGAGAGAGAGACAAAAGCAAGCAGAAATGTTGATGTATCCCGCTCAAGGTCCCCTACAGGTCTTCACAGATTGATTGCTAGAGAAGCCAAGAGGGTGTACTGAGAATGACCAAGGTGGGAGGTACCAGCAAAGGATCCCTGGAGGAAAAACACATGTATCAAAGCCCAAGATGGAGGACTGGGAATGAGCTGGCCCTATGAAGGCTCTGAGGGAGGGTGTAACTGGTATGTAATTTTTTAAGTAATCTCATATCTTATGGTCTTCTATCATCATCCAAGTTTCGTCTTCTGAATTCTGCCCTTCTTTAGAACTAAACCCTTAGATTAGAATGGAAGAGGATGAGGATATAGACAGCAAGAGGGAAAGAGGAGAAAGTAGGCCCTTTTGACCTGAGGAAATGAAGCAAGGAATCAAGACAGAAAGAGGAGATAGTCAAGACACACACATTGCCCCCAGATCAAACCTTAAGGTCAAAATTGAACAGAAAACAAAAGGAAAGATTGTTTTTGTTTGTTTGTTTGTATTCCCAGGGGGGTTCTGGAAGGAGAAACCAAGAGTTAAGTTAAGGCAGGACCAAGCTTAGCACCTAGGGACACTAGTAAGTTCCCATGTGTCCTGAGGGAGGACCAGCCAGTATCTGGTTGTGACATTAAATGTGGGGGTACATCTTGAGCTTGGATAGAAAAGAACTTAGCTTTTCTGAGAATCAAGAGAAAACTGTCTCGCAAGTGGCAATTAGCAGAAAGTAAGGAAGAAACCCAAATATGGAGCTACCCCAGAAGCACATGGAGAAAGACAAGAATGGACACACAGTCCTGAAGCTGTCCAGCTAATGGTACTGGAGACCATGCAGCTGAAACCTACCAAGTTTACACCTGTCTCCTCTCCCACTAGCACGTGGGCATAGCGGTAACATCCACATGCAGCTCATGCCCAAGAATCCCTGGCCTGCCCTAAATGAGTTTATGCACTACAGGAAAGAAGTGAGAACACAGACAGAGGGGAAAACCCAAGCGTGGGGGCTTTGGAGAATAACGGTTCCCAACCTTCAGGGTTGTAAGAATTCAGTTTGAGAAGACACTTAGGGAACCTACTTTTGTATAGGTTAGTCCTAGAGCCTTGAGGCACCCCACCTGCCAACAAAGGGTTGTCCCTACCTCCGTCAAGAAGCCAGATGGCTCACCAAACAAAATGTAAACAAACCATTTGTTGTTGTTATTAGGTGCCCTCAAGTGTGTCTGTCCCATATAGGATTTCCAATGGCTGATTGCTTCAGGATTGCCTTGGGAGTGGATTGCCATGTCCTTCTCCCATTTTTGCTGTGCTGGGAATTGAACCCAGGACCTCAGAGACTACAGAGCTGCGCTCTACCAACTGAGCTAAATCCCAACCATACAAAATGCAAATGATTGTTCCTTTGCTAAGTGTGTCTGGCCAACCCTTGGTCCCAACACCTTGTCATGAGGCAAGCTGGACTCATGGTGTACAATAAGCCAGTCGTCTTCTCCCTTCCCCCATGTCAGGCCCCAGCCTCTCTCCTTGAGGAAGACCAAACTTGACCAAACCTGGAGAATTTATCTGAACAAGGCCACACAAAGCTAGGAGAGTCCCAGGATGCTGGAGGGGAGGAAGGGAGGACTGGGGGAGAGGCAGGGTGGGGAGCAGCAGCAGGGGAGGAAAGGTTAGTGCGGGGAGAAACTGAGGAAAGATGATACCACTGAGCATGACCAGCTCCAGCTATTCAATAGATACTACTTCAATGGGCCAACGTGTGTTTCTGGAAGACCTACTATGTCGAATTCTAAGCATGCAGTGGCAAAAGAGAAAATTTCTGCCCTCATGGAGCTTACATCAAGTGTGACCAGAGACAATGAGATTCTGAGTACAGTTAAGAACAACAAACCAAAGATACACTATAGTCTCCTACAACCCAGGGAGCCTAAGTATCTTTTAGGCCCCATGGCTCACTTTTCACTGTAGAGAAGTGAAAACTATATATATATATATATATATATATATATATATATATATATATATATGGTGTGCTCCCTTTACTTTCAATTCTACAAGTGATCAAGGATTCCTTTTAATCTTAGTCATCCTTCTTGTTGTTAGGTGCTGTGGAGTCAGGTCTGACTCATGGTGACCCTTTGTACAACAGACAAAACACTACCTGACACTGTGTCATGCCCAGCACTATTGTCAGTGCTTCTCTGCCATTCATAGGGTTTTCACTGGCTGACTTTTTTAGGGAGTAGGCTGCCAGGTCCTCCTCCCAAGCCTATAGCACCTGGTGTTCCCAGGTGTCTCCCATCAAAGTACTAACCAAGCCTGCCCCTGCCTAGCTTCTGAGGTCTGACAGGATTGGATGCCACAGTGGTACAGCTGCAGGCCATCCTGAACACCTTCAAATAATTAACAGCAGCAGTTACTCAATCTGGGCTCCAGATTAATTCCTGATACAAAGAGAATTTTCTTAAAATTTCCCACTTCTAAAATTGCAGAAATGGACAAGAAAGGCAGTTTGAAAAGCCTTAAACTTTATACTCCAGCTACCCAATCACACCTGCATACCCAGTCACTAGCTCAAGAGTTCTTTGTTAATGAGTGACAGAAGCATCTTTCTACCTCCTTTTAACAAAACCCATGAAGAAAACTGACCTCACTACAATTTTTTATCATTCAATTCTCACGAGCCAAGAGCTGTCTAACCATTCAAAGATGGTAGCTCCTACAAATGAGCTAGTTCTGCCAATATGTCCCCAAGGCCACTGAGTCACCCAGAGATCTGGGGATCCTTGGCTCTACCAAAGATGCTCCCTAGCATCGTTGTCTCACGTATAGAATGGCTACTCCATCCTGGACGAGATACTCACCGTCTTTCCATCACTTACTTGTCTTCCATATTCCTGCCAAGACCCAAACTCATCAAGCCAGTACCAAACCCAGTCAGTGGTGAGGATGAAGTGTGGGGGTTTGGTGACTGAGGAAGCCGTGGACAGGCGGCGAACTAGGGCAGTACCGAACCTCATGGAGTTAAAGTTCAGATTATCAAAGCCGAAGCCAGTGCCTGGCTCTAAACACAGGATCCTGCAAAACAAAGTGAGAGGCAGACTGAAAATTCCATTGAACACACATAGGTCCCCAGTTTTCACCTGTGAGAACATATGGCTGGTAGAGGATAACAGTAAATGTGTCATACATTTTTTAGAAGTGTTGCCAGAGGTGATAAGGGAAAACTGCCATATTAAGGTCAGTTCTACTGTGTAAAACATAATAAAATCAGGGTAATACAAAACACTAGTTATCACGAAAATTCTTCACTGTAAAACACAGAAAATGCTGGTTAAAATATTCTTTTTCAAAATGCATTGGTCCAGGAGATGTAGGTCAGTGGCAGAGCGCTTGCCTAGCAGGCACAAGGCCCTGGGTTCAATCCCCAGCACTGTAAATATAAGAAAATGTATTGCCAAGCCGGCAGAATAGGAAAAGAAATCATTAGAAGGCAAAATAGCAATAGTTAACATATACTGAGTGTTTACTGGGTAAGGCAGCCCCTGTGCAAAGTACTTTATTTGTAGGAGAAGATTAAGTCTTCATAACTCTCTGTGAGGTGGGGCTATTATCTCTATGGTACAAATGGGAACACAGAAGTCCATGAAGGCTAAGAAACACGTCTAAAGGTAAATAGCTGTAGACAGGAAAGCAGTCTGGCTATACAGCCTGCATACTTGGCCACAGGACTGGCTCTCCTAAATGTAGTACCCAAAGACAAAAGGGAGATATAAAACCAGAGAGAAAGCAAGGGCTGAGGCCACGGCTGTCCACTGGTACTGTCAACAAGTAATGACCAGGAGCCTTGTTTTTAGCAGCTAAGGAGAAACAAGAAGCAAATGCAGGGTCTGAGGCAGGCAGGAGGTCAAATCTCAAGAGAGATACTTCTGCATAAAACTAGGGCTCTAAAAGACTGTGCACCCTTAGTAAAGGTGGGGGCAAGGGAAGAGGAGAGAGGACCTACCTCACCAAGGCAGTCAATAAGGAAGTTCACCTGCATTTATGTTGACTCTAGACAAAGGAGAAAAAAATACCCCCAAGGACTTGTGAATCACTCAAGCCTCCCACAAATTTTATGCCAATTCACTTTTCTGTGTGAGAATTTAGTTTTAAAGGTAATGGTTCCCAGAGAAGCAAACGCAAATCCTCTGGAGGAATTCACCTTCCATTCAGGCCTCACAAGAATTTCCCCCAATAAATTTTCATCAAACATCAGCTCAAAATCAAATCACAAAACTCATGTGGAAATGAGACTCCATGAGAAAATATGGTTGACAAAAATAGAATCAAACCACCAGAGGCTACAAACTAGCATTCTCAGATATAAATATATGTAAAATGTTTTTAAAATTGAACTAGGTGTGGAAAGTATGAATAAGGATTCAGGAAGTGTAAAATAAAAGGATCAGGTAAATTTCAAGGAAGAACCTAGAACATTTATAAATAAGTAATAGTAGAAATTTTAAATTCACAGATGGGACACACTGCATCTCAGACAAGGCTGAACTAGTGGACTGGGAAACTGAGGAGAAGAAAATCCCCTGGATGTAGCAGAGAGAAAGAAAGAGAAGTTAGGAGACATAAAAGATAGTGAGGAAAGCTCAACATCTGTCTAATCACAATTCCAGGCAAGTAACCTTGACGAGATCAACACTAAGAGCTCAGAAAGCAATCACGTACATGAATAGAAAGTATCAATGACACAAAGCTAACTCCCTAAACTGACAACAGTCAATGCCATTTCATCAAAAAACAGCGGAGTTTTCTGTGAAAGTTGGCAAGATTTTTAAATTCCCAAAGAGCAAAATCCAAAGAATTAAGACAATTTAAAGAAAAGCAAGGAGGGAACTTCGCCTCACTAGATACCAGAACTTACTATACAGCTCTAACAAGTAAGACAGTGTGATATTGATACAAAGTAGATGATAAGGGGAGGCCAGAAACAGACTCATGTGTATTGGCTGAAACAGTACCCAACACAGGCAGCACCCAAGACAGGTGTAATAAAAAGAGGCTGTTTTAAAAAGCAGTATTTGCTGGCACAGTGGCACATGCCTGTAAAGTCAGTGACTTGGGAGGCAGACACAGGAGAATTGCAAGTTTGAGGCCAGAGGCAGTCTGTGTAACTCAATGAGACACTATCTCAAGACCAAAAAAAAAAAAAAAAAAAAAAAAAAAAAAAAAAAAAAAAAAAAAAAAAAAAAAAAAAAAAAAAAAAAATTAAAAAGGGCTTAGGGGTGCAGCTCAGTGGTAGAGCAGCTGCAAAGTATTGGTGCAAGGCCCTGGGTTCAGCCTCCCAGTATTGGGAAAAGAAAGAAAGAAAGAAAGAGAGAGAGAGAGAGAAAAGGAAGGGTTATTTGACACCTGATCTGAAAATAAGTGATGAGATGTGTTAACATTTTACCAATTTGGCACTCTCCCCATCTCTCCCTCTCCCTCTCCCTCCCCCTCCCCCTCCCCCTCCCCGTCCCCCTC
>VMDO01001688.1:0-142477 GCA_007922755.1 Pedetes capensis | reverse complement strand
CCTCAGTCCCCTGAGTTTTGGGGTTATAGGGGCCCAGCTAAATCCAGTTGTTTTAATGGTATGAATAGTGATGGTTACACAGTGTGAGTATACTTAATGCCACTGAGCTATACGCTTAAAATGCTTAAATGGTAAATTTTATGTATTATATTTTATCACAATAAAAAAGATTATTAAAAATTTAAAAGTTGTCATTGGTAAAACTGGTAATTCATCTGGTCAAGAATTAAACTGGGCTCAAACTTCACCACACGGAGAGATTATAGTACTATACTTAAAATATTAAGACTTTTAGAAGAAACCTCAGGAGAGTTTATTTATGATCTTAGAATAATAAAGGAAGATTTCTTAAGACACATAAAGTACAAAACCATAAAGGAAAAGATGGATAAATATTTCTTTTCATTAGAAGACAGATACCCTAAGCTGATTAAAAGAGTTTATTTTTAACTCACACTTAATATCCAGCAATATATCTGTAAATAAACAGATAAAAACACAGCTGTCCCCACCCCTTAAAACAGGTTCAAGGATGGGCTCTGTATAGCAAAGAAAGCAAAAACAGCCAGGAGGACACATGGAAAGAAGCTTTTCCTCTCTAGAAATCAGGCCTTGCACACTGAGACAGCATTTTACACTCCAGACTAGGAAACCTGTAGATATCAGACATCAGCGTTAGGAAGATGTATCACTAGGGGATGGCTAACGGGAGTGGAAAGTATTACAATCATCTTGGAATATGGTTTGGCAAAACCTGGCAGAGCTGAGGACATAATGCAGCCCACCTCCCAGCAGCTCCCCTCCTGGATATCCACCCATAGAAACACACACGTATGCTGAGTCTCAAAACACAGTGCTGAGCCAGGCATCGTGGCACATCCCTGTAATCAGCACTTGGGGGGCAAGGGCAGGAGGATCTTGAGTTTGAGGCCAGCCGGCACTACACAGTAAGACCCTGTCTCAAAACAAACAAAACAACCCACAGCATTGAGAAAGACACTGGGCACATCAGCACATACTGAATGTTTCCATTTATAAGAGGTCCAAGGACTACCAAAACTAACAAGAAGTCAGAACAGTGGAGGCCTAGGGAGGGGGACTGACAGGAAGGGGACAAGAGGAGCCCTCTGGGGTGACGAAATGCCCTATATCTCAATCAGAGTGCTGGGTACACAGTGTATACATTTGTCAAAAATCACTGAGCTGTATGCTTAATATTTGGGAACACCACTGTGTAAACTTCCTCTCAAGAAGATTATGGGTGGTATGTGAGCCATTTAATTCTCCTAAGGGGAACAATTCGTTTCACATACTTAACCAACAGCAATTTGCAGATAACTGTACTCTAAGTTCAAAATTATTTTATATACTCAAACAGTAGACTCAAAGTCTCCTCTTGGCAGCATATTTCAACACATTTAACCCAAGTTATGGTATATATTTAAAAATAAAGCTACCTGGAGCTTCCCTGTTTACTCTGAATTGACTAAGTGAAAATACTCTCACATATTTAGAAAAATAAACAAGTTAAAGGCTAAATAATAAACACTAGTTCAGCTATACGAATTTACAGAAAAGGATAAAACTTCATACATTATCGCCTCTTGCTTTTCTGAAATAATGAATAACTATATATGTGATTGATCCCAGCAGCAAATAATTGAGAAATCATTTGTTTTTGGTACATCTTCTTTCCCCAAGTTTCTCCCTGAAAGGAGAAGATAGTGGGAGAACAGAGCCACCAAACTACTCGTATAAATATGAACTTCCAATTTCTAGCCCTGTATCAGTCAGCCATGCATCACTGTGGCAAAACATCTGACTGAGATAAACTTACAGGAGGAAAGACTTACTGGGGGCTTATGGTTAGACAATCTTAGTCCACAGAGGTGGGACAACCATGGCGGCAGCAGAGCAGGCCATGGGGCGAGGCAGATGATGTGAGAACGACTGGAATTATAAGTCCAGGTAAAAACCTCCAAAGGCCTGCAGCGTCAGTGACCTTCTTCCACAAGCTGGGTTCTACCTCCCAAAGGTCCATAACCTCCCAGGACAGCACTACCAGCTGGGGACCAAACATTTAAATACATGGCCTTTGGGGGACATTTTAGATTCCAGCCATAACAAGCCTTAAGGTTCTACCTTCCAAAGAGGCTGTGGGGAGAGAGAGAAAGAGTGTGTATGGGGGGGGGGGGGAGAGAATGTGTGTGTGCACGCAAGCGCGTGTGTAAAGGGCATCGGAACTAAGCAATGTTGTTTAAACTAATCTCCTACAATGAACACAAAAGCCCAGGCACAAAGTAGAGACAAGTGATACATTTCCTACCTGTCTATTTTGGGATTGCTATATGCCTCTTCGATAAGCTCCATTTTGTCCAAATCTTTCCACTTGTCTCCATCCAAGAACTGCCATCGATATGGCAGATGGAAATGAACTCTATAGCACTTATCTAAAATAGAAACATAACGTAATGAGACAGCCTGGCAATACACAGTGTGGCCTCCCCTCATAAAATGGGAATAGTGCTCCCGACTGACCAGAGAAGATTCTGAAAAATGTGAAGTCTTTGTTTTTTAGTGCATTCTTACCTGAGCATTTAGATATTGAAATACCATGTGTCTTATTATAATATGTCCTCCTTTTTAACAGAACTTTACATTGATTTTTAAGAATGTATGCTGGTTATATTTTCTATGAATTTCCTTTCATGAATGTAACAAAGCCGATCACGAGATCAATGGTCCCACTCCTTCAGGGGAAAGTCTTAACTGCTCCCTATCTCTATATATGTGACATGCAGATGGGCAGAGGTCACATCAGAGACAAAATCAGATTCATTTCTGCCAGAAATCCATCCCAGCCCCAGCATGTCCCAGCAATGGTGGCTCAGTAGCATGGCTCTAGCTGTTTGGGTGTCTTCTGGCTGTCAACAGACTCGCCCTTCCTCAAAATCACCCTCCTCAAACGTTTTCCCTGCAGGTTTTCACATGCCCTGCTCTGCACACCAGTATCCACACTTCTCTCCACTCTCCCACATCTTCACTGCCTTGTCACACCAAGCACCCGCTCCCTGCCTCACCTTTCTTCATGCTGGCCCTAGCTACCTGGAACATAGCTCATATGCTCTTTTTCCTTTCCAACAGTCCCCATGACAACATCCCTATAGAGGAATGGAGGAGGATGCGAACCGGAGAGAAAAGGAATGGGAAGCTCACTGCACTCTGACATAGAGCTATCCCCAAGATACATACGCAACCAGGTGCAGCATGCTTCTAGGTATAAAAGAGCAGGGAGAAATACTGGAGGCAGCTGACTACATACATACATGTAGAAATTATTTCTTGCAGAGAACTGGGTGGCTAGGGACAAAGCTATGAGGAAAGACTTCTGTCATTTCTACATATTTTGAATTTTGAGCCACAAAAATGTATAGTCTCCAAAATTAAACATCTATTTAAGTGAAAAAAAGGAAGGCAAGTGTGTTAGTGCATCTGTGTAAAAACACAACTGAATAGATATATATATACTTATATACTTCTACACATACAGACATATATATATGTACACATGTAACATTTTTCTAGACAGATATTCAAGGACCAGGTAATCCCTGCTGTTTCTTACAGAGGACCTTAGTGCTAAGGAACCAAAGTGTGAGGAAGGCTTATTTCTTACTAACTATCCTCTGTGCATTTTTAATTCATATTTTAAAATAATACTAATGAAGCTTGGCTAACTGAGCACTTGAAAACAAGGAAAATTTTCTAAAACCCAAACACATTCTTTCGGGCACATCTCAATGCCAGTTCTTCCTCAGATTCTACAAAAGGGCACTGTGGTGGGGGCATGCCATGGAAGAGCTTGAGGATGTTGCCAGGGCTTATCAAAAACCAGGCCTACGGTGGGGCAGACAGGGCAGAAAAAAGCACCCAGCCAAGAGGGCTCAGGGAATAGTCTAAGGATCCCTAAAAGAGGAAATCTCTTAAGTTCAACAAGGAGGGACATAGCCATATCAGGGACAACCTGTCCAGAGCTTGAGCACGGATGGTTCACACCAGGCCAAGTGACCTCCTGGATTCTAGACACAACAGATAATGAAGGGCTTGGCCAGGCTGTAGCTGTGGTTCAGAGGTCATGACCAAGCAAGAGCCCCCTCCCTGAGGCACTAAGGGAAATGATCAGGCTTGAGAGCAGAGTGCACCCCAATGTTGAGTTACTGCATCTACAAACCCAGATCCAGGCGCTGTGGCACATGCCTGTACTCCCAGTCACTTGGGAGGCTGAGGCAGAGGGGGCCAGAGGCAGCTGAAGCCACTTAGCAAGACCCTGTCTCAAAAATAAAAAATAAAAAAGGGGCTGGTATGTCTCAGTGGTAGAGCACTTGCCTAGCCCTGGGCTCAACACTCCAGTACTATGGGAAAAACAACCAACCCCACAAACCCAGGCACAGGCAAATCCTGGGTGGCCTGAGAAAAAATTCTCTCTGTAAGAAAGCATCTCCTGGGGAGGGTGTACCCCCACATGGTCCACCAGACTGATAGGGCAACTTCAATACCTCAGGAAGGTCCTGGGGACCTGGAGGAAGCACTGTGGTTAAATAGCACCATATTATTTATTTATATGTGTTTGTGTGTGTGTATATGTGTGCGAGTGTGTGTGTGTGTGTGTGTGTGTGTGTGTGCGTGTGTGTGTATATATATATACACATATATATGGTTTTTTATTTCAGAAGACACCATAAATAAATATGAAAGACTGGGAGAATGGATTTTCAACACACATAAAACTCTTCCAACTCAATAATGCGAAACCAAATAACTCAATCAAAATGGGCAAAAATGTCACAGAAAGACACTAGTGTATGATTCAATGTATATGAAATATCCAGGCAGATCCATAGAGGCAGATGTAAATCTGCAGTTGGTAGTAGCTCATGGGAAGGAAGGAGGAGTGGCTACTAATGGTATGGTTTCTTTAGTGCTGATGGAAATGTTCTAATATTGACTGTCATAATAACTGCAAAATTCTGTGATTATACTAAAAACAACTTAATGGGGGAATTGAAGGATATTTAACATACAATATTTTAGTAAAGCTGTTATAAAAATTGGCAAAAGATGTGAAGATTATTTCCTGGAAGATATACAGTGTCTGATAAACACATAAAAATAAATGCTAACCATCATTAATAATCAGAGAAATGCAAAATAAAACCTTAATGAGACACCAGTACTCATTTGAATGGCTAAAACTTAAAAGACTGTCAATATCAAGTGTTGGTAAGGATACAGAATAACAACATTGTGGGTGGGAAAGTAAAGTAACATATTTATTTTGGAAAACAGTTTGGCAGTTCCTTATAAAGTCAAGCATACATTATATGACCAGTAATTCCACTTCCAGGTCTTTACCCAAAAAGAAATGAAAACATGAGAACTTGCACATGACTATTTATAGAATTTTTATTTATAAAAAACAAAAAACAAAAACTCAAATGTTTATCAACATATGAATGGATAAACAATCTATAGTCACTCCATGTAATAGAATACTACTCAGCAATAAAAAGGAACTATTAATAAGTCAACATGAGTGAATCTCAAAACATGCTGAGTGAAAGAAAGAAGGCACAAGAGAATATATACTATATAATTTCATGTACATGAAATTCTACAAAAGGCAAACCTAACCTATAGTAAAAAGTAGATCAAGAATTTCTAGAGTTAGCAAACTTGGGGAGAGGATAAGTAACCATAAAAGAGGCATTTTGGAGTAAAGGAACTATGTCATATCTTGATTAAACTGATGGTTACCTGGACATAAACACTTATCAAAACTCAGAACTATGCTTGCTTGCTTATTCATTTATTTATTTTATTTATTTATTTTGGAGGGAGGGCATTGAACCTGGGACCTGGCACATACTTTGCAAGCACTTTACCACTGAGCTGTACTCCTAGCCCCTTTTATATTTTTTGTCTTGAGACAGGGTCTCACTAAGTTACCCAGGTTGCCTCTGGCTTCAAATGTGCAATTGTCTGGCCTCCACCTTCCCAGTCCCAGGGATTACAGGTGCACACCAGCATGCCCAGCTAGAACTGTGCATTTTAATGGCTACATTTTATTGTGTGAATTATGTCTCAGTAATATGACTCAAAACTAGAAATATATATATGTCTGTATGGCACACATTCTTTGACCTAGCGTTCCATTTCCAGAAATCTACCTGTAGAAAGACTCATGCATGTGTACTTGCATGCTCAATGGAACATCATAGTAATTGAATAGCAGGCAGTTGTTTTTAAAATGAAGTGGGCTTACACATGCTGACATGGAAAAAGATCTCCAAAACACAATGTTGAATAAAAGATGCGGATTTAATAATATGTTATTGCATGCTCCCAATCGTTTAAAGATATACAAAACAAATACTGGGACCATACAGCAAGTGTTTACCTTTGGGAAAGGATGAAGGAGGACTCCTCCTTTACTTTATATTATTTGACTCTTTCACAAAATAAAGCATTCGTAAATTGCTTGGGTAACTTTTAAAGACTGAAAATGAAACAAGAAGTTTTGATGGTTGTTTTTTAAGGGGAGTCATAGGATTTGAGAAGGAAGCTTTCTCTAGTCAAAAGTCGAGTTAGCAGTTAAGAAAAATAATAAAGGTTTAGTAAAAATATAGACATACACAAGAATTGCTACTTGTGATAAAAGGGGGACTGTAGGGTTTGCTGTATTAACGCAGAAGAAACCTCAACTCACCTAATTCTCCAAGAGCTAACACAAGTGTCTCCTCCTCAGGAAGGACATTCCCAGTTTCTAAAGCTCCTCTAGCTATTGTCATTCTTTAGAAGAGACACATTAGACTGAAATGCCTGTCTTATGAAGGCCTGTGACCCTGTGTCAAGCTGACCAAGGGTCAACACTTGACATTCATTTGCTACAGATCTAAAGGTTACGTTCCCCCAAACTCATCTAGTTTTATTTTTAGAAAACCCAAGCCTTCCTAAAAACCCAACTCTCCAACAAAACAGCTTCACAACTGGTCTGCCCAAAGTAGCAGGTCCCCTCCTCCTTATAGAAGTGCTTCAGAAGGGCTCTAAGGTGGAGAAACAGTTATCCCTCTCCCAAGAGAGAAGGGCACTCCTCTGACTTACCTTGAAAGCTACAACTTTTCCGGATATGGTACAGGCAGATCTGATTGCTCTCCTCCTGGCTAGGAGAGTGTGGGGCCACGGAACCAGAACTGTCTTTTTTTTCTACAAAGAAACACCACAAAAATATGTCAGTTTCCAGTGAAGCTTCTGCTATAGGACTATAGTAGTTCAAGGCACAAAGAGGGGAAGAGAAAAGTCATTCATCTCTCTGCACAAGACAAAAGTAGCCCAACAAGGCTGAGAGAACTTATCCTGTTAGGGATGAAAGTACCCCAAGACTCACAGGTGGGCACCCTACTTATTAAGGAAAAGCCAGGAGTCCAAGGCTATACGGCTGCTTACTAAACCAGGACATCAGGGAAGGACTCTTTTCTCACCTCTGGCTGTCTACCTAAGTCACTAGGACAGAACAAATGAAAGGCTACTTTTTAAAACTAGATTAGATTCTATATAACAAATACTTGTAATGAACTCTTAGAATTGAGTCCTAATAACCAATAAAAAAGGGCTGGGGTTTAGCTCAGTTAGTAGAGTGCTTTTCTGCACTCTTTGAAGCCCTAGGTTCCATCTCTGTTGTTGTTGTTGTTAGGTGCCGTCAAGTCGTGTCCGACTCATAGTGATCCTTCTAGGATTTTCAATGGCTGATTGTTTTGGGATTGACTCAGGAGTGGATTGTCAGGTCCTTCTCCCATTTTTGTGGTGCTGGGAATCGAACTCGGGACCTCAGAGACTGTAGAGCGGCGCTCTACCAACTGAGCTAAATTCCAGCCCCAGGTTCCATCTCTAGCACCACAAAAAAAGGGAGAAAGATATGGCAACGCACTTCTGAAACAATCAGCCATCGAAAACCCTATGAAGCTCACTATAAAGTCAGACCCGACTCAATGGCACCTAACACCACCAACCAACCACCAAGAAAAAGGCAATACATGGAAAGCTTACTTCTCCAAATGAAACTTCTTTACATACCTTTAGGTTACTTGAAAGGTTCTCAATATAAAACGGGCATGGAGTGCTCTCAAATTTTACCTTTCCTAGCAGCACTGCAATGAGTGTTTACCTGTTACATTTACTCCCACCCACGTGCCCTAAAGGAGCATATAAAACTCATTTATGATCTCTCCCTATTTAGTAGCACCTGCCCTCTTCTTATTCATCTTCCCTTTCCTTTTGATAAGTCCCTCACATATTCCACAGGCTGAATGTCAAAAGTCACACCTGTGGGACCCTGAAGGTCTTCCCCCTCTCTCTCCCAGGTGGTGACTACTCTTGGGACTTGGACCTCCCTCAGCAGGGATCCATCCCTCCCTTTCTAACAAGGCTGGAATCTGACACTCTTAAACATCTATTTAAAACAAAACATGTCTACTCCTGGGGTTCCTTCAACTGAAAGAGATCAACAAAAATAACTGAAGAAAATGTAAACAACAACAACAAAAACCTGGGTCAGTAAAAACAATCTTTAAATATAACAATCAGGTCAGGTCCTGAGGTGCACACTTGTAATCCCAGCAATTCAGGAGGCTGAGGCAAGGAGGATCGTGAGTTCAATGCCAGAGGCAGCTTGCATAGCTTAGCAAGACCCCGTCTCAAGACAAAAAATAAAAAACAGGCTAGGGGTACAGCACCATGGTGGAGCATCCTGAGATCAATCCCCCAGTACTATAAACACATACACACATACATGAAATAATCAGATAAGATTAGAGTGGTGAATGTGTTTGCTGGCAGTCCTAGCACTCACCTGATGTTTTAGGAAGTGGTCTATTAAAAATCATAGCTTATTTCTACAGCTAAATGAGCAGTTCTGATTATGTGCTCCCATATCCATTAAAGTATTACCATGGCCTGGGACAGAGACTGGCACACAGCAAACAGTCAGAGCTGCTGAGTGAAAGAATGGAGAACCAGAGTGACCAGCCAATAGCCTAGGAGAAATCCAAAGGAACTGATGTATCATAAGGTCCTTCAGGGACCATATTATTCAGATATCACACATAATAGGTGCTTGAGGAATGTTTATTAAATAGAAACCTCTAGCCAGGCGTGGAGTCACGCACATGTAATCCCAGCAACTCGGGAGGCTGAAGTTCACTTGAGCCCAGGAATTTGAGGTCAGTCTGGGCAACATCGACAGGCCATGTCTCAAAAAAATAAAAAAATAAATAAAAATAAAAAAGAAAAAAAAGAAAAGAAAAAAAAAAGCAGTTTCTGCTCCAGATTCTCCCATTTACCTGTCACTAAGACTGACATTCCCTTAAAAAATAAGTATCCTAACAAACTCATTCATTCAACAAATGTTGCAGGGTTACTGTGGGCCAGACACTGTCTAGTTGCTGGAGAGAAGCAGACCAATTTATAATGAGAAAAAAATTCCATTTATTCATGGCAGGAAGATGACCAAGGCCAAAATTTAAAAATGCTTCTTGAACTCATTTTGTAAACTCAGAAAAGAATATAATACAAAGGTTGCCCCTGGAAACACGTAGCATGACACCCTAACTCTGGGGTCCCTCACTTAAGGGCAAGCTTTATGGGGGGTAAAAATGGGGATAAGGAAACTGCACAGGGGGAGGAGCAGAGGCCCCCATTTTAGTGCAGATCAGGCCCTCAAGAATTCAAAGCCCATCAATACCAACTCACATGGTCTAGAATGTCTTGTCTGATCATGTTTATGGTTTAACTTATCCTCTCTTACAACTTCCGAGTTAGGAAAGGATCGATTCTGTTTCGTTCAAAGCAGACAGACTTGCCCAAAATCACAATGGCTATTTACTGGCCACTGGAGTCCAGGCACCCCAGCCCAGAGCCAGCAGCACTTCCCACCAGCCTTACCAGAAGTCCCCCGTGGGCCTGCAGGAGAAGGGGGCACTCTGACAGGAGCAGAGCCTTTATTCTTGATGTCATGAGCATTTCTATAAATGGAAGGCAGTCTGCTCACCAGCTCAGAGCTCATGCCCAACCTCTGCAACTTCTCCAGATTCTCCAGGTCAGAAAACTGATGGGATCTCTTACAGCTACTGCCAAACTTGCACTCCCCCTGTAAGAAGTACTGGCAGATATGGAGTTTGACACATTGGGTTTGAAAGGAACAAGAGCCGAAGGGTCCGTCTCCTTTGTTGTAATGCAGGCAGATCTGTTGATAGAGAGGAAAAAAGGTATCAGGCCAGGAAGGACCCCCATGACACACCTCCCCACCAACTAGGTCACTGGGGATAAGGGGCCTCATAGCCAATGTGTGATTCCATTGTCTACATAGCTACAGATAGGAGACCATCCCTCCCTTGAGATGAAGGTTGCCAACACATGCCCTCAGCCAAAAATGATCAGAACAAGCCCTCCACTGGGAAGACCCCAAGAACTTCAAAGTGGCCAGAGCTGCTCCCTTCACTGAAGCAGCATTTTATGTCGATCCCACAGAGCCTCCTAACAACCTTCAATCCACCTATATTTGTGCCTCCACAGCCTCACCAACTCTCCCCTGCCAGGCCCCAGTTTCTCTCCATTCTCCTTTCTATGAGTCAGGGTCAGAGAGGCTCTGAGAGTTAAGGCATCTTAGAGAAGGCAAAATACCACCTCTTCATTTCTCAAGGGAGCTAGCAGACTCAGAGAAGTTCAACGACTGGCTCCAATCACACGTCTATCGTAATAGTGTTTGAACTAGGTTGGTGGCAAACCTATAGCTTGAAGTTCAATCAATTGTTTCTTCTCCTCTACACTCCAAATTCTTAGAGATGGGCCAGAGACCACCAAGGGCCCACACACATAACTCCCAGGGATTTCATTTGACAAGCTATAGGAATGCCCAAAAGGGCTGCAGAACTCAGGGTTTAATCAGCAAGCCTCCCATTCTGGGAATGGAAGCCCCAAGAAAAAAGGCAGAGCATCAGTTCTGCCCTTAAGCTGCCTGACCTTGGGCAAGCCATTCATCAGCTCAAATTCTACTTTTTAATCCCTAAGATGGGAACAATGCCACCTGCATCACAGGGTTGTTACAAGGACTAAATAGGAAAATACAGAGGGGCCAATGCAATGCCTGCACATAGGGGTACCTAATTCACAGTGGCCACTCCAGCTGGTCACCTGATAAGGGACTAGATCATGAGCAGAAATCCTGCCCGAGTGTCCCACTGGGCCTAAGTTTAGGTCTCAACTCCCACATGCTATCAGGGTACTCTCAGTCAACCTGCACATCCAGATAAGAGCGACACGACAGGTCACCCACCAAGGCATCTGCTGCCTTCCTTCTTCTGATTCATTGTTCACACTACCAGCAAGATGACCACTCCCAATTGCTAATGCCCACTCTCCAACCACAATGCCACACACACACTGCTTCCCAGGGGTATGAAGACCTGTGTGGAGGAGACTCTGCCCATCCATTTCTCTCTCTTACCCTCATCTACCCCACATTTAGGTCACTAATCCACAGGCTGTCCCTGACCATGCTAGCTCCGTCCTCTTTAGGGTGGCCTCAGAGAACAGAGCAACTCTTCCTAGACCTCCCTCACCTTCCTGTCTTGCCCTCACTTACCCTTCAGCACACAGCAAGCACTATCTGCTCCAGGACACACTTCCCAGTGCCCAAATTCCACTGCCCTGGAACCCAGAACCCAGAGCATGGGCTCTCCCAGGGCATCTTGGACACCACCCCACAATCACCCACTGATCTGCTTGTCTGCCATGCAGTATACTTCCTGGAAGGGCAACGCACGGTCTTCTATCTCCTGATCACCAGTGCCTAACCCACGGTGGATATTCCAGAAAGGTCAGCTGAATTAAATCAACACTAGTTTTCGAAAGGCACAAGTAAAAACATCTATTCTATATCAGTCATGATGGTATGCCAGCATCTCTCTCAAATGGGTGACTTTAATTG
This sequence comes from Pedetes capensis, assembly GCA_007922755.1. NCBI lineage: Eukaryota > Metazoa > Chordata > Mammalia > Rodentia > Pedetidae > Pedetes > Pedetes capensis. The sequence goes on along the minus strand of VMDO01001688.1, from coordinate 130,437 downwards.
ACTAAAATGAAAATATTTTCATTAAAACATGCCAGTCTAATAGCTGTTACCTCAAACCAGAAACAGTGTCAATGCAGCCCATATAACCTGTGCTAGCCACAGGAATGTGCCACTCAAAACTGCCAGAGAAACTCGAGGCCCAGCTGCTGCCCTCTAAAGCCACTGCCTCGTTCACACTGGGGCCTTGCCCAGCGTGATGGGATGCAGCACTGACCCCAAAGTGGCCCGATCTGGCTCACAGGATGCCTCCAGGAGCCACAGTAACTCCCGCACTGCCAGCCAGCCTGATGGAACCTTTCTTGGAACCATGTTGCCCCTGAGTCTCTTCCTACCTGGCCCCTTCCTTCCCTCTCTCCTGCCATGAATGTCAGATCTTCTTCACTGCTGGGAAGGCTCTCCATCCCTTCTCCTGCTCCCTATTCCAATAACTCTCTCCCACTGTTAATCCCCACCCACCAACTGACATAAAACCAATGCAGTGAGCTTTATACAATATGAACATTCACAGCTAATTCAAAATTTCCTGGGTGCGAGGAAACGAGTAGAAAAAGCCTCCTGTGAACATCAGCACCTCTGGATGGCTTCTCCACAGACCAATGGGGTCTAGCAATACCCAGCTGTGTGTTTCCAGTTCCTGCTGCACAGGGACAGGCCCACTGGGGCCTCTCAGGCCCCTCAACTCTGTAAACACATGCTGTAGCCACTGGCAAAACAGGTTTCCCTAAGCTCACCAAAGCCCTGCAAGGGAGGTTTCAAGAGGTGCAAGACTGCCCAAAATCACAGACCTAGATATCATGGGAGGCAGAAATTAAATCCAGGTCTCCTCCGTGGAATGGTTCTTGGCCAACACAGGGTCCTTGGCTTCTCTTCAGCCATAATATTTCCCTTCCAATAATCTCGCCTCTCTCCTATTACTTGTAGAGAAGCCCTTCCCCTTCCCCCTGGGCACTCACTTCCGGCAAAAGCCAAGGGTCGTTCTGAAGCAAGAGGTGGCACAGCTCACTATAGGTGAGGTAGTCAACTCCGTGGGTTCTCAGAACACTCAGATTGTGATCTGTCTTCAAGCTGTGACCGCTCTTACAGCTCTTCCTGCAAAGAAGCAGAGATGGTGTTACGGGCTAAATTGTGTCTCTCCAAAACGCCTATGTTAGAGTCCTAACTCCCAGAACCTCGGGATCCAACTGCATTTGGAGACAGAGTCTGGAAAGAGGTCGCTAAATGGAGTTCATTAGGGTGGGCCCCAATCCAGCATGACTTTTAAGTATCCATATAAAAAGAGAAGATTAGGACATAGTTCCCACACAGAGGAAAGACCATGTGAGGACCCAGTGAGAAGGTGGCTACGCCAAGAGTACTTCAGAAGAAACCAACCCTGCTGGCACCTTATCTCAGGCTTCCAGCCTCCAGAATTGTGAGAAAATAAATGTCTGTTGTTTACACCAGGTGTGGCGGCAAACACCTGTATTTTCAGCACTCAAGAGGCTAAGGCAGCAAGACTGTGAGTTCAAGGCCAGCCTGGGCCATATTGTGAGGAAAGAAAGAAAGAAGGAGAGAGGGAGAGAGGGAGGGAAAGGGAAAAGGGAGAGAAGAGAAGAGTGGGAGAGAGGAGGAAGGGAGAGAAGGAGAGAGGGAAAGAGGAAGAAAGGAAGGAAGGAAGGAAGGAAGGAAGGAAGGAAATGTAGCCACCTGACCTGCAGTACTTTGTTATGGCAGTCCTGGCAAACTTACACAGCTGGTGAAAGCGGTCTCCATGACAATTTTTCAAGAACCCTTCCTGAGAGTGCTCACAAGCACCAGAGAAAAATCAGCTTGTCTATATAGCAAAAATATAATGCTTCTTAAGGAAGAGATGGGACCATGCAATGTCTAGGGCCAGGACAACACCTCTCCAAGGGCATCTGATGAGAATGACAGGGTTACCATGTGAAGAAGTGTCACAGTACCAAGGCCCCTCAGGACACACTTAAACACGGGCTGAGTGCGGTAACTGGGCAGGGTGACTTATAGTACTAGGTGTACAAATACACACATGCCTGCACCCAGCCCACTCTTCAGCCTCTCTCCTGCATGAACAAGCATGTGGTGAGCACAGGCTGTGAGCCAGGCCCTGGCACCCCACCCCGAGGACCCAAAAACAAACCTTCAAATGACTACCTGAGTCACCAGGATCTGGAAGAGCTGGGCAGAGAGTATTTGCTTGACGCAGACATCGCCATACCTCATAATCCATGCCTCTACTAAGCATCTAAAAAGAACACCAAACCCTGAGCCCACCCTCACACCCACACCTCCCACTGGCTCCCCCATCTCACTCAAAGTTAATTTCTCTCTTCCACCACAGATCAAAAACCTTCACATCATCCTGGGTTCTACTCTTCCTCTCATCTGGTAGAGGCAACAGTCAGAGAGTGGCTCAAATATGGAGTGAAAAGTTCCAGTTCAGCTGTGGTGAAAATATAGCAGCATAGACGAAAGAGGCATCACAGTCAATCTGGGCTAGGGACAGGACTAGGGAAGAAACCAGAGGAAGTTCCTGGAGGCAGAAAGACCTAAGCCAAATACTTAAAGCGTGAGGAGAAAGCAGGCAAAGAGAAAGGCAGAACATGGTAGCCAGAAGGGCAAATAAATTAGTCTTGCCAGAGCCAAATATACCAAATAGCTGTAATGATGATGATCAGTAATGACAACAATGACAATGAAAACTTAGTGAGCATTTACCACATACCAGGGACTGCCTAAATATTTCAAGAGTTAACTCATTCAGTCCTCAATGAGCCTCTGAGGTAATACTATTACCTCCATTTCACAGATATAGGAACTGAGGCTGGAATGTAAAGCCACTTGGCCAAGGCTACCAGCCAATGGAAGAGCAGAGCTGGGTTGAGACAAGATGAGTGGGTCTCGGGACCATGCTCCTGACCACCAGGCACACTGCCTCCTGAGCACAGGACTAGGAATCAGGGACCAGGGACTCCTTCCCAGCCCTGCAGCAGGACTAATGACCTGTTTCTCACAGAACTAACCTTGCTATCAGGAAGACAATTAGAGTCACAGGGGAAGCACAGAAAGTACAGCCAACCTTACTAACTCTCCCATAGGTGAATAACCAATAAAGAATGGTCCAGAAATTCCCTTGTGTAAATCATAGAAAAGAGAAAGGTAAAGAATGAAGAAAAAATTTGAGTAATATAGGCCAGTAAATATCAAACATCCAGATTTCCAAGACAAGTAAAATCTGACCCCAAATTGTGGAAATTAACTTAAGAATGGGGTAACCAAGATTCACCAGTGATCCCCATCATTAGACCCATCCAGCCACCACTTGCTGTGTGCCTTCCTCCTTTGGTCTGCCTGCTCCTTTCTCCCCTGAGGTGCCTCAGACTTCCCAGAGTGCTACTCTAAGCCTCTTTTCAGGTCTCAGACTCCTCCTCAGACCTGACCCACTCCTGGAGCTGTGACCACAGCATTCACTATCAAACATCTCCCAAACCAGCACCCCAGGAGCCCAGACTTCCTCCTGAGCTTCGGACATAGAAGGAACTGAAATCTCCAGCTCTCAGTCCCACAGTAAGAGCAGAAACCTGAGTCACCACCTCAGATTCCCCAAAGTCCTCACACACACATCCCTAGGAAAGTTCTTATCTGCATATTTCTGGACAGCTAGTTCCTAGAGACCACATTACCTAGCCCCCTTGCAGCTGGGTAGGATCATGAGATAGCTTGTGGTAATGGGATGTGAGTGGAAGAAGGACGTCTACCACTTCTAGATGTGGTGTATAAAATCCACCCATGTGAATCTCTTTTGTTTACCTTCTATCCTAGAACTTGGTATCTAAAACGACTTCAAGAGCCATGCGTTAGCTGGGTGTGGTGGCTCACACCTGTAATCCCAACAACTTGGGAAGAGATGGCAGGAGGATGGTAGGTTTGAGGCCAGTGGCAGCCTGCTTAACTTAGCAAGACTCTGTCTTAACGTAAAAAGTAAATAATGGGCTTGTGGTATAGTTCAGTGGTACAGCACTTGCAAAACATACATGAGGCCTTGGATTCAACTCTCCAATATGGGGGAAAAAAAAGACATGTTGAGGAGGTCAGTCAGCCTGGATCCCTGAATGACTGCATGGATCAAGGCCCTTATTAGGCCCAATATGAGCAAGAAATAATGTCCATTGTGTTACAACAAAAAAGATGGAAGGAAGGAAGGAGACAGAAGAAGGGAGGGAGGGAAGGGCTAACTCCCTAATTCTCCTAGATAACAGGATTAGCTTCCAAAAAATTCCTTCAGGCATCCTCCTCTAAATCACCATCCACACCAAGCTGAGCATGATGGTGCACACCTGTAATCCCAGCAAATCTGGAGGCAGAGGCAGGAGGACTGCAAGTTCGAGGTCAGAGGCTGCCTGAGCAATTTAACCAAGACCCTATCTCAAGATGAAAAATAAAAAATGGGCTGGAGATGCAGCTCAGTGGTAGAGCGTTTGCAAAATATGCATGAAGTTCTGGGTTCAGCACTCCTCCCAGTACAAAAAAATAAACAAAATTTTAAAAGCCCAAAACACAAGATCCATATTATTGCCCAAGGTCTCTTCCTAAATAAAATGCAAACCTGCTAGGTGTAGTAGCACAAACCTGTAATCCCAGAGACTAGGATGACAGAAGCAGGAAAATCTTGAGTCTGAGGCCAGAGACAGCCTGGGTAACCTAGCAAGACCTTACCTCAAAATACAAAATTTATAAAAACGGGCTTTGGGTGTAGTCCAGTTGTAGAGCACTTACAAAGTATGTGCAATGCCCTGGGTTCAACACCTAAATACGGGGGCGGGAGACCCTGATGGTTGTTCTCTCCTATCATTTGTGGAGCCCCATCACCTCCACTTGTTGTTGTTGTTGTTAGGTGCCGCTGGTATCTGACTCATAGTGACCCCCATAGGGTTTTCAATGGCTGTTTCGGGATTGCCTTGGGATTGCCAAGGCCCTGCTCCCATTTTAGTGGTGCTGGGAATTGAACTCAGGACCTCAGAGACTGCAGCGCAGCGCTCTACCCACTGAGCTAAATCCCAGCCCATCACCTCCACAGTAAGGTCCAAATTCTTTAGCATAAACCTCAGCAATCCATCCCACAAATCTCACAGACCACCTGCTAGGCCCAGGAATTGGGAGACTGCCACTCATGGCCAAGACAGCTGAGACCTCATTATGGAGTCTGCATTCTTGGTGGATGGGGACACCCGAAGACTCTTCAACCACTAAGAGGACACAGCCATGTGACGAACAGTAATGGGAAAACCACTCAAAAGGATTTGATCTTTGAGTGGAAGCCTGAGGCATTAATTGAGCAAACCAAAAAAGGCATTCCAGGCAAAGCAAGGCCACCAGAGGAGCCAAGGCTGGCAGGGTATGGAGAGCATCTAGGAGGGCTGTGGCTGTAGGGTGGGCAGGAACCAGTTCCCTAACGACCTTGAAGGCATGAAGGAGCTTGCATTTTCGGCTTTTAAGCAGGTAAACTAGAGTTGTGTGCAGTTCTTAAAACTTCCTTTAGGCTGCCTGGCAGAAAATGCCCGTCTGCTTGGCCCTAGAAGCTAGCTCTAAAGATCCTGGCGTCAACAGGCCATCGCACCCCGCCCCAACCTCCCCCCATACCTCCAATCCGAAGTGTCCCTCGCTCTCAGTAGCTCAGCTCTCAGAGAAGGTCCTCAGGCGTCTAGAGGACGCCACCTGACCCCGAATCCCACGCACAGTACCAGACACTAAGGAGGCGCTCCACAAATGCTCATTGACGTGAATGAAGGGGGCGAGGCCGCCGAACGGCCACCCAGCTGCCTCCCCAGACTCTCGGAGGGGCCCCAGACCGGTTGGGAGCGAGCGGAGGCGCGGCAGCCTCCGCCCTTCGCCGGCGCGGCGCCTTACCCGGTGGCCAGGAACTTGCAGGGGCCATAGATCATGAACTTGCAGAGGTGCAGCTGCGCGCAGAGCCCCACGCAGCCGGCCTTGGGGCCCTGGTGCGCGCGGCACAGGCGCAGCGGCGAGGCGGCCAGCACCACGCGCTCGGGGGTCGCCGCCGCGCACCCCGCGTCCGCCCGCGCCGCCACCACGAACCGCCCGCACTCCCGCAGCAGCCGGTCCAGCGCCTCGGCGCCCACGCTCGCCCGCAAGCGGCGCCGTAGCTCCGCCAGCTCCAAGGCGCCCCCGGCCGCGCACAGCACCTGGGTCACCTCGCCGACGGCGACCGCGGAGGCCTGGGCCGTGGCCATGGCCGTCGGAGCGCGGCTGCTGCGGCGACGCTCACGGGTCTGCCCGGCTGCTCCGCGCGGGGTGGAGTCGCTGGCGGGAAGCGAAACCGAAAGCGGGCACCGCAGGGAAAACAGAACCTGTTTGGCCTCGCCACGCCCCCCCGGGCCGCAGCTGAGCGCCGGGCGCCCTCGCCTCAGGGTCCGCAGCTGGGCGCCGCGCGGCCCGACGGCGGCTGGCGCGCTCCGGCGGAGGCGGCCGACGGGGCTCGTGGCAGGAGCGCGCCCGGGGCGACCCCAGCGTCTAAGTGCGCACTGGCCGGCGACCTGCGGGGCTCCCAGCGCCCTCAGCCAGATGGTGCGGCCCACGTCACACCTCGCCAGGGGCCGACTGCGCCCAGGCGGAGGCTGCGACGCCCGCCGCCGCCGCGTTAAAGGGCCTCCGACGGCGCCAGAGCGGGGCGGAAGCCGGACAACGGACGCAGGTCCCACCGCCCACCCCGCCCCCGGAACAAATGGAAACAATCAGCGGAATTACCCGACGGAATTAGCTGACGGGCCCAAAAGTTACTTAAGCGTCTGCACGTGCCGCGGGTGCCCATCTCCAACCGGAAGGGCTCTGTCTTCTGCGAAAGCAGAGCCGACCCTCCTCGCCCTCGACGGATAAAGGTGGAGCAAATAGTTTCAGGACTTTTTCAGAGCAAAGGACTCTCTTACATGTTGCTGGGTGAGTTGTTGAAGTCCTTCGGATAAGGAATCAGGGAATCATTTTTTAACACTTAAAGTGAGCATGACCTTGGCAAAACCAACAATCCATTCTTCTGAAACCTTCCATAAGTAAAAGGAACAGTAAATAAGTCCTGACCAGAAGTGCTTACCTGGGGCACAGATAGCACCAAGAACCAAATGGCTGGCCATTATGCAGGCTATTGTTGCTGCTGGGGGCCATCGAGTTGGTATCCCACTCCTAGTGACCCTACCTACAACAGGTGAAACACTATTGTCGTGCTTCTCTGCTGTTCATAGGGTTTTCAGTGGCGGATTGATTTTTGGGAGTGGGTTGCTGGGTCTGTCTCCCAAGCCTACAGCACTTGGTGTTCCCAGGTGGTCTCTTATCCAAGTACTAACCAGACCTGACCCTGCTTAGCTTCCGAGATCTAAAGGGATCGGATGCCACAGGGCTACGGCTGCAGGCATGCAGGCTATTATACGGCTTTAATGGGCACCCATTAAATTTCTGCCTTCGACCTAAAAGGACATCCATGATGTGTTAAGTGAGAGAAGATCGCTGTTAAGAAACACCTAAAGCACTAAGAGAAAGCTGCCCCATTGTGTGTGTTTGCAGCAGGATATTTTTGAATAGGCATCGAGGAAGCTGTGGAAGGACACACACTTTGGTCGTAGGGGGTGGACTGTAGGAAAATGGAAAAGAAAAAAAGAGGAGCAGAAAGATTGGGGATGAGTACTTAGGTTATACATTGGAAAATAAATATAAGAATTCTTGACTATAGAATTACTACAAAAGCGGAGTTACAAAAACCTTAAACAATCAGGCTGGAGAGTCGTGTCGTGCACGAAACAGGCTGCACTAGGTTCAATCCCCAGCACCACCCCCCAAAAAAAACCTCTAAAAGTTATTAAGTGTAAGGAAAACAAAAGAAAAGCAATTATGGAATGGGATGAAGGGCAATTTTCTTTTGGACTCTGTGATTTAAATTTTTTTAATTGTGTGAATATTTTTGATTTTTATTTCCATTTTTAATTTTGCTTGTGGTTTTGATACTATTTTGCAGCAAAATAACATTTTAAAAGGAAATATCTTTTAAAGGGCTGGGGTAGCTCAGCTGGTAAGAGTGCTACTCCACACTTTCTGAGGACCTAGGTTCCATTCCCAGCATGACTAAAATGAGAAAAGAATATGGCAGTCCACTCTGAACCAATCCTGAAATGATCAGCCAGTGAAGCCCCTATGAAGGTCACTTGAGCTGGACATGACAGCGCCTAACAACAACAACAGCAGTCTTTTAAAGGTGATATCAGCACAAATGGTGAATTAAGGACCCCCAAAAGTTTTTTCTTCCATAAAAGCAATGAAAAAAAAACTGGCAAAAATTGTCAACTTCTTAGAGCTCTGGAAACTAGCCAAAGGCTTACGGCAACTCATCCAGCATTTAGTCAAGAAAAACAGCTGAATCTCTGTAAGAGCAGCAATCTGTAGTGTTTTAACTTTACCCAGTTCTATCCCCAACCCCCTCCAGTCCTGTGGCAACCTTGAAAAATAACGGTTCACATTCCTAGTACCTGTACCAGAGGGAGAAGACAGGGCTGGAGTGCTTTTAAAGCCATATTCCCAAGGAAGAGTCATTATTTGACCTCTGTAGTGGTTCCCTGGAAAGCCCCCTAAAAGACTTCTCTTTATTTGGCCTCATTGGAACAAGTCAAGTCCTAAAGTTCCACATACGCCCCACCCACACACTTCTAGGGGCGGAGTTGTCAGCTGTTTTAATATCATGACTGGCTGAAGCAATGGATAGCAATAGAAAACGATGGAAAACAATAGAACAACCAGAAAGCTGAAAAAATGAGGGGCTTTGAAAAGCACCAGCATATTTCTAGGAACCTAGAAGGCCACGTGCATGCGTAGGACCATGCGCATCCTCAGGACACACAGAAGAGGACTCTTAACACAGAAGCTCTGTGCAGGCAGGAAGTAAAACCTGGACATACTTACAAAGCGCCTGACTGTTGAAGACGTGTACCAAAATGTACACAGAAGCCCTTGGTAAAGACTAGGAGATGTACTCATTCCAAGTATTTGAGGAAATCTCCATCTGATCATTAGCTGACCAGTGAGCTAATCGAGTAGGCTTCAGTAGTCACACACAATTGCAGATACACACTTTACAAAATTAGTTTGGAAAAGTCATTAAGCAAATGGCAGCTGCTAAAAGCAGCAGCAACAACAAACTTGTTGTTGTTAGGTGCCATCGAGTCAGTATCCAACTCATAGTGACCCTCTGTACAACAGGGGAAACACTATTGTCAGTGCTTCTCTGCTGTTCGTAGGATTTTCAATGGCAGATTGATTTTTGGGAGGGGGTTGCCAGGTCCTTCTCCCAAGCCTACAGCTTCTGGTGTTCCCAGGCAGTCTCCCATCCAGGTACTAACCAGGCCCGACCCTGCTTAGCTTCTGAGATCTGATGGGATCAGATGTCACAGGGCTACCGCTGCAGGCACAACAAACTTAGAGAGGGGAAAATATGACTTTGGGTGTTGTCACATTATTGGAAATGTCCAGTTTTCAACCAAACATTATGAGACATGTAAAGAAACAAAGGATGACCTATACAAAGGAAATAAGAGCAGTCAATAGAAATAACTCCTGAGGAAGCCCAGATAATAGGACTTTGTGGACAAAGGCTTTAATTCATTTATCTTAGAAATGTTCAAAGAGGAAATCATCTCTAAAATATTAAAACTATGAGAAAGATGTCTGACCAAACAATATCAATAAAGAAATAGAAACTATAAAAAAGAACTGAGTAGAAATTCTGGAGCCAAAAAGTATAATAGTTGAAATGAAAAATTCAGTATCATTCAACAGCAGATTTGACCAGGCCAAAAAATAGAATCAGCAAACTTCAAGACTGGTCAATTGGCCGGGCGTGGTGGCGCACGCCTGTAATCCCAGCGGCTCGGGAGGCGGAGGCGGGAGGATCGCAAGTTTGAGACCAGAGGCAGTCTGTGTAATTTAGTGAGACCCTGTCTCAAAAAGTAAAAAAAATGGGCTGAGGTGCAGCTCAGTGGTCCAGCACTTGCAGAGCATGCAGGCGCAAGGCCCTGGGTTCAACCCCCAGTACCGCAAAAAAAAAAAAAAAAAAAAAAGACTGGTCAATTGAGATTATATGGTCTGTGCAACAAAAATTTTTTAAAAATGAAGAAAAATGAACAGAAGCTTATGGCACACCATCATTTGTACCAACATATACATCATCAAAGTCCTAGAAGGAGAAGAGAGAGAAAAGGGGGAAGAAAGAATATTTGAAGAAATTATGGTAAAATATTTCCAAATTTGATGAAAAATATTAATCTACACATCCAAGAAGCTCAGAATAAATTCAAGAAAATCCGCATCTAAACACATAATAACCAAACTATGGAAAGACAAAGAAAATCTCAAAAAACAGTCAAAGATAAACAACACATTATATATAGAAATCCTTAATAAAATTAAGTGCTGATTTCTTATTAGAAACCATGCAGACTAGAAAGTAGTGGGATGATATAGTCAAAGTACCAAGAGAAAATAACCCAACCAAGAATTCTATATCTAGCAAAAGTGTTTTTTAGACATGAAGTATAAATTAAGACATTCCTACATAAAAGCTGAGAAGGTTAATTGCTAGTATTAAAAGAAATACTAAAGGGAATCTTTTGGCCTGAAAGTAAGAGACACTAAATTAACTTGAATTCTCAAGATGAAATAAAAAGCACCAGTAAAGGTAACTGCATGGATAAATGAAAAATTTCCACAAATAGGGAAATTATACTGTGTCCTGTAAATAAGTCAAAGTGGAAATTGCAGAAGAAATTAGAAAATACTTTGAGATGAATGAAAATGAAAACAATGTTTAGAGGGAAATTTATAGCTGTCAGTCCCTACGTCGAAAAGATCTCAAATCTATAACCTACCATTCTGCCTTAGAAGATAGAACAAAGCCCCAAAAGTAAATGATACATGTTAGAACAGAAATAAATACAATAGAGAATAGAAAAGGAATACAACTACACTGGTGTGTCCCTGTGTGGCCTTGAGTGGCCTGCTCTGCCTCCTGTTTCTAGAGATCTGTGAGTATAGAAAGTTCTTCGTGACGATTGTGTCCATGTGTTTTGCAGTACTGAATAAAACCAATCCTGGGTACCCTTTTAAAACAGATTATGAAGGAGGATGATATAAAAAAATTCAAGTCGAAATGTCCAACAGACACTTGATCTGTGAGTCTGGCATTTATAGAAGAGTACTAGAGTTGTGAATGTTGTTGTTAGGTGCCATCGAGTCGATATCCGACTCATAGCGACCCACATAGGGTTTTCAATGGCTGACTGTTTCGGGATTGCCTTGGGAGTGGATTGCCAGGTCCTTCCCCCCTTTTTCCAGTGCTGGGAATTGAACTTGGGACCTCAGAGACTGCAGCGCAGCGCTCTACCAACTGAGCTAAATCCCAGCTCCAGAGTTGTGAATATACAGATGGTATTTGAACCCCCAGGGCTAGATGAGATCACCCTATAAGAGAGGATAAATCAAGAAGAGAAGGATTCCTGGGACATGCCTTTCTGATAGAGGAAGAGGAAACTGATAAAGCTAAGGCAGTTAAGGAGAAGCCAGTGGAGTAGGAGACAAACCAGAATATGGGTCATGAAAACCAAGTATTTAAATATTTTAAGAAGGGATGATCAACTACATTGAGTCCTATCAAGAGATTCAGTAAAAGAGGATAGATATGTCTTCTCTAGCCAGGCGCGGTGGCCCATGCCTGTAATCCCAGCGACTCAGGAGGCAGAGGCAGGAGGATCACAAGTTCAAGACCAGAGGCAGTCTGCATAATTTAGCAAGACCCTGTCTCAAAAAGTAAAAAAGTGGGCTCGGGGTGCAGCTCAGTGGTACAGCACTTGCAAAGCATGCAAGCGTGAGGCCCTGGGTTCAACCCCCAGTACCACAAAAAAAGAAAAAAAAAGAAATGTCTTATCTATTGTTGCACAACAGCCATCCCAAATCTTAGTAGCTAAAGATAGCAATGATTTGTTTTCCATGATTCTGTCAGTTGACATAGCTCAGCTGAGCAGTTCTTCTCCATATGATATAGCTAAAGTCGCACCTATGGCTACATTCATTCAGGAGCTCAGCTGAGGTTAGAATGTCCATAATGCCCCCTTCTTCAGAGTCTCTTTCTGTGTGGCTCTCATTATTTAGTTATCTAGCCTGAGCTTCTTTAGAGATTGCGGGTGGCTCTTAAGAGAACAAGTCCAATGTGTAAGCATGTATCAATTTTCTCCTTTTTTAAATTTTTTATTTTTGTAGTCCTGGGAATTAAACCCAGGCCCTTGCATGTGCCAGGCAAGTGCTCTGCCACTGAGCTGCACCCAAACTACTTTTTTCTTTGAGACAAGGTGTTGCTAAATTGCACAGGCTGCCTCTGCCCTTGAACTCACAATCTTCCTGCCTCAGCCTCCTGAATTGCTGGGATTACAGGTGTGCACCACAGCATGCAGTTTAGCATCTTCAGTTTTCATAGTAGCTCTTGGCTCTACCCTCAGAGTCATCCTACAAGAAATGGCTCCTGCCAGGCATGGTGGCACACACCTGTACTGCCAGCATGTGGGAGACTGAGGCAGGAGGATCCTAAGATTGAGGACAGCCTGGGCTACACAGTGAGTTCCAGGCCAGCTTGCATCTTGGACTGCATAGTGAGAATCTGTCTCAAAAAATTTACGTGTGTGTGTGTGTGTGTGTGTGTGTGTGTGTGGGTGGGTGTATTTTCTGAGTAAGAAGTGGGCTGAGAACCTTTTACTCAACTGCCCATATGTGTGTGTGTGTGTGTGTGTGTGTGTGTCTCTCTCTCTCACACACACACACACACACACACACACACACACATCTGGGCAGTTGAGTAAGGTTCTCAGCCTACTTCTTACTCAGAAATTGGGAACCATGGAGACTTCATTCTGGAACTATCCATGTCCTTTCTTTTCTAAGTTGGTACAATTTTGTAGGTTTTCTGTGTCTTGTTAGGTGCCACTGAGTTGGGTCCTACTCACAGTGACCCTATGAATAGCAGGTACAACAGAACAAAACACTCCCCAGCACTGTGCCATGCCCAGCACTATTGTCAGTGCTTCTCTGCTATTCATAGGGTTTTCAGTGGCTGATTATTTTGGGAGTGGGTTGGCATGTCCTTCTCCCTAGCCTGAAGCACCTGGTATTCCCACGCGGTCTCCCAACCAAGGACTAACCAGGCCGACCTTGCTTAGCTTCTGAAATCAGGCAGGATTGGAGGCCAGGTTGCTATGGCTGCAGACAGGTTTTCTGTGGATCAAATTATAATCCACTCCATTAGAAAAAAGCCACATCCACAGCCCTCTTTAGATAGGTCCTTCTCTATTTTGGCCTGAGTGTTAGGGTGCTGTGGTAAAGTGCTTTCAGATTCTTAGCAGCCTTTTAGCTGAAGGGTCTATAAAGTACTACCTCAAATCTTTTCAATGTAATAAAGGGACTGGTAGCTTGAAGCACTGGGGTGTTGATCCCAGGGCCTCACACAATCTAGGCAAATGCTCCACCACCAAGATACATCCCCAGCCCCTTCATTTTGAATGTGAGGCCACATTTTACCAAGGGGCTCTTCACCCATCGCACCATTCAGCATTGGCTAAGCTTGCAGGGGAGAGAGCTTAGGGGCAAGAGTGAAGTTCCCAGCGTTCTGGCTCCTTGCACTCTTATGTGGTGAGGTGGCTGCAGAGGCTATGAGCAGCCCTTTGAAGAGAGTTTTGATTCAGGCTGTAGAAGCAAAGCTTTGGCCTGAATCAAAACTGACAAATGGGCACATAAACAGTCCCAAAGGCCTCTAGGCACAGCAAAAAGTGTCCACAGCATGCTCTGTGGTTCAGGTCATGGGAACATTATTGCAGATGGAGAAAATCCCACAGTGGGGAGAGGAAGTCTGGACTGCTGACTGGGGCTCCATGGCAGGCCTAGGACAGTATGTGACCCCCAGGACTAGCCTTTGGTGCTGGTGCCAGATTCTGCCACATTGCTTATTTCCTTAGCTCTGACTGAAGAGACCCTCCTTGTTCTCCCCAGGGCCTACTCAGTTCAGTAGCTGATGTTCAGTAAGTATTTGAGGAAAGAAAGTCACCCATAATCTCACCATCCATGTAGAACCCAAATTAATCCCCAGGAATTTGCTCTGATGAGTGGCATAGAAGCCCTGCCCTCAAGTTTTATCTGGCCTAAGCAAAGTGATGATTCTAGGTGTCATGGGCAGGTGGATAGCTCTGTATGGGGCTGTATCTTCCATGCGCTAGTTACCGCTACTGTTGTCAGGGGAATCTATACTAATATTGTGGTAATAAGAAATACATATATATAATATTACCTATTATATCTATGGGCTCGGATTTAGCTCAGTTGGTAGAGCACTGCTCTGCAGTCTCTGAGGTCCCAAGTTCGATTCCCAGCACTGCAAAAATGGGAGAAGGACCTGGCAATCTACTCCCAAGGCAATCCCGAAACAGCCATTGAAAACCCTATGAGGGTCGCTATGAGTCGGACATGACTCGACAGCACCTAACAACAACAATTATATCTATCTTTGAGTTTCCCTCAAAACCATATGTCATTATACACACACACCAGGGGTGCAGAAAAATGTATACACATTTAAAGAGATGTTATCTATGTATTACTTTTTGAAGTTGGATTGAATTACTATGGTAACCACTTGGAGCACCTCTTGTAATTGCAGAAGTCTAACGTGACTTGTATTCATCTTTTGTTAGCATGTATTATTACAATTTTAATACTTAAAATGTGTACACATGTTTGGCACCCTCTGTGTATATAGATTTCATATGGATTTAACAACTTCACTAAATTGTCTCAGGGCTAGGATTTAGCTCCGTTGGTAGAGCACCACTCTGTAGTCTCTGGGGTTCCGAGTTCGATTCCCAGCACCGCAAAATTGGGAGACGGACATGGCAACACACTCCCAAGGCAATCCCAAAACAATCTGCCATTGAAAACCCTATGTGCGTCGCTATGAGTCGGACATGACTCGATGGCACCTAACAACAACAACAACAAGTTGTCTCAGGGAAACACATATGTATAATCTTGATCTAAGTAGTAGTATGGCTGGGATTTAGCTCAGTTGATAGAGCGCTGTGCTGCAGTCTCTAAGGTCCAGAATTCAATTCCCAGCACCGCAAAAATGGGAGAAGGGCCTGGCAATCCACTCCCAAGGCTATCCCGAAACAGTCAGCCATTGAAAACCCTATGAGGGTCACTATGAGTCGGACACCAACTCGATGGCACCTAACAACAAGTAGTAGAATAGACTGATGTCCCCAGCCCCTCTAATGCCTGTGATGAAGCCCTAACCCTTAGTGCTTCAGAATGTGACTGTATTTGAAGATGATGTTGTTGGATGCTGTTGAGTGAGCTGAGTTGGATCTGATCCATAGTGACCCTAAGTACAACAGAATGAAACACTCCCTAACACTGTCATGCACTTGATCTTTTTATGTTTGAGCCCATTGTTGCAGTCACTGTTTCTTCTCATTTTGAGTTATGCCACATTAGCAAATAAGAGGCCCTAGAGGCTTTATTCCATGCCCATCATTAAGGTCGACTCTACTTTGAGAAGCAACTCTTCCCCAGTTGTCTTATGAATGCCTTCCAGCTTCGGGGGCTAATTTTCTGGCACTGTATTTGTCAGTGCTTTTCTACTATTCATAGGGCTTTTGATAGCTAATTGTTTCAGGAGAGGGCTGCCAGGTCCTTCTCCCTAGTCTGTCTTAATCTGGAAGCTCAGCTGAAACCTGGCCACCATAGGTAGCCCTGCTGGTATCTGAAATACTGGTGTTATAACTTTCAGGATCACAGCAACACACAAACCCCCACAACACAAGCTGACAGACATACGGGGGTATGTGAAGCTAGGATCTTGAAGTAGGTAATACAATGAGGTATTTAGGCTGTTCCCTTATCCAATATAACAGATGTCCTTACAAGAAAAGGAAGGTTGGATGTAGGCAGGTATAGAAGAAAAATGATGTGGAGACACAGAGAGAAGACAGCCATCCGCAAGCCAAGGATAGGTGATGGAACAGAGCCTTCCTTCAGGTCCACCAGAAGGAACCAACCCTGCTGACACCTTGATCTCAGGCTTTTGGCCTCCAGAACTGTGAGAATAAATTTTCATCATTGAACTCACTGCAGTACTCTGTTACAACAGTTTTAGGAAACTCATACAGATAGTTACCCTCGAAACCAAAGAGAATAGGCAAATCTTGGCCTCATATTGGCAAGAAGACTTGAGAAGGGGCCAATATTTGAAGTGCCAAAGTCTCTCCCCTACCTGCAGGTGGAGCAAAGTCCTCCTTCCTGCCCCCCCCCTCCCCAATATTGTTACTCTTCGCTGAATGGCTCAGTCTTTTGAAGGATTGCTGCTGGTGTTTACTGCATACTACTGAATGCTGTACCTTAGGGTGAAATCAGTCCTTCACTGGACAAGGGCTGGTTTTCCCAAGAGTGCAGAGACTTTTTGCTGGATAATTCCCATTTGGCCCTACAGGTCCATTTTCCCTTCTCTGCCCTGCCCTGCGCTGCTAGGGGCTTACCTCTGTAGTAGAGCATTTCCTAGCTGTCCAGTTTCAGCAGGACCCATCAATGCAAGGCACTGGCAGGGATCCAGACAGCCAGTGTGAGGATGGGGACTTACTCTCCTGGCTTTCCTTGGATGGCTGGTTATACCACTGTGCTGGAGACCCTAATTCTCCTGCATTCTGGTAACTCCTCCTTTCTCTGGCCCTTCAGGAATGATAACGGCTCCTCTTTGCTGCTGCTTGTTAGGTCCTGTTAAGTCTACTCATAGCAACCCTATGTACAACAGAATGAAACAGTCCCTAACACTGTCCCATGCCCAAAACTATTGTCAGTGCTTCTCTGTTATTCATAGGTTTTTCAATGGCTGCTTGTTTCAGGAGTGGGCTGCAGGGTTCCTCCCAAGGCTGCAGCACCCCGTATTCCCAGGTAGTCTTCCATCCAAGTACTAACCAGGCCCTACTGCTGCAGGCTCTTTGCCGCTAGCCCCAAGGAGCCTCACCATCCCTTTTTGCTTCCCAAATCCCTGATCACTCTATTATAATCCTTTTATTAAACTCTTTTGTTATTTCACAGTTTGAAGGTGCCACCTACATTTTTCAAGGGTGACACAAAATCCCTTCTTAGGGAAACTGGAAAGAGGGTCTTAAAATAGAAGAAAGGCCAGGGAATGGAAAGTTTCTGAAAAAGGTTTCTTTTCCCTTGGACTTGAATAATAATATAGAATGGACAAATTAAACATTTTCTGCAATTCCTTTCAATGCCCAAACCCTCTGGTAACACCTGTTAGTGTGGTTGGCTCTGTATGTGGTATGTGGGAGGGTAAATAATGAGTAGTGAGGGTAGTGTGGCCTTTCCCACCTTACCACTCTGCTGAGGCCAGCATGAGAGTGATGGAACCATTTCCAGAGCACAGTAGTGATGTAGAAACCTAGGTAGAGACCTGACATGTGCAGTGACCCAAGGAAGCAACAGGAA
This sequence comes from Pedetes capensis, assembly GCA_007922755.1. Lineage (NCBI taxonomy): Eukaryota > Metazoa > Chordata > Mammalia > Rodentia > Pedetidae > Pedetes > Pedetes capensis. The sequence goes on along the minus strand of VMDO01001688.1, from coordinate 112,854 downwards.
GCAGCTGCCAAAGGGTGACTCTGTAGAGGATGTGAGGCAGATACCTTCATTCTAGATAAGCCACAACCCAGTGAAGCTTCAAGGGCAGGAAGTTGATACTGTAGTGACAAATATTAAAGGTAATGGAACATTTGGTCCCGGGCTTCATGGTTATTCTGACGTAATTAAGATGAGATTAACATATTTGGAAAAAGAGTAATAATTAGTACTACATTTATTGAGCATATGTGTTGGGCACAATGCTAAATGCTCTACATGGATTATCTTATCTACTTTTGTAACAACCATATTTAGAAGTTGTTATTATTACCACGGGCTGGAATTTAGCTCAGTTGGTAGAGTGCCACTCTGCAGTCTCTTTGAGGTCCCGAGTTCAATTCCCAGCACCACAAAAACGGAAGAAGGATGTGGCAACCCACTCCCAAGGCAATCCCAAAAAAACAATCAGCTACTGAAAACCCTATAAGGGTTGCTATGAGTCGGGCATGACTTGACGGCACCTAACAACTACAACAATTATTACCACATCAGAGCTGGGAAAAAAACAAAAAAACAAAAAACTGGGAGTCAATTAAGAGAGATTTAAGTAACTTGACAAGGTCACCCAGACATTAGCTTGCTCAAATCTTGTGGCCTCCAAAGTCCAGGCTTTAAGCCTCTCAAGAACAAAGACATTGGGGATGAGGTGGTAGCTCAGTGCATTCACAAGGTGAAAGCAAGAAATGGAAGAAGAAAGGCAGGAAAGGAAGGAGTAAGGAATTACAGATTTACTCTTCTCCTGTTGGCTAGAAGATCTAAGCTGCCATCTTGGGTCATGAGGTGGGAAGTGCATGCTGAAGGTGGCTGGTCACCAAGACAGAACAGAACTGAGTCCTTGACAACCTCATGCAGCAGTCTTCTAGTACTGGAGGGCCTATTTCCGGCCTTTTATTTTTAAGTCATTCACATTTTGGGTTTTCTGTCCCTTGCGACTATATCTCCCTCTGACTGATCTATCACATGAAGGAGTCTGGTCTTGGTTCTAAAAGCTTCAGTGAGATCTGAAGTGAGGGTGTGGTTGTGGGTGACAATGCCTACAAGGTAAACTAAGTCGTATGTGTGTGTGGGGGTCAAGATAATGAGGAACATCCATTTGTTCATATGTGTATTTAATGTATTTTTAGTGAGATTTGTGCCAAACTCTGAGAAGTCTGGTGGTAGTTCAACTCAGAGTCCTGGCTGTAAGCTTAGGCTGGCAGGAAAGACGGGTGAAACATGGCAAAGCCAACAAGAGTGAGCAGTGCAGCATCAGAAGCACATACGAGGCAGAGAAGAGAGGGAGTGCTTTCCCACGAGGCCCCAGGACGTCTTGCATTCAGCATCAGCCCTACCCTGCCCTAGGCTGTGCAGGAGCAGATCAGGCTTCCCATAGACTGGGCATAGGCACAATGGTGTGAGGAGTGGGCCAGCTCACCCACACCCCACAGAACACCTTTGTCCAGTCACAACACCGACATGTCACTTGAATTAAAAAACACCCAAAAAACTCAAGTGTGTGAACGTTTCCAACCACAACAATCTCCCCCATCCTGTTCCCATACCCGTGCTCCAGGTATCGAGCCTGCTGACACCCTGGTGTCCCTTATTCTAGAGCCTGAAGCATTTCTCAGGTTCCTAGCTCAAGTCCTAGACTCCTACACACTCCCAGAAATGACGTGTGGGTCTGGCTTCCTACTCTGGCAGGATTCTGTCCCCATAAGCAGCTGTCCTCTTCTCACTCTCGTATGTGCCCTGTTTTAATCTCATTCACATTTACGGCAGCAGCTCAGGTGAGCACATCAGATGGCACCCGGCCAACCTCAAATGGCAGTGCATTTGGCACCATATTCAGGATCCAAGGAGACTGGGGATTTTGTTGGTCTGGCAGTGCTGGGGATCAAACACAGGGGCTATGCACGCTTAAGCAGGTGTGCTCACACTGGGCTGCACCTCCAGCCCAAGGACATTGTTCTGATGGCTAAGAGTTGGCATCTCCTTGTGCCAGGCACTGTTCTGAATGCTCTGCATGATCTCATTTAATGCTCTCCACAACTAAGTATGGCACAAAAGAATAAACTGAGGCCCAAGACCAGTTAGAAAGTGGCACAGCCAGGATTTAACCCTTGAAACTCTGACTTTAGTATGCTGTTAGCCCTGGTACACTGTGGACTTCTAAAGATTACAAGGCTGAGTCTCACAAGGCCAAAGGGTAACAAATACAAGATCTGCTCACCTTCACGAGGACCCCAATGTACAGGACAGTATGGAGAGGAGAACTGTATACTGCCTTCATGCAAGATGACCAAGGAGGCTTGGATAACTAGAACGACACCGTAAGAGCACAGCTCTTGGCCTCAGACACCATAGCAACATGAACAAGCTTGGCCAGCCACACACTGCCTCTCTCTCCCCTGCAAGATGCTGATTATGAGGGCTGTGGAGGAGTACAGAGAAGAGGCTGAGACTGGACTGGTTCCAAAGACTAAAAGCAAAATTTGCAAAGATTAGCAGTTGGATAGGAAAACTGAAACTGGAGGTCTTGCTAAGTGTCTGGGTCAGTGGAGTCCAGTGGTGTGTTCCATGTGACAGGTAAGAGGATGGAGGTGTGGTATAGTGTGCAAGAAAGGGCAGTCGGGTAGCTTCTAAAGTAAGACCACCGGAGGTCACATTATTTCTTACTGTGCATCTTTGGTCTCAGGTTAAATTTGCTTTAAAAGAAAAAAAAAAAAAAAACTTTGGAATTTAGACCTACTACTACTACTTATAGACCCCCACTTTTTTTTTTCAAACCCTAGCATAGTATGAACATGATTTTAGAAAATTTCAGAATTAGCACTTTAAAAAAAATGTAAAGGTATCTTGGGGACAGTGATTGGGAAGAGCTGGACAAGGAAGGGGACAATGGCAATCCAGAAGTGGCTGGAAAGGAGGCAGACAGCAAGCATCAAGGCAGAGCCTCAGCATCAGGGGACAGCAGGCCTCTTTCTCCTTCCCACTCACAGAGCTGAGGGGCAAAAGTGGTAGGAGGAGCCAGCTTCCAAAGGGTGGGCAGGAGAGGCGGGACTGCCGTGCTGGCCTCGGTTCATGTATTGGCACGGGGCTGCTCATCTGCTGCCTCTTCACAGCTTACATTCTCCACCAGAAAGTGAGCTCAGTTCTAAGAGGACCAGTGTTCTCCCAGTGTGCCCAGTGAGTTGAGTAACAGAAGACTTCTGTAAGAAAATATATTTTCAATCTAAAATGGGTATTATCTACAAAGAAATGTTTAGAACAAAAACCATTTCTATGGTGAGGACCATTTGTTCCTCCTTAATGATTCAAAGGTGTTGTTGTTAGGTGCCATCAAGTTGGGTCTGACTCATAGCATTTTCAATGGCTGATAATGTGGGGATTGTTTTGGGAGTGGGTTGCCACGTCCTTCTCCCGTAATAATTCAAAGTATATAATTAAAATTAGAGAAAAACAATTCAGAAGAAATAACAAGACCTTTAGAGTTGGGCATCCTTTTCATTAAAATGGCAATTCTACTTCTTAGTAGGTGAATCTGAACATCTTATTTATCTTCTCTGTACCTTGGTTTCATCTGTATGATGGAGAAGACAGTACTTACCTCACTGGGATACTATGAGGAAGAATAAAAATATCCTTTGCACAGTGTAGACAGATGGAATAAAACAAAGATAATGGTGGCTTATGACCCAAAATTTACCTGTAGCAAAATTTACCTGTAGCACTTGGTTCTCTCTACTCTACATGGAGAAGATCATAACAGCCTACCAAGATTTATTTCCTAGTCCTATAAAATCAGGCTGAGTCTAAGAAGAGTAGATGCTGACCATTATTCCACTGTAACAGGTGAACTTTAGAAAGGATAAACACCCCACTAGATCTACAAACATTATGTAGAGTTTCTCAAAAGAGCAGGTTCATTCAGGCTAGGTCTCTACCAGCAGCCTGAAGTAAGGTCAGTCAGAACACAGGAGGTACAAACTGCTTTTGGAATGAGACAGCAGCTGCAAAGCTCTGGCACCCAATCTTCTGCAGGTACTAGGGAGAGGAAGAGCCAAGGTCCCAAGGGCTTCAGCTGCCTTGGTTTCCATGCAGTTACACCCAGGGTCCTCCAGAGGACTGTGTCTACTTCCTGTCTCCTTCAGAGGCTTCCTTGTTGCCTGCGCAGTGCTTTCCGGATGTTGTTCTTCCTCGGCCCATGGCTCTTCTTGACTCCTCAAAGGCCAGACTCTTTAATCCTCACTGATACAATCTCTGACCTGTTTCCCAAGCAGTGTCCAAAACTGAACATACCTTCTTTCAGGACTTGTGTCTATACCTTCGCTAGCTCCTGGGCTGCCTCTTCATCCCTAGGACCCTTTTAGTCTCACACAAACTCCCTGAGGCCTGGGCATGGTGTTGCGACTCCTGTGCCACTGGCACTAGAACAGGGGGACTGGCCTACTGCAGGTGGCCAGTGAGCAGTAGTGAGGTGCCCACGTTGGGGACAGTGAATGCTCTTAAGTGTTCACCAATAACCACCCCCTCCAACTTCCACATCACATTCATCTCACCCATCACCCTTTTAGTTTTTCCTCTCTTGGCCACTCTCCCCGGGCAAGACATCTAAATCTTCAGAAATACTAAGGAGTTTAACACAGTTTTCCACATCCTCAAATATCTTCAGCCTCAATAAGCAGAAAAAGGGAACAGAAAGTCAGAATCAGATATAGAATTCAGATTTTTTTCTTTCAGAGACACATTTTTATACAACTTTCAACATTTATACTTTCAAACAAAAGGAGCAAAAAATACACGGAGTGCTAAAAAATCAAAACAGAAGTAATACAATTTTAATTTCAATATTTTAAAATACAGAAATTGGAAAGAATACCAAATACAACTTTAAACAAGTCACTTGTCTTCCCCTATAATAATCAATGTAAGCTACTTAAAGACTTACAAATTCAGAGTAAAACAGAAACAAAATAAATACTGTACACTTTCCCTGCCTGCAGGCAAAAGATGGGAAATACTGTTAGGAATAAAAACAAATGCTCTTAAAGCTTCCACATCCCACTCCCCAGCCACACCCCATTTCATTGTCACACAGTGTGCTTCTGTATTCAAAGGACACACATGTGCACACACACTGGCTGCCTACACACACAGATGAGACGCTACTCCGCAGACACCCACACGAGAATAACAGTCACCTGGGACGGTGGGCATAAAAACCAGTAAGGATAGTCAGTCAGGCTAGCAAAACATTACTACAAAACTAGTAAATACCATAGCCAACAACTGTCCCCTTTTCAAAATTTCACAGAGTTAAAACCCCTAAAACCAATACTACCCCTCTCCATTACCACCCTCCGACATCCCCTAAAAGAAAACTTGCTGAAGCACTGGCAAAGTTAGACGCTTCACAATAAATGTGAAAATTCATATTATATAATCTCTTAAAATGAACCTTTTCACCCTCTTTCCACAGCATGAAACTGTTATGGCTTAATTTATATTAAAAGTAGAAAAGTTTTTTCTAAAGGAAATACAGTCTGCTAAGATGCGCATGCATTTCCTGATCAGTGCTATTTCATACCTAACAACTGCATGACTTGCTTTTGCAGTCAGAAGCTGTTTTTGGAAAAACTGAGGTTATAGCTTTTGATTCAGTCTAACCATAAACTGTAAGGCCCTTAGTTTGGCTTAGGTTTCTTTTGCAAGATAAAATAACCTTGGGGTTCACTTAGCAAGTTGCACCTCAGGTCCCTGACTATAATGTGAAAGTTACATGTATGTTTTGTAAAAATAAAAGGTTACTTACGAGTCTTAGAGGGAAGAAATGATTCGAGGCAAAGAATGAACTCATTATATATTATTACATTTAGTGCTGGTAATTTTTACCAAATAAAATCCACCAAAGAAATATAAGCGTATGTCTGAGTTATTTTATTTCTGCAAAATATATTTTCTAGCACTTACGATAAATGTTTTGGTGAAAAATCTTGGGGGAAAACAGCTGACATTTTGAAAAGGAAATAGACAAAATAAAACTGGTTAGAGACAAGTTTTTTTTGTTGTCTGTTTTTTTGTTTTTATGACTAAGTTCCATTTGTAACTGCTTTCTGAAATAAAGAAAAGTGAACCTAGAATGTCATGAGTCTTGCATAGGTATACTACTTGGAGGTCAAGGGCTACGTGGTAGCCAGGGTTTTATTGGTGAAATAGTGCAGAGTAGATAAACTTGCTGGAAGAATCACTGAATACAGTTTTTAAAAGGTTTTGACAAAAAAATGTAACGTTAACCTTGTTAAAGCCTTAAGACACTAGAAGGGGCACAACAGGTGATGACAGGTGAGCGGGAGAAATCTAAGGTTATTTCCAGTAAGTGTCATTTTCCCCTCTCCAATAAAGAGGGAAAAATTACTATGGAATAATAAAACCACAGTCAATCACAATAAGCTAATTGCTTTGGAAATAGGCATTTGCTTCTTAAAGACTTTAATTTTTAAAAAGTGTTTATGGACTCATAACATGATGTTTACTGAAAAACAAATTAAGTGAAGGGTTTTCGTAAGGCTACACTCTTAAGATTACATTATTCAACTGCAATTTAGTGAGTACATTAATTCTTCTGTCTCTCTACCTAGCTTCAAGGAAGCATATGGACATCATCTACAAGACAAGCAGAGGCTGTAGTGCCACAGAATAGTGTCTCTTTTAGGAAGCAAGGTACCAAGAGGTCCCCGATCCACTGTGTGTCCCCAGGCAAATCTCTGCCCTACCTCCCTATCTGGGTTACAATGATTTCCTTTATTGATGGGCTTTCTCTACGAGGAAGATGTGATGCTCAACCTCAGTCATGATTGCTTTTGATAAAGGTTTAGGACACCAGGAAAGGACTGGTGAGTCTTAGCTTGCTTCTCCCCCCAACCCTCTCTTTCTCTCAGGCTGGGGATCAAACCCAGGGCCTGTCACATGCTAGGCAAGAGGTTCTCTTTATATAAGAAACCATTGGCTTAATATTTAATGAGAAAGACACCCAGTTGAGTCTCCTTTCCTTCACCACCCCAGTGACTTGTTTCTACCCAGGCTATTGTCATCCAACCCAGAGGTGTCTTTTTGTGGAGTCTCTTCTTTCTAACTACCTTGTATTTTCCACGAGTCCCAATGGTAGTTGCTAAATCATTTTATTTTTAATTCCATGACTTATTTCCCTTTTACCTAGGACCCGAAGAGTATGCCAAATCTTAGGAGTAGTACTACCCTCATTCCTTTTTGAGAGAAACCTAAAGCTAGCTTTCAGTTATACTAATCATCTTTCAAATGTGTGAGGATGAACTAGCTCACTTCTTTTTCTTTCACTTCAAGCACAGAATCAACTTTAATTCAGTACCTTGCTAGCAATTTTTCAAAATTTTTAGGTAGCATGCCTTGGGCATATATTTGATATGAAGTTTCATGAATAATAGTTTTCATTTAAAATTATACATAAAGATACATCCATTATCAGTTGTAACTTAAATAATGATAAATTCTCTAAGTATGAGGTGTTAATAGGTTAAGGAATGCTTTTCTACATGCTTTTCTTCACTGATTATAAAATAAGCATTTTTATCCAAACTTACAAGAAAGAAAACTTAGATTTAGAAACACAACTCACTATAAGTGACTTATTCAAGGTCACACAGCTGACACATAAATGACAGAACTTAGACCAAAACTTCTGCTTCCTTCCATGCTATCCTTATGTTACCAACATTAAATTACTTTTGAAATGTTTCTTAAATTTTAAAGGACTAAAGTCTTTTTTTTACTTCCATTTCCACTTCCACAGTGGTATATCTCACTTGAAACAAAGTTAGGTTGTTTTTTTGTGAATGGGCCCTCAGTTGCTGAAATTGGCTTAGAAGTGAAAATAATACTGCTAACTTCCTGGAGAAGATACTTTCATAGGCAGAGACCACAACTACAACTTGGTATTTCCCTACAGTACTAAACAGTGCTGGGCACACAGTAGATGTTAGATAAATACTCACTGATCTCATAAGTATTACAGTAGAGTACACTGAAAAGACAATAATTAGGATTATTAAAACACAGACAAGTATTCAAGCTAAGTATTTAACTAGTGATAAGGAAGGGCTTGTTTCCTCTCTGAGTCTACAATGACTTCAACAGAATGTTCCATTCTGTGTGCTTCAAAAATGAACTGATACTTATATAAAGTTCAATGTATTCTAGGGTGCTGAACGAATATAAACTGTCACTTTGTATTATTATATCATCAATACTATGATGCTGTGAATTATAGTAGAGTGGATCCCAGGGTAAGAGTCACTTACTTGAATAAATATAGGAAAATTACTACTATTAAAGTTGCATATATTAAATCATTAATTCTCAATTTTACATATTTGTTTTTGCTTATAACTGGCTAAACGCTGTCTTCCTGTCTAAGCTGCGGTGTTCTGTTTACAAATAACACTAAGGAAAAGACAAAAGGTCATCTATTACTGTTGAGCCCAGATTCTGGTAGTAGTCACCTCAAAGTTCAGCCATCTCCATGAGATAAAGGAACATCACAGCCAGTAACTTTAGAAAAGGTTTGACTAGAAAAGTCACTGAACCAGGGGCCGAATTTTCACCAATTGAGAAAAAGATACATGTATTCTCTTATAGTGGTTATATTACCTTGCTGAAAGTTTTGTAATTTAGCCAGTTCATGGGCTAAGATTGCCAAAAATGAGTCAACAGTAACTTGTCTTAAAAATTCCACATACTAGCTACTCAAAAGTAGTGTTTATCAGCCTAAGGACACAAGGTGGATACTGGCCACAATTTTAATTCATAAAAATAAATTGGGTTTTAATTTTTATTGCTAAGGAAAAAACATAATTAAAATATTTAGAGTTAGGAAAATTAAAAGAAAAAAATCCAGATCATGATGTAACTGGAAAAAGAAATTATAGTTCTTATTTCTGAAGCCAAAATAAAAACATGCACATTGTAACACTAAAATAGTCTATAGAAAACCAAGACATCACAGTGATATATTGTGAGAAAGTGAGGGAATCAGTCAAACCCAGATTTTTGCATCTTGAGATACGATTACCAGCCAATGGCTGACTACACACATCTCTTCACTAATTATGACATAGTACAGACACAGAGGTTAAAAAGGCTGTCTATAGAAATTGAGGATTTCCATAAAAATTCTTCTTCCTGACACCTAAATAAGATTCTGACTTTCGTCCAGGCACTCTGGACCAAAAAGGCAAATCCATAAACTACTTCATAGTTACCCATGAAATACTGGAGTGGAGACAGTAGGACATCTTTCACTTTGGAAATACAAATTTGAATATAACCATGAAAGATGACGGTATAGATTTTTCTTAGCAATTTCAGTGATAATTAACATAGAAATCCCATACCTTACCAAGTAAAAAGACAAATCCATAATATGACCATATTTCTTCTCCATAAAAATAAATTCCTTCCTATTTGCCTATATTATCTTTGCAGGAATTTGTAAAATGCTATATTGTCAGATTTGGGAATAGTTCCACCTCACCCCCAGCAATCATTTACTTTTAGGTCATGAGGGGAAAAAAGGAAAAGTAGAAACTATTATAAGCAACTGAAAACTGGCATTTAGTAAAAACTGTACATAAAGGAGATAAATGATTACCTTAAAGTTCAACCAGACAGTTAATTTCAATATGCACTGGTCAAGGTATGATAGATGGAAGAAACTGCAAAAAGCACCCATTTTACTCTAAATCCATATCTGAAATAATTCTTTAGAAGGTTAAGAAATAAAAAAGTAACACATACACACACACACACACACACACACACACACACACACACACAGTCTACTCCAACATGCTTGCTTCTATACAACTTATTATAGTATAATCCTATTGTATTACAGCTTATGCAGATTTGAATATCCTAAGTCAAATCATACTTCTCATCAAATGAGCTCTAGGGAATAAAAGCATTGTAAGATATAACCTCTGTGGTAGGTGTTGGTCCTGTCCTCCAACACCAGCAGTATGAAGAAGGCCCTCTGTAGTTACAATTGTATTTGGAAAAACTACAAATGTGACAATTTAACCAAACTTATAATACTTTCCCCACAAGTAGGAAAAGGATATTAAAGCTGTTCTCTTTGGGACCCAGATATAAGGAGAAATGAAAATGCAAGAAGCTTATGTGTTTATATTTAGAAGAAAATCACAATGTCAAAGGAAATGAGAAATGAGTAATATTTTAAGGAGTTCTTACATATTGGTTATGAAGTGTTTCCCTGCAAAGGAGTCTTGTTGGGTAGTCTTAAAATGATGGGGGGTGTAGAGGGAAGGTGGGGTGTAAGGTAATCAACCTGGATAACAGTATGCACCTTGGATGTTAGCAAAAGCGAAGCTAATAGCTTATAAAAAACACATGAAATATATAAAATAAAATGATTTTCATATACATCTTAATTTAAAATAATTAATGCATCAAATCCCTGTTTAAGACTTTAACCTGAATATCAAATTTAAGAGTCCAGACTAGTTACTGTTACCGTGGCTCTTCCCCACATGTAACACACACACTATCAAAAATAATTTAAAAACCTTCACATTCTTAAATCTAAGTTAGTGAGATATTTCTCCAGAAATCTTCCAAATAAATAGCTTTAAAAAAGAAAGAATTTAAAAGCTGTTAACTTTAAAAAAAAATCTGTTAAATAAATTACTGATAATTCTTTACCCTACCATTGAAAATAAATCAAGACACTACCAACAACAAAATGAAATTCAAGCCCTGACAAGAGACCTTTTCCAGTTCAAGGTCTCTTTTTAAGGTTCTACCCTCCTCCTCCTCCCCCACCAGGTCCAAAGGGTTATTGCTGAGTGGGTGTGACACAGTGAAAATGCAGCATCAGGTTCATTCTGTTCTTCGGGCAGTGTTCTTACTGTACACACAAACTGCTCCAGGCAGGAGGACAGTGGAAGCACCAGGCTCCCACACCCCAAGACTGGCCTCCAAAGGGAAGAGTGGCTGCAACAGCAGCTCTGTCACACGAAGAAACGCGCATGGCCATTTCTGTTCAACTTAAGGATCTTCCCAAGACGTTGTTTGGCTGTTGCCATACCTTTTTTTGGACGTTTACCTACAAAACACCAACAACACTGTAAATAACAATCAAAAGAATACTTGACAGCACCTAGAAGGCTTAAACAGAGAGCTTTATCGTAAGTAAGACAGTTAGTTGTTCTAAACACACAGTCAGACTTCTGGACTTCCACTGTTTAACACCCTTCTATTTTGTCACATGAGGATAAAGGTCAGTATTGTTCCAAATAATGCTTCAGCAACAAAAGGGACTGCAACTTCATCAGCACCCCATGGACCACTGTCCCCTCTGTGCCTCAGGTCATGCTCTCTCTCCTCTACCTTCACTGCTGTCTATTCTGTTACTTCCTTCAACTCAGCCTAGCAAATTCCTTATCCTTTTTTAGGATCTTTCTCTTCCTCAACCTCTGAAACCATTCCTGATGCTCAAGGTTGGCCTGACTATCCTCCTCCTTTGTTTCTATAGTAGCTCATGCACATTGCTATCCATATTGAAGGAGATAACAAGCAACCTGAGTGCAAGAGACTGTACCTAAATTGCCACTATTGCCATCACACTTGGTCAGAGGTATACCATAAATTCTTGATTCTAATCCATACCCCTTCAAGAGTTTGAGAGAGCTACAAAATCAGATGTGGATTAGAACTGCATGCAGACTGGATCATGGTTGAGAGAGCTCTCACTAGAGCTCATGAATCTAATATGCACACAATTCTAATCCACAACTGATTCTGTAGCCCTCTAAAACTCAAAAGGGTGAAAATTAGAATTGATACTATATGGTACTTAATCTGCAAATGTGTAAAAGTTACCTTTTGTTGCCTGGTTGCTGATAGGTGGTGGGTTTGATGCAGGTCTCTTGGTGGGGTGGAGGGGCACTGAAAAGGAAGTTTCACCAACAGGCCTTTCTGGGCTTAGACTGCCATTACTTATCTGGCATGGCCCTGAAACCAAGCTGGGATTCTGCATGTACTTTCCATTCTGAAGGTTTGTGCCACTGCTGTCCACATAATGCCTGCTTTGCACCTTCTGGCTGAGTTCTGATGAGCCTTCCTTTTTGGTGCATTTCTGGCTTCTACTTAGGTCCTAAAGAAGGAAGGAAATGAAGCGGAATTTTTATGGCTTAAGATAAGTGAAGTATAAAAGTTAAAAGCTCTTTACATATAAGCAAAGTCAAGACAGAGAGGAAATAAACTACCGAAGTTTGGTTTTCTTAACACTTAATAGCCATAGGTGACCACCCTTCATGATCGTTATCTCAGTCTGTACCAGAACTAATAGTTTATAAGATTAGCTGAGAAGATTATTCAGGTCTTGAAGTGCATCTTTAAGTCAAGATACATAAAGAGAGGTCATATTTTAAATAAACAAAGGTGCTCTGCCTGCCATTCTACATGGCCTGGGGTGAATCTGAGACGGGAGGAGTGGGCCCACCAATTCCTTGTCAGGTTGCAGTTCATGCACATCTTTCATGGTGTAATAAACTATCTTTTTTAAAATTTCTGACATGTTCATTTATAGCGTATTTGTTTGCTAAAAAAATCCCTAGATTCAGAGCCCCAAGCCTGGTTTTTCTTTTAACTACAGCTCCTCTTTCAGTCTCTCAAGATTATTGGGTCAACGTTCAGGGGGGAAAATGCTACTGACTGATGAGTCTTAAAATTAACCAAAAGGGTCATGACCAGCATTTAAAAAAGAAAGGAAGCTGGGCATAGTGGCGCACGCCTGTAATCCCAGTGGCTCGGGAGGCAGGAGGATGGCAAGTTCGAGACTAGAGGCAGTCTGCGTAATTTAGCAAAACCCTGTCTCAAAAAGTTAAAAAAAAAAAAAAAAAAAAAAAAAAAAAAAAAGAGAGAGAGAGAGAGAGAGAGAGAGACAGAGAAAGGAATAGACTAGACATGAAAAGAGTACATGGTAGTGTGATAGTTAATGAGATTAGTTTTGCGTGTATGTGTGTATCTGTGAGAGAAATGGAGATGTAAAATATACCTCTGACTCTGTCATGATCAAGTTAAGTTTCAAAAACAGTACTAAACACAGACTTTCTATGATGTGTCACACTTAATAATGATACCTAATAATAATAAAACCTATCTAGGGTACAGGCAAAAGAAACTTCATTTTCTCTAATGTGATCTTGCTAATCATCTGCCCTTCTGCTTCGCTTATTTTCACAGACAATTACAAAAACAACAGCCAAAGCTAAATAATAGCTTACTTTCAATACTGAATCCTCTAATGCTGGTGACAAACTGTAAGTGGCAAACTGTATTACAAGCCACAGTGAGGAACTACAAAATCATATCCTGAAAAGGTGAACATAACGGCTAAGGGATTTCTTTCTCCTTTTTTTGCCCCCCTGGTTCTTGGAGGCTGCACTCGGGGCCTCGCACATACTTTGCAAGTGCTGTACCATTAAGCTACACCTCCCACCCCTTTTGAAATTTTTTATCTTTAGGTAGAGTCTTGCTAAATCATGCAGGCTATCTCTGGCCTCAAACTTGTAATCCTCCTGCCTCCACCTCCCAAGGAGCTGGGATTACAAGTGTGTGCTACCACCCTTGGCTTGGTTAAGGAGCACATCCTTCTAGTCGAGAAACATATTCACAAAGCCTTGCTTTTAAAAAAATCTTGGGCTACAGTGCTAGCCTAGCATGTGAAAGGCCCTGGGTCTGATCCCTCACACTGCAAAACAAAACACTTGGCTCTTTTTCTTATTGTAAAAGTGCTAAATATTTAGAAAATGCAGATAAGCCAAATCAAGAAAATTAAAAACACCTGTAATTCCACTACTCAGAGATTAATGATGCTTAGTATTTGTGGGTCTAGATCTTATCATCTTTTGTGTCTACCTATACAGACATCATACTTTCAAATCAAGCCAGTACTCTGGAAGATGAATAATCAGAGGCTCCTTGCACTTGTGCTGATTTTTGCAGTGGTACATGAAAGCTTTACTCACAAGAGATTTTCCCTATACTCTTTCTTAAACTGCCGACTCACGGTCCCCTCCTCTCACCATTCTTCCTACTCAATGTTTCTTTTGACAAGAGAGAACTGGCAATGGTATTTCTGCTTTTGCTGGTTTACTTAGTAAGTAGGCTGAAGGGTAGAGGAGTTGTAGGGTTCCCACTGTATCATGTGAGAATGTTGGTTCTTTCAATGGCTGCCATTTTCCAAGGTTTACAGAAAATGGTCATATCATTTTCCTTGTTCGATGCTGCTGGGAATGTTTTAGTTTTATAAAAATGTTATTTTGAGTTCATTTTTTGTGATATGAATATGAACCATGCAGAAATCCTAAAACACCTAGTTTCTTCTCTTAGAGCAGAGGTTGTTAATGTGGACTCGATGAAGCGCTTGGAATTGGGGGCAGCAGAACCAGGAGAAAATGTAAGCAAAAGTCAGTGTTTATGATGAACATTTTTTGAGGGAAGAGAACCTATAACTTTCATCAAATCCTCAAAGAAATTTAGTACCTAAAAATGTTACAGATACATCAGAAATTAAAAAGCAATGCTGTTTTCCTCACATTTTAACCAGATATCACCTTCAAGGGTTGGCAGCCAGCAGTTTTAACCACTTCCTTGAATAGGTTACTCTTCTCTAGATTACATGTGTCCACATGCCTTGCCTCCCCAACTCTCCTCGGAATCTAACAATGGACAGCTATTCCAATGTGCATTTAATCATAATTTTCTGGCTTCCCATATCTAGTAGTCGATAACCAGTTACTGCTTTAAAAAAGAAAGCAAAACCATTACTGACAATCCCAAATCTCCCTTTAATATTTGAATCTGTGAATATACCTGAGGATTGAATCTGGAAGTTCTGTCAAATTGTTTAATCCAGGAAGAAGTCCTCAAGTCTTGATCTTCATTCTTGACATGGTATCCTGAAGAAAAGTTTTAATTAAATTACCTTTGGATAAACTTGATCTTAAAGAACAAAATTAGCCTGATACTTACAATTGATACACATTCACTCTTCAGATATTTGTGCATCTACCTTCATTTTCACTACACTTCTTTCCCTCTTAAAAACAAAAAACAGTCACCAACTCACAGTTGAACTTGCTACTACTATCGATCCTCTCAATGACTGTTTTTACCCAACAGATTTTATGCCAGATGCTGGAAGACCTACAGTCAAATCCTATGGCCATATGTTGTCAATGTAAAAACAATTACAATACACACACTTTTAAAATGGCATAGTTTCCATATAGAATAAAGGCAGATGTGTGCCTGGATTTTTCAGTACTTCCATAAAAACTTTTTTTCTTTTCAAAGGACCAAATGGATTACAGGAAGACAAAACAGAGCAGGGGAAAGAGATAAACCCAGATTTAAATTAGAATTCTTCCATTATCAATGCAATTTTAGGCAAGTTATTTAACCTTTCCAAACTATAGTTTCTTCTTATACAATAAGCAAAAAGCCTTTGGGATCAGATGGTCCTGGGTTCAAATTCCTCAGCTCTGAAAAGTAGCTATGTGAAGTGAGGACAAGTTAAATTATCTTCACCAAGTCTTATTTCTTTTATCTGTAAAAGGGGATTGATATTACCAGTCCCTTAAGTGTTGTGTCAATAATTACATGAAATGGATGTCAAGCTCCTACTACACAGCTGACCTTAAACAGGACTGACAAAATTGTTACATGTCTTTTTCCTAATCCTTCTCAAACTTTTTGGGGAGCAAACTTTTTCCCTGGAGCTGGGCATGGTGGCACAAGCCTGTAATCCCAGCACTTGGGAGGCTGAGGCAGGAGGATGGATGGAGTTCAAGGTTAGCCTGGCCTATGTAATGAGTTCCAGGCTGGCTTAGGCTATACTATACAGCATGGCCTTGTCTCAAAAAAGTTTTTTCCCTGAAGGCCCAGAGAAGACAACACTAGGTGGCATCACTGATATGCCATTAAGTCTGCTCTTTTCCTAATACTTCTTTTTCAGAGAGAAAGAATATCCTAACTCAGAAAGAAAGTTAAAATCTGTTTTCCCTCTCATAAAAGGAAAATGAGTTGACTGTTCTAGTTTAGCAGATCATTAAGACACCAAAATGTTTCTGCCATCCTGATCACCCTAATTGTTAGTGAAAGGAAATAATTCTGTCTTGCGAGATCAATGGTAGAATTATGTCAGTGAACACAATTCTCAATCTGAAGTGATTTACATTTTGACATATCTTACAGGACTTGTCAGAATTATGTAATTTTTAGGGGGTCAATTTTCTTAATACCATTTCTGAATAAAGATGTGTACTAAACAGCTCTTATTCATTTACTCTCTAACCTAAAGTAGGATTATAAAGCTATTAGGGTGAGGGTCATGTTACTTTTCAGAGACTGATAATTTATGCTTCTTACCACATTCAACTGGTTTATCATAGCGATACAACTGCCTAACGTCGTGGTTACTGCTGTGGCAGCTGCTAGGATCCTGGACAGAGTTCTTCTCGCCACTACAGTCTGTGCTTTGCATTTGCCTTTGTAAACATGTGGAATAGTGCAACCCTGCCATAGACAGCATGCCCTGAATAGCTTCTTCCTCTGTGCTTGTCGAGGTAGGACATTCCCTAAGGAAAAGATAAATGTTTTTGTTGATGGAATTTTCAGGGAAACTTAAAACTAAAAAGATGTTTTCATAGTATTTACATCATAATGTAAAACAACTAGTACTATCCATAAGCCTACCTTTTAATTGGAATTTCACTTCTAGCTGGCTTCTGGCTCTTTTGAAGGAAGCTTCTCATCACATCAGATTCTTCCTTAAAGTTTGACGTTATTTCTTGTTTCTTTTCATCACCTGAACTTTCAGACTCTTCAGTGGTAAAATTAATTTTCTGAGATAATAAATAATTACGTAAAAAATTAGCCAAGGCTGTCCAAAGTAATCAAAAATAATTTTATCTGTGTAGGAAGTTAGAATCTTATAGAATTACTTCTATGTTTCACATAAAAAAGTGTTGTCACTCTAGTAACATACTACCTGAATAAAAAACACACAATACAGGCTTTAAGGTAAAATAAAATATAATCTGTAAGAAACATCAACCACATAAGAACGGTATAAGAAGAGTCCCTCCTTGCACCCTTTCCAACGCCAGACAAAAGCTGTTTATTAAACATGAACGCTCAGTCACACATGGTTTATGTACACAACTGACTACCACAGGAAGACCTTGTGCTGCACAGGTCAGAGACAAAAACTTTGGGAAAAGCTGTCCTCTATCTGCCTGCTTCCCAGATGAAGATACATAGGTGCTCATCTTCCCATCAAATGACAAACAAGTCACACAATTCTGAGCTTACCAGTGCAGCGCAATCAGGTCCAGAGTCTTCTGAATCAGAAATATCAGAATATTCTGATGTTCTATTCCTGAGTTCTGACTTCACACTTGTGAAAAACCCTGATGAAAAAGAGAAAGGATGAAAGAAAAGGAGAGAGCACTTTATAAGCAAGGTGACAAGATGATCTCTGAAGTCTACCCAGATGCAAGATGTCTCTCAACCTCCCCTTGCCCGGTCCCTCCTTTCCTCCTGTGCCTATTTTCTCCATTTCTTTATCCCTCCAAGTCTTTCTCCCTAGTTGACTAAGATATACTCTGAAGTATATTCTTAAAATTTTTGTGCTATTTATTAAACATTATTATATACTGAATGGGTTATTTTTTTCCAGAAAAGAACCTTTAAAACTAAAATTAACTACAAGATGATTTTCACTTTCCATTTGCATTAGTTCTCTCAGTAGAGAACAAAAAGATAACTCTCCCAAACCTAAAATGCATTCACATAGATTATGAATTCAACCAGCTTATAACATGGGCTTTCTCACTGCCTCTCTTCCACAAGGCACTGCCACATAGCAATTGTTCCAACAATTCCTGTGATTCACTGCCTCTGCCCTGACATGTGAACAAAGGCAAAGTCACCACCTACAGCAGGACCAAATTTACTTGAAATTAGCAGAAATTGAGATATTCAAAATGGATTAAATAATATTCATTATCTGGAACACTTATTCATCAAGTAGTAAAATACCTATTTTAACTACTTTTTAAAATAGAAAGGTATATGGAGAGATTGAAAGATGTGAGAAACTAAGATTTTCTTCAAGGAGGAAAGATCTCAAGAAGAAAGAGGTGATAATATGGTGTCTGATATTACTATTGCTACTTTATTTGATTCTAACAAATTAATAATTCATTTGAGGCCTTCTTTTCAACAGGCAATCAAATAAAACCATAATCCATAGATTGCCAAAAGCTTCAGATCAGCCAAATATATGTCTTCTAATTCTGAAAACCATATACATGTTAGCGAAAGTTATATATGAAATTGCATTAAGCTCGAAACTTTCATTTTGAGGAGCAGCGCCCATAAAAACATATTAGCTTTTTAATGACTCTTTAAACACTGTGACTAGATGACTCCCACACACTCAGTCACTGATAATATGTCCCTAGTGACTATATCTCACTTGGCATTCACACTGAGCACTTCCTTGATGGATGAATTACTCAAACATACTTCAGATTTTTCAAAGCAGTATTAGGGATAAAACATTTTCAATCACACAACAAACTTAAAAACTTTAAGGAAGTTTCTTTACCTATGTGCACATTAACAAAGAACAGACCTTCACAATGACCATTACAAGAAACATACTGTTAAGTGGTTTTCGAGACTGTTCATTTTCAGTCTCCTCTATTCCTGAACTCTCTTCTATCTTCACGTTTGCCTTTTTTGTCTTCCTTTTATCCTCTTCATTTTCACTATCTGCTGTATAAAGACTCTGATCTGCGAAGGGCTGTCTCTCATCTCTGTACCATTGGGGAAAAATAATCAAGTCAGAAATAGTGGAAGTCTCTGTATTCCTTCCTCCTTTGTTTACAGAGTAGAAAATTGAGACCTTTTCCCTTTATTACAGTTGGCCATGCAATAGTATGGACTAGGGATTAAATAGCCTGCAGCGGTAGCCCTGTGGCATCTGATCCCGTCAGATCTCGGAAGCTAACGAGGGTCAGGCCTGGTTAGTACCTGGACGGGAGACCGCCTGGGAACACCAGAAGCTGTAGGCTTGGGAGAAGGACATGGCAACCCCCTCCCAAAACTCAATCTGCCATTGAAAACCCTATGAACAGCAGAGAAGCACTGACAACAGTGTTTCCCCTGTTGTACAGAGGGTCGCTCTGAGTCGGATACCGACTCGATGGCACCTAACAACAACAACAAGGGATTAAATAAACAAAGGAAATCCAGTGAAGCTTAATCCAGCTGATACTTTGATCTACTTTACATACTTAATTATTCTTCCATTTGTCAGCAGCAATCGTAGATCATTGTCTTTCACTCTCCATTCAGGTACCGTGGAAGATGGCTGGAGATGTTTGTTGAATTTTCCATTCAGTTTAGAGCTCAAGATGTCCTTAAAGTATAAAAGCAGAACTGACTTAACTTCCATCCTGCACACCTGAAGAAGACTGCCTACCAACCCTCTTCCCATGGCCCTGTTTTAAGAGTGCCAGGCAGCCACCTCAGCTGGGGACACCCAGCAGTCTCACACTCCAGAGTTCCTCTAGCCAAATCATGAGGATGGCTCATCTTTTGGGAGGGCCATGAACAATAAAACATATTCTGTAAAGCAGAATGTAAAATCTGCATTAAGCAAATGCAGGAGCTGAAAAGCAGGAGCAGAAAAGCTTAAGGAGCTGAAAAGCTGGAACAGCACAGTCCTAGGGATTTTCATTTTCTTCCAGTTTCTTCTTATAGCTGCAGGGCCTTCCCAGTTACCATGACCTTGAACTCACACCTCATCTTCCTACCAGGCACCGTCAGCAGCCACACTGCTATTACTAGGCACAAAGGCCACCATGTGGCTTTTTTGCCATGGCTGGCTTTTTTGCCATACTGGTGGGTGTTGAACCCAGGCCCTTATGCATGCTAGGCAAGTGTTCTACCACTGAGCGGCACTTCCAGCCTCTTTAAACTATTTTTATTTTGAGATAAGGTCTCACTAAGTTGCACATGCTGCCTCTGGCCTCAAACTTGCCATCTTCCTGCTTCAGCCTCCTAAGTTGCTGGGACTATAGGCATGCACCACAGTGCCTGCCCATAGTGGCTGGGTTTTAATGTATAAAAAAAATTTCCTTTTAGAGATAAATTTTTCCTTAATAGCAATAAATAGATTCTTTCATAATAAGCATCCCAAGATGTCTATGGGTTAAGTAGGTGGACAGGCATGTCTAACCTGCAGCCTGCAGGCTACACGTGGCCCAGAATAACGAGCAATGAGGTCCCACAAAATCTTTCACTATCATGTTTTTTAATGCTTATTTTCTTTGTGACCCCTCTTATATGTACATACAAAAAGTACATTATATAATTTATGTGCAGTCCAACATAATTCCTCTTTACTCAATGCAGCCAAAAGGTTGGACACCCCTGGTGTAGAATATCATAATCTTAAAACAATATAATTTTATCACATTTAAATTATTTGAGGTTATAATTTCTACATAACTTCATTTAATATTGCATAGTTACTTCTTTTTTTCCCCCAGTGTTAGAGAATCAAATCCAGGACCTCTTGCGTGTGAGGCACTACCACTGAGCTGTACCCAAGCCCTATAATTTTTTTCAATATTTTAATCCAGAGATGGAGCTATCTTACTCATTTTAAATTACTACCTGTCTTCTACTTAAGATATAAAACTATGGATGACATATGTCCCATCACAAACTCATTAGCATGTGTATTGGTCAGCTGCTGTCACTGTAGCAAAGAAACCAACTGAAACAAACTAATGGGCAAAGAAGTTTACTGGAAGCTCACAGAGAATCAGTCTATAATGGTAGCTGGTAGCAGGACCTGTGATTGATAACCTCATGGCATGGTTGGACCAGGAATAGAGAGGGACATGGGCTACAGACCAGGTAAAAACCTCCAAAGTCCTGCCCCCAGAGAGGTACTTCCACCAAGCTTGACCAGCCTCCCAAAGTTCCCCGTAAAGCACCACCAATGTTAACCCGCACGACTCTTGGGGGACACTTTATATTCAAACCATGACATCGTGTTTTACAAACAGGCCACGCTGATCTCATTACTGCCTCCCTTCTGCATGGGAGATTAGCTCTTCTCCAGTGTGGGTTTATTCAAAGTCTCCCAGGCTGGTGATGGTGGCTCAAGGACTGGCTTTCTAAATGTGCCCTTCCTCTGAAGACAGTCTTCATTGCTACTCTTTGAATCTGCATATCCACTTGACTTTCTGTTATTTGTCAATTCAAACATCACCACCTCTCTGACCATATGAGCCAAAGTAGCCAGCCACTCCACTCTCCTTTATTCTACTGCTCTATTATTCTGGCTTCCTTCAGAACACTTAGCATCTGAAACAGTAGTTTTAGTATATGTCTCTGTCTCCCCATCCTCCAACTCGAAATCTGATGAAAGCTCCCCGAGGTTGGGGACTTGAGTGCGCTCACTCTGAGATCTTCAAAAGAGTCTCGAAGAACACATGGTACGTGGTAAACACTCAAAAAACATGTCAGCAAATGAATGTGGTCTTTACACTGATGCTGAGGAAGATTAGGCACCACATCCTGCCCCAGGCATAAGTACCTGCTGACCCCTACAATCTACAGCAAAGATTAGACAACGGTCAGACTGTTATTTTTTCCTACCCTTTTAAAGAACTTTAAAGAACAACCAGGTTTCTTTCTCTTATAAAATATGATACTTGCCTCTTCCCATGGACACATCTCTAATCTTTTGAGGACCTCCCTTGTGTGGAGCTCAAGGATGTCTAGGTTAGAAGGAGTTCGGACATTATGATCTCGAAGTTTCCTCATCTTTCGTCGAGAATGGTATGGAGAAGTTGCCTCATTTGAGGATCGTGAAACTGGACACACAGTAGAAATTCCCTGAGATTTAACTGGTTTGCCATTTTCTTCCTTTAAGAATTAAATTAAGAGTGTGTTTTTATGACAAGACTAAAATAAACAAATAAAGAAATATTTATGCCTGACTAAATAATCAGCCATAAAAATATTTTAGAAAACAGAAACCATTCCACTGAATCATTTAAAAGAAAAACACCAAATCCAAGCCTCAGCTTTCCTGAGACTTTTACTTTCTTTTTCTCCCATATAATTATAATGCTGTCAACACATGTCCTTAATTTGGACTGGGGAGCCTTGAGACAGGGTCTCACTATGCAGTCCAGGCTGGCCTTCAGCTCTCAGTCTTCCTGCCTCGGCTTCCCAAATGCTGGGATTACAGGCATCCACCACCATAGACAGCCCTTTGGATTTTTTTTTTTTTTTTTTTTTTTTGAGATACTGGAGAGTTGACCCCAAGGCCTTAGACATGCTTTGCAAGCACTCTATCACTAAGCTGCACCCCTAGCCCATAATTTTACTTTTTATTTTGAGACAGGGTCTCACTAAGTTACCTAAAACTTACTTACTGGCAGCTCTATTCAGTCAGGCTGCTTCCATTTCTTTCTATGACGAACATTCTTCTTACATGTATGTTTAGAATATTTGCTTTTTAAATCAAAGTCAAACATCTATGTGGTTTTTCCCTTATGTTTTTTCATGTTAAATATATTAAAGTATAAAGTCATGTTAAATATGTTTATGTTAATAATATAAATATATGTTATAAATATATTTCATGTTAAATATATAAAGTATAAAGTCACAGCAAAGGGGCAGTAGATACAGATACAATAATGAAATGTTATATAGCCTTCCAGATATAATGGAGTTTATAGAATATAGTTAATATTTTAAACATTTTATTAAAATATTCTAATGAATCAAAATCTACCTTGATAATATAAAAACAATGAAAAAATTTTTCCTTATGTGGCCTATAACAACTCTTTTATCTTTTTCTTTTTCCTTGACCTCAACTGCCCCAGGGGAACCTCGAGTTGCCCACTGAGTGAAAGCTGTCTTCTCTGAGGAAGACCTATGCAGTGATTTTTGAATTATATACTTTTCCTCCTGGTGATCTCTCACGAACCATACATCTACATGGTTTTAAAAATTAAATACTCCATAAGCATATCACAAAAGTAGCAGTCTACTCTTCCCCACCCTTGATTCTCATTCTCTAGTGCCAACTGCCCCTGCCCTCCATAGCAACATGTTAATAACATAAAATATGCCATCTTAACTTTTTTTAGGAGGAGGGCGGGAGAGTCTAACTACATACTTCAGGCTGGCCTCGAAAGTGTGATCCTCCTGCCTCAGCCTCCTGAGTGCTAGGATTACAGGCATATGCCACCATACTTGACTTAAGCATTTTTAAGTGTACAGTTCAATGATACTCAATACATTCACACTGTTGTACAACCAGCACCACCATCCATCTCCAGAACATTTTCATCTGCCCAAATGGAAAGTTAGTACCCATTAAAGACCAATTTCCCATTCTCATCTATTCTTTGCTCCTAACAACCACTATTCTTCTGTTTCTATGAATTTGATAATTTTAGGAACCTGATATATGTGGAATCATAGAATATATGGCTTTTTGTGATTGCTTTACTTCATTTAGTAAAATATCTTCAAAGTTCTTCTACATTGTAGCATGTGTCAGAATTTCCTTCTTTTGTAAGGTTGAATAATATTCCATTGTACCACAATGTGTTTATCTATTTACTCGCTAACGGACACTTGGGTTGCTACTATCTTTTGGCTATTGTGAATCATGATGCCAGAAATATGATGCACATTTTTATCTGTTTGAGACTTTGCTTTTATTTCTTCTGGGTACATAGCCAGCATATGCAATACTTATAACTGTGTTCTCTCCCCAGTTATTTGCCTCCCTTTTTTTTGGCAAGGGTGCGGGGATTGTTTTTGTTTTTTGAGACAAGGTTTCACTATGTTTCTGAGGCTGGCCTGAAATTTATGTAGCCCAGGCTGGTCTAGAACTCAAAATCTTCCTCTATCAGCCTTTCAAATGCTAGGATTCTAGGATTACAGGTACATGTCTCCAAATCCAGCTTGCCTCCAGACTTCTTTACAACACGTTTATATAGTTTTTAGCTTTAGATCTTACTGAATTCCTACTATGCAAGATAAAGTTTTAATCCTCACACACCACTCCTAAACCTACACCCACTTTCCTTTCCTTTGACATTCAGTATTTAAGTTGGACTCAGTAAAACTTCTTGATAACACAGGACCACATAATATACAATTATTACATTTCCTTTCTTTCACATTCTTTGATTTTCTCAACTTACAATTGCCATGTCTCATCTGTCTCATTTTCCATATATTTACCACCAACTTATCTCCAAATTATCTACCAGAAGAATACAAACAAACACATTAGGTAATCTATTAATTTTACGTTTTTCTTTGAAGATATTCCTCCTAAATGGAACTGCCAGATAAAGTACAAGACACTCAGTTAAAACTAAATTTCAAATAAACAACAAATATGGAACTTGTCATTCTCCTGATCCATCCTAAATTGGCTGCTCTGAGCCAGTCCAATTATTCTTCCAAGTATATTTTATCATTTTAAATCTGTAATATTAATTTGGAGTTGGCATATTCTCAGAAATACTATTTCCATTTATTCCAATATCATTTTATTTCCCTTAGTAAAGATTGACGGGTTTCTGCTGAGCACAATGGTACATGCCTGTAACCCCAGCAACTCTAGAGGTGGAGGCAGGAGGATTACAAGTATGAGGCCAGAGGTAGCCTACATAACTCAGCAAGACCCTGGCTCAAAATAAAAAATAAAAAAAGGCTGAGGGTCTAGCTCAGGGTAGTGCACTTGCAAAGTGTGTGCGAGGTACTGAGTTCTGTTCCTAGTAGCGCCAAAAAAAAAAAAAAAAAGATCTGTTTTTTCTTGAGTTAATTTTCACGTTTGATTGTTGCTATGCATGAGACTTACATATGTCTAACCAAAATTATATATATAATGTACGTTATATATTTATACATGAAATATGTTGTTGTTAGGTGCCACTGAGTCGTGCTCGACTCATAGCGACCCCTATAGGGTTTTCAGTGGCTGATTGTGTTGGGATTGTCTTGGGAGTGGATTGCCAGGTCCTTCTCCCATTTTTGCGGTGCTGGGAATCAAACTCGGGACCTCAGAGACTGCAGAGTAGTGCTCTACCAACTGAGCTAAATCCCAGCCCACATAAAATATATATTTACATATATTTAAGATCATGTAACTTTTGGTGTTAACTTCTTTCTGTGCAACTACTATCTCTCTCTAAGATATTTTTCTACTACATCTGAACACACTGAAAAATACACTAACTATTCTATGCATGGGATGGGGTTTAGCTCAGTTGGTAGAGTGCTGCTCTGTGCTCTCTGAGGCCCTGGGTTCGATCCCTAGAACCGCAAAAAGAATAAAATCGAAAACCCTATGAGTAGCAGTGAAGTACTGACATAGTTCTAGGAATGGCACAGTGTCTGGGAACTTTTGGTTCTTTGTGCGTGTAGGGTTGTTACAAGTCAGCCCTGACTCAACGGCACCTAAGAACAACAAATTCTATGCATGGATAGTAAACTTAGCATTTTAATACTTCTTAAATGTATACCTTTTTCAATTCCTTAAACACAGCCCTAACGTAAGATGTTAAATTACTGATTGGCTTCTATTCTGCCACTAAATTTCCTTTTAATTCAAGTTACACAGTAACCAAGCCACTTTCCTGAAGGACTACTTTAATCAAAACTCCCTTTCTTAAATCCCTAGAATACTTCTTAATTAGTAAATTAAAATACCTAGTCATAGATTTTATGAAAGGCATTTACCTCACCAGTTGCTCTAGTATCTTCAGTCAACAGATCTTTTCCCCTACTTTACTAGCATTATCCTTCTTCTCAACCAAGTTTCACTTAGCTTTACTCATGGTTTTTTCTCTTCCTCTAATCACTTAACATTTATTCAAATCTGAGTAGCTGAAATTAATCGGCTCTGAATATTGTACTATGATTACTCTGTGTTTGTTATTTTTGGAGTAACACTGTTATTGTTGGGTGCCCTCAAGTTGGATGTGACTCACAGCGACAGCAGAACCAAACACTACCCAACACTGTGCCATGCACATGCTCGTTTTATGTTTGAGCTCAGTGTTGTAGCCACTATACTTCTTCTCATTTTGAGTCGTGCCACATCAGCAAAAGGAGGTCCCAGGGGCTTTACTCCATTCCAGTCATTAAGGCCAACTCTACTTTGAGGAGGCAACTCTTCCCCAGACTTTTCTTGAATGCCTTCCAGCCTGGGGGGCTCATTTCCTGGCACTATATTTGACAGTGCTTCTCTGCTATTCATAGGGTTTTCAATGGCTAGCTGTTTTGGTAGTGGGCTGCTGGGTTCTTCTCCCCAATCTGTATTAATCTGGAAGCTCAGCTGAAACCTGTCCACCATGGGTGGCCCTGTTGGTATCTGAAATATTAAGTAATCTGGTATCTACTTCCTTATTTCATTACAACACTATATTCTAAATTTCTCTCTAGGACTTTACAAGTCTGTCCAAGAACCAGTTCATTCTATTCCTTGTAAGTGTGTACGTAAGTACTTTCAAATGTTAACAGCATGGTGGTAACAATTTGCTTCTCAAGACAGAGAGCAACCAGGCACTTAGATGATAGTTTGTACTCTTACCTCTATTGCTCGAATTACTTTAGAAAGTTCCTTAATAAGATGTCCAGGTCTTACATTGTCTGGAATTTCAAAGGCATGTTCAGATACAAGCTGTATTTGGATTAACAAAGATAAAAATTTCCAAAGTTACATATACTTTAATATGTAAAAACAAATTTGTTAAACCAATTTTTGTCTAGACTTCACAGACACAGATAGTAGTAAGCCCAGTCTCAGAGTTCATGGAGTTGATATAATGCCTTCTAAGGAGATCCTCATTACTATATAAAATCCTCTTAGATTGCTTTTAAAAATTATCTCACCATGAATCTTTCTTTAATTTAGTAACTATGCACTCTACAACTCAAATCCTACCACAATTCTAACTACAATTATTAATTAATAAAGAAATCAATTAAGTCTAATGTTTAATTCACAGTACATAAGAATTTTATGGGGAACATAGGCACTTAAGTAGTCCTAGTTTCTTATGGGAAGTCTAATTTGAATAAATTTTGGTAAATTTTTTTTTCTTTTAGCAGAAGCAAAATGACAAATAGGAAAGAGAAACTGATTGGTAAGTCTACCATACCTACTGAACTGAAAACAAATGTCATTATTTTTATGTCTATTCCCAAACATTAATCTCTATATCTAAGCATATTTTTGTTTTGTAGACAATTCAACCTTTTGCTTTATACTCTGTACTTGGTTTCAGCGTAACTTGTTAAAATACATAAATAAATAACAATAGTAATATGAATAGTACTAACTCTAACCTCTGATACTGTTAAGTACTTTATAAGCACTAACTCATTTAATCTCTTCAATAACAGTATAACATAGATACTACAGGTTGAGTATCTCTCATTTGAAATGCTTGGGACCAGAAGTTTTTGTATTTTGGAACACTTTAGAGATCAGATTTTCAGGTTAGGGATGTTCAACCTGTAAATTATTCCCATTTTACAAATCGAGGCACAGAAGTTAAATAATGTGACAGAGTCACAAAGTTTTTTAAGAGGTCAGATGAGATTTGATTCCAAACATCTGACTCTAGAATCTAAGTTCTTGATGACTATGCTGAATTACTTCCCATCCTTCCAAAACTTTAACGTAAATGTAAAAATTATTAAAAGCATAAGTCAAATGCAATGGAGTAATAGTGTTTATTCATGATAAATTCTACTATGCACAGAAGTCACTTAGAACATGTTTAATGTCTATTAAACCAGACTCTCTATAGGAAGATCCAGGGTTTATTTTTTAAAAGCTCTAAAGGCAATGCTGATAAACACACATTTGAAAGCCACTCATCTAAAGGCTTCTTTTAGGAAACAAATCACACAGTTTTTGCAACATGTTTTATTTTATTTTTATCTTGTTAGATAGTTGTTCATTTGCTTGTGCCCTTCCTCCTTGTCTAGATGATGAAGTCTGACAGTGGAAGACATGATTTTTATCTTTGTGTTTCCACAGTGCTGTGCACTAGTGGGTATGTAGTGATGATAATGAAAGAAAAGAAGTATAAAATTGCTGGGACTGTAGCCTACTATCTCCCCATACCTCTTAAGAGCAGGACTTTTATTTCAAATGGGCATGTAAGATATTAATGTGGAAATCATCAGCTCACATATTTGTCATTTATTAAAGTATTATGTGCAAAGTTCCATAGGGTTGAAATAGACCTGAGAAAGATGGTCTTGTTCTTCAAAACTTTATAAACATATGCATTAGTTTTAAGTCCACTGGCACAAGAAATATGCTATAGAAGAGGGATCCCTAATGCTCCCCCCACAGCAGGAGGTGAACTGCAGCTGAGAGAGAGAAACTTCATCTGTATTTACAGCTGCTGTTTTTATTGCCTGAGCCCCACCTCCTATTAGATCAGCAACAGTCTTAGATTGTCTTCCACAAAATCGGTCCCTGGTGCCAAAAACACCGGAGACCACTGCTATAGAGGCATAAAGGAAGGAAACACTAATTCCAAACAAAGATCTGGGATGACCCCTTGTACATGGAGAGGTTCAAATGCAAACAACTAGATCACAATTTAGTGAAAATGGGAAGCTCATGCTTAATCCATGCCCCCTCCTTTCCCTCATTTTTACATAAGTCTAGCAGAGTGGTAAAGAAGAAAGGCTTGCGATCACAGAGACCAACTTTATGTCAGCTCCCCCAGTTCTCCTGGGCAAGTTACTTAAATGGGGGTGCTAACAGCATGCAGACTGCATACAGTTGCTTTGAGGATTAAATGACATCATTCACATAAAAACTAAGCACAGTGTTTCACACTGTTCAATGGTGTTTATTATTATGCTGTATCTATATGTTCATTTCTTAGTCGTCCTGAACATAACTGAATTACTTTTTCTCTAGGTAAAAGACTAAAGAAATATCTAAGTGCTTTATTTTCATAAATATAACCAGAAACAAGTATGTCTGTATGTACTATATAATAAAATGCAGGCTGTATTTAAACCATGATTTCTATTCCCTCTATAACTGGCACACCAATACTGCCAAAGGAGCAAAAGGAATCTGTTACTTGATCTTGCCATATAGAAAATAATAATGACTTACTTCTTTTTTCATCCATAACTTTAAAGCAGTATGCAGTGCTTTCACTCCATGTACTAGGTAAGTTTGAGGCTGAAAACCATCTTCTCTCAGTTCTGTAGGAATGAAGTGGGGCAGAGAAAAGAGGTGAAGTGTTGTGCAGATAAAGGGGTTAACTTTAGGTTTTGAGTAACCACCAAATACTAAACACACATGATCCAAATTAATAAACAAAAAGGAAAGTGGAATATGAAATAACCAATTCAAAAGGCAAGAAAGAAAAAGAAATATATTAATATATTAAGTGTGATGGTACTAACTGCTTCAGCTAAACATAAAAAAATACAGAAAGTTTTAAAATTAAAATAAAGGAAAAAAGATATCAAGCTTTCAAAAGAAAGCTAGTATAGATGTATTAATATATTATCATTAAAAATGGTTATTTCATAATGAAAAATTCAATTCACTAGAAAGATAACTGCTTAACATTTGCTCAACAGAAAGCAGTGAGTAGACAAAACTACAACAGGAATAAGCAACTTCACAATCACAATAGAATTTTAACACATATAATAAAGTACAAAGCGACTAAAAAATTAGTGGACATATATTCAATGTGAGCAATATAAAACTGGATTCAACAGCCTTAAATAGGATATTGCCACTGGCAACTGCAAAACACACTTTCTTTTCAAACACACACAGCACATTTACAAAACTCACACATATCCTAGGACCACAAACAAGTCAACAAATGTTCAAAGATCTGAATTACCTATATGTTCACAATACAATCAAGCCAGAAATCAGCAATACAGGCATCACTAACAAAGAGATAACTAAAAAAAGCCCAAATGTTTGAAAACTGAGAAAAACAGGTATTAAGAAATGGAGTGCTAAATAACAAATTTTTAAAAAGCAGTAGAAATTAGAAAACATGGCTAAACAATGATGAAAACCCTCTATGAAAATGTGTGGCATACAATAGAGAGAAATGTAGAGCCTTAAATGCTCATGTTAGGAAAAAAACCACGCTGAACTGAGGAGTCACTAAAATGTTTAAAAGCAGGCATGTGTGGTGACGCAGATATGTAATCCCAACACTGGGAGACTAAAGCTAAAGGATTGTGAGCCTTCAAAACCATCCTGCGCTACATAAGTTGAATTCAAGGCCAGCCTGAGCTACATGGCAAGAACCTTTCTCAAATTTAAAAAGAAAGAAATACAAAACAAAATGTTTAAAAACAAAACAAGAAATAGGAGAAAATATGATCAAAAATTAGCAAAACAGAAAAGAGGATTATTAAGACCTCAAACTAGTGATTTAAGATAGTAAAATTGATGAAAAGAGAAAACAGGCACAAATATGCAGTTAAAAACAATGAGAAATAAAACACTATTACCAATGCTACTTACCTGAAAAACTTCATGCCAACCAACATAGAAACTTAGAAAAGGACACTTTTCTAGAAATTAACTTATCATAATGGACTCAATAAAACTAGAAAACCTTTAAGTTCTATGCTTGCTAAAGATATTGTCTCAATAGTCAGGAATCCTCCCACAGAGAAAACTATAAACCTGTACGTCTTCAGCAGTGAGTCCTAACAATCATTCAAGGAAGAATCATTCTAACCAGGTGTGGTGGTACGTGCCTGTAACTCCAGCACTCAGGATGTTGAGACAGACGGATGAATTCAAGGCCAGCCTGAGTTATATTGGAGACTCTATCTCAGAAAATAGAAGAAAGCACTAGACACTGTGACTATATGCCTGTAATCCCAGTGACTTGGGAGGCTGAGGCAGGAGGATTGTAAATTTGGGGCCAGAGGCAGCCTGCACAACTTAGTGAGACACTGTCAGCATGTGCCAGGTGCTGAGTTCAACCCCTACAGCAGGAAGGAAGGAAGGAAGGGAGGCAGGCAGGCAGGCAGGCAGGCAGGCAGGCAGGCAAGCAGGCAAGCAGGCAAGCAGGCAAGAAGACAGGAAGGCAGGAAGGCAGAAAGGCAGAAAGGGAGGGAGGGAGGGAAGGAGGGAGGGTGGGTAAGGGAAGGGGGGGGGGAGAAAGAAAGAAAAGCATCATCCCAATCACACAAATCCCTCCAAATATCAGGGGGAGAAAAGGAATAATTCCAGCTTTTTTCCTGAAGCTAACACAACTTTCTTACCAAAATCTAGCAAGCACAATACGAGAAAATAAAATATGAACAAATTTCACTCATATGCCAAAAGAAAAAAATACATACACATATATACTTATATGTAACATGTAACCACATATTTTTCTCTATATTTATACAGAATACAGTTTATATATTCTAGATATATTGATATTATAAACATAACATATAAATGTATATGGAGTAAGATATAAACAATATTCTAACCTGTTATTGTTAGGTGCTGTCGAGTTGGCTCTGACTGACAGTGACCCTATGTACAGCAGACGAAACACTACCTGCCACTGTGCATACCTGGCACTATTGTCAGTGCTTCTCTGCTAATTCATAGGGTTTTTGATGGCTGATTGTTTTTTGGGAGTGGGCTGCCAGGTCCTTCTCCCAAGTTTTCAGCACCTGGTGTTCCCAGATAGTCTCCCATCCAAGTACTTAAGAGGCCCAACCTTACTTAATATAACCACCAAACTAAAAGACTGAAGGAGAAAAATAGGACTACCTTAATATATGCAGGAAAAGCTTTTGATAAAATTCAACTACCACTCATTGTTATTATTATCATAATTTTTTATTTTGCAGTATTAACTGGGGACTGAGCTCAGGCCCTCGAGCATACTTTGCAAGTGGTCTACCACTGGGCTGCCATCCCAGCCCCCTTTTTTATTATTTTTTATCTTGAGACAAGGTCTCGTTAAGTTATGCAGATTACCTCTGGCCTCAAACTCTGATCCTCCTGCCTCTGTCTCCCCAATTGCTGGGATTATAGACATGGGCCAGTATGCTGTTTCAACTGATTGCTTTAAAAATGAAAAAAAAAAAAAAAAAAGAAAAAGAAAAAGAAAAACCTAATCTGTCAGCTAACTTAGAGTAGACAAGGAGTTTCTAATAATAAAGGTTATCAACAAAGAGCCTACAGGAAACGTAACATTTAATGGTGTGAGGCAAAAGATTTCTTGGAGGCTGGAAAGAAGATGAAGGTGCCTACCTTCCCAGCTCCTAGCTACCAACTGGCTGAGGCCCTTCCAACACAGTTAAGCAATAAAAATAAACAAAAGACACAAATATTAGAAAAAAAGGAAGAAAACTGTCATTACTGACAGAGGCTCCGCAGATGAATTATTATGTGTTTTACAAGGTTGTTGGATATAAAATCAGTATAAAAAATAGCCACTTCTATTTTCTAGCATCAGATGGTTTTAAGGTTGAACCATATCAAATTGCTAGTATTCAACCATTTTTTTAGATAGAAAAATTGCAATTTCATATAGCTTAGTCATACACACATATAATATACATACATACATACATAACATATACAATATAACATACATGTCATACATAACATAGAATGTTATTTATATTAGCACTAAAAATATAAACAATCTAGGAATAAAGAGATATATGTGTAATTTTTACCAAAAAATTAAAAAACTCCAAAAGGCAGTAAGAAGATCTAAATACGATATTCCATGATCATTTTTAGAAAATTCAATATTTAATGACATAAAATTTTCCCAAAATTGATCCCTAGATTCAACATGCTTAAATTAAATTTCCCACATTTTTGTTTACTTGCTTACTTTTGGGGGGACAGGGAGCAGTGTCAGCTTGTAATAAGCTAATTCAAAAATGTATTTAGAAAAGAAAGGGCTAAGAAAAGCATACTTGAAGAATAAAGTAGGAAGACCTACCAGATATTAAGACAATATAACACTAAAATGATAGTGTGCTTGCTGGGGAGAGAGGCTACCAGACCAATGTGACTGAAGACTGAGTATATTTCACATGACTTGTCCATACTCAACAAGTAATGTAAGACAGGAATGGTTATCTACCAAGAACAGAAAAAGAATGAACTATTCAAAATATGGTGCTGAAGGGCTGGGCATGGTGGCACACACTTGTAATCCCAGCACTGGTGAGATAGGACTGCAAGTTTGAGACCAGGCTGGGCTACAATGAGACCCTATCTCTAACAAACAAACAAAAATTATACACACAGGCACACACACATATATGTAGGGTGCCAAAATATGTATAAGGAAAAAATCATATTAAAATTTTAATACTCGCCGGGTGCAGTGATGCACGCCTGTAATCCCAGCGGCTCGGGAGGCAGAGGCAGGAGGATTGCAAGTTCGAGACCAGAGGCAGTCTGCATAACTTAGCGAGACCCTGTCTCAAAAAGTCAAAAAAAATGGGCTGGGGGAGCAGCTCAGTGGTTCAGCACTTGCAGAGCATGCAGGCGCGAGACCCTGGGTTCAACCCCCAGTACCGCAAAAAAAAAAAAAAAAAAAAAAAATTAATACTCAGTATATACTGGTAACAAAAGATGACTACAAGTCACGTTTGACTTCTGCAATCACAAGAGGTGCTCAAAGTGGTTACCACAGCAGAAGCAGCAGGACTTGTTGCTGGGCACAGCCTTCCAGATCTTCCCTTGTGCACATCACACATAGTACCACGCAGCTCAAACTTATCATGAATGGAAGTGTTAGGCCTTTTGAAGGTTCTGTTGCATACTCACGCCTCCACTGTTGTATTTCCACAACGTTCTGGAATTTCAAATACTACTTCAAAATGATGCTCCTTGATTGGCTTTTCTTTGACTATCCTGCTTATTGCACAGTGGAGCTAGCATTCATTTGGTTAATGCTATCTTTTGAGTGAATGTCATAGTACACATTGCTACCATAATTCAAGTTCAAAAAATAATACATACATCTCTTAACATGCATATACATTTTTTGGCACGCTTGGCATATACAATGCTGAAACAAATGGGTATTTATAGGAAAACAATTGAAAATATATCCCTTTCCTACCATCATCCACAAGAAAATCAATACAAATAAGTTAAAGTCATACATGTAAAACATGAAACTGTAAAAGCTTTTAGAAGACAAAGAAAATCTTTAAGAGGTTAGAATAAGAAAGAATTTCTTAAGCAAAGAACAAAAAGCAGTAACCATAAAAGTTAGAAAAAGTACTATTCTAAAATTAAGAAACTGTCATTAATAGAAAAAAAAAACCACAGAGAACAAAAAGATAAATCAGAATTGAAGGTATCTTCATTATTACTATTATTACATATTATTACTAAATGGACTAGAATCCAGAACATATAAAGAGCTCATATAAATTAGTATGAAAAGGAATAACTAAGTTAAAATATTGGCAAAAGATCTGAAGGGGCACTTATGTAAAGAGAAAATACAAAATACAAATAAATGTGGAAAAAATGCTCTACTACATTAACAATCAGGAAAATGCACATTAATAATACAAAGTGCTACTTCACACTCATTAGATTTGCAAACCTAAAACCTAATACCACCAAGTTTTGGCCAGAGTGTGGAGCACTGGGAACTCTCACTCCCTGCCATGGAACTGGGAATTAAGAACAACTCCACAGCAACTACTGAATTCTATCTATGATTGAGCAATTGGGTCTATTCTCTGGAATAACTCTTTACTAAGAAATAATTGCCAAAAACTGAAAACAACCCTAAATGTCCAACAACTGCAGAAGAGGCATGTAATTTAAGGTATATTCATACAACACAATACAACAGCAACAAACAAGAACTATAATTACACCTAAGAACATGGACAATGCCAGACATGGTGGTACATGCCTGTAATGTCAGCACTCAGGAAGAGGGGGCAAGAGGATTCCAAGTATAAGGCCAGCCTGGGCTATATAAGGAGACTTTGCCACAAACAAACAGGATGAATCTCACAGACATTTGAGCAAAAGACAGACCACAAGAGAATATCAGTTTGAATGTATTCATATGAAGTTAAAAATAGGTAAAATTTAAATACTTTAGTTTTAAAACAAAGGCGATAAAACTGAAGAAAAAGATTATCACAAAAGCTGAGACAGTGGTATCTACAGAAGGGCAGGGGAGGATGTAATGGGGAAATTAACCCGTTTTTAACGTGCTGGTAAGTCTGCTTTTCTTGACTTGCAAAGACGTTGCCTGAGTAAGGCACCTTCTTTAAACTAGACAACCGTGTGTGTGCATGCAGTGTCATCTATAGAGTCAACTGTGTATGACATACCTCCCTACTGTAAAATTAACATATACATACACACAAATGTCATTTCTTGGTTTTTAAAACAGTGTGATTATTTAAAAGTCAAGTAAAATATTTCAAATATGGTCAAAACTCAGGTAAGTCAAAGCAAAAGCAAAAGATTTCAGTTCTGTCCAGTGGCTAATTTACCTACAAGTCCAAACTGGTTTTATCATCATTGATATGAGATATAGTTAAGAGGTTCATACAATCTACCATCATTTAACCCATCATATCATAAAAACTTTGTAACTCTCTGAAAGATGGCAAATAATAAGCTGCAATGGAAAGTAAAAAGGTTACCGACGATGATCATGCATCTGGGGTAACAAGACTACCACCACTACTATCATCTCCAGGATGAATACCTAGGATGACAACTGCTGTAATAGTTATTTGGCTTTAGCCTTGGTGGACTAAATCACTAGTATTACTACATATCTTATATTGATTTGGCTATTAAACATTTTAAAGTAAACTACAAATATCCTTTTATCATTGTTGCTGTTGTTAGGTGTCGTAGAGTCAGGTCCAACTCATAGTGATCCTATGTACAACAGATGAAACATTACCCGACATTGTGCCATGCCTGGCACTACTGTCAGTGCTTCTCTGCCATTCATATGGTTTTCAGTGGCTAATTTTTTTGGGAGTGGGTTGCCAAGTCCTTCTCCCAAGCCTACAGCACCTGGTATTGCCACGTGGTCTCCTAACCAAGGACTAACCAGGCCCAATCCTGCTTAGCTTCCAAGATCTGACAAGACTGGATGCCAAGGACAGATAGAAATCTTTTTTTAAATTGTAAACTCTTTAATGTATAGGACCATGATTACAATCAGACCTCAGTAATTTCTGAAACTTTGAGGCCTAAGACAAACACTACTTACTTCTAAGACTAAGCAAGTTGACACCATGGTTTAATGAGTAATAATAAGATTTTATCTTTTGGATAAACTCTTATTTTGTTGTAAAAAGTTAAATGATGTGCCTCCCTTAGTCATTAGGGAAAAAGAAGACCCCCAAGGTGTATGTGTGCGTGTATTTGTGGAGTTTCTTCTAACTACTGAAAAACAGGAACTGGCGGCAGAAAGTTGAACACATGAAATACTGGGTTCAGGTTTGGGTATATGTTCAATATGCTAAAATGTCAAGGTTTGGGTTCAGTTTGGGTTTGGGTTTAAATCCTATGTGCATACAGCATGGCTTCAAAGTGAACATGAACCCAATCCCTGAACCATGCTGGTTCAAGCATTTTAAAAAATTTTTCTGAACACAAACCTAATCCAAACTTGAACATGAACCCAATGAAAAACTGGACTCAGGCTGACCTTTTAATGTTTTCTTTTTGCTGCTGCTGCTGTTGTTGTTTTAATCATTAGCCTTTGTGTGTGTGTGTGTGCGTGTGTGTGTGTGTGTGTGTGTGGTACCGGGGGTTGAACCCCAGGCCTCATGCTTGCATGCTTTGCAAGTGCTGGACCACTGAGCTGCACCCCCAGTCCATTTTTTTAGTTTTTGAGACAGGGTCTCGCCAAATTATGCAGACTGCCTCTGGTCTCAAACTTGGAATCCTCCTGCCTCCGCCTCGCGAGCTGCTGGGATTACAGGTATGCGCCACTGCGCCTGGCTCATTACCTATTTTTTTTAAAAAAAACTTCTTTAAACTGAAAAAAAAAATTATTCTCTATGTACACACAGGATTAAAATTTTAAACCAAAATATGAACAAACCTAAACTCTCTCAACATTTTGAACCCATACCTGAGTCTGAACCCAATTTTTCTTGGGTTTAAAGCCCTGACTTGGGGACCTGGGGCAGAATGAGAGAAAAGAATGAACGAAGTGTAGAACTGCCAATCTCTTAACTGGAGATATGAATAGTGGAACATTTGTAAGTGTTTTTTATAAGTATGTATAATATGCGTTCCTGTTTCTTTAGGTTTGTACTTAGAGACTATGAACTTCACTGTACAGTTTTTTACTATAAAATGGACATGCTGGAGATGAAAGCTCTGTAGTCCTCTGGGATATTCCTGAAGCCAAGAACAATATCTGACCAAGTATAAGGAATTCAGGTTAAAGATTCAGTTCTGGAGCAGAGGCCAGTCTTGTGAAAGAGGGTGTGGTCCTCTTCATCCAAGGGATCCCACCTCCAACACACACATAGCACTGTCACATCTCCCTTGACATAGCACTACAAAAAGCCAAGGAGCCACTGTTCTCTCCTTCCATTCAAAGCAAAGAGAATTTTTTGTTGTTGTTAGGGGGAAAAAAATGCAGAGTTTTATCATTTTAGTTCCACACATGCTATCTTGGGAATTAAACTTTCGATTGTTTCTTTTCATTTTACCTTTTCTTCTTGTGTAACTTTTTTTTTTTCAGTACTGGGGTTTGAACCCAGAGCCTCGTGCTTGCATGCTTTGCACGTGCTGTACCACTGAGCTGCACCCTCAGCCCATTTTTGAGACAGAATCTTGCTAAATTACGCAGATTGCTTCTGGTCTTGAACTTCTGATCCTCCTGCCTCTGCCTCCCGAGCCATTGGGATTACAGGCGTGCGCCACCACGCTCAGCTCTTATACATAACTTTGAACAGGAAATAGAAACAAATGTCTGAATAAACCTTATCGGTTAATCTGCCTACATTTGTTCTCTGAAGAGTCAATTATAACAGTGGCACCATTTGCTAACTGACTAAAAAAGATAGACAACTCAAAACAATACCAGCTGTATTCTCCCTGGTCCAAATGCATGAAAAGCAGAAAATGGTTGGACGTGGAAGTGATATTCACTCTCCAACCTGACTACTCAAAGATTATTAAATCAAAATACAAAAAAACAACAAAATCTGAAATTCCATCTTCAAAAAAAACTTCAAGTCTAATTAAAGGGATTTACAAAACACAAAAAAACTTAAAACTACACTGCTGAAAGCCAAGTACTTACAAATGCTTGAGTATGAGTCCAGAGCACTACATCACTAGATGAAATAAACATTTTCCAGTATTCTCTATGCTCTTCTGATACAAGTCTTTATACACCTGATTTCTAAGAACGGGTTAGGGGGCTATGGACTAGAGAATCTAACTGCTGAAAAGGTTCCTGGCTGAAGTGGAAGGAAACCATGTATTAAAAAAAAAATGGAAGTGACATCGACACCCTGTTAGAAAAGCATTTGTCAGGTAGCTTTAAGGAATTTAGAAATATTTTGCATATTATACAACAAAATGTGCAAATAATTTATTACCTTTTAAGGTTTCCAGCAAATTTTTGGCTACAAACCAACATATGGCTTCAAAGAAAGGGAATTTGAAAAGATCTGGTGTTTTTAGCCTTTTCTCCATCTCATAACACCTAAATCAACAAAATTTGAAGAAATAACATTAATTAGTATTTCAAAGTTAAATGAAGGTAACCAACTTGAAAATAAAATAAGCATATATCATGACATACAAGAAAGACTAATTGAGTGTTGTATATTACTTAACAAGACCACATTTGGACAACGCTGAATTCTGATCTTACGCAGGTTCTGACCTTAATAAATTTGCCAGTATACTTAAGACTTACATTGGGCTTCATAAAAGATCACACGTTGGGATTTGTATCCTAATTTTAACCAAAGGGATTTTATAAGGAGTTCCACTAATAATAAAACAATGTTTAAAAATCAACTCCATGTGTTGGATAACACTGCAACACCCAATTGAGACTCCACGAAGCATTTGAGGTCAAGACTACATTTGGCCTGAGTTAAGGTGTGAAGACAGAAACCATAGTTTGCCAAGTGTTAGTCTTCTGTCAGAGTCTTGCAGCAGTCCATGCAACAGGAGCCATTTCTCCCTTTGGGGGACAGCTCAGGCACAAAAAGACAAAATCTACATTTGGTAGGTGCGGGGCCTATCTTGGCTTAAAGCCTGATGCCCCATAAAAGCCACTACTTCCTGTAGCAACAACACAAATGCAGAGCATCCAGGGTTTGACAGGAGCATGCAAAGTTACAAGGGTTACCACGTTCTGGGAAACCGGAAGGTATGGCCTCCCACCAGTTATTTCTAATTCTCCCAGTCCTCACACAGTTCATCAATCAGGAATCATTTTTACAATAAGCAATGCTGGTTAGTAACATCGTACCCTCATTAGATTACCTGGAGAGCAGAGTTACACAAAGGTCAAATTCTCATACAGAAGGAGAATAGCAGTTAGGACCCAAAACAAAACTAAAGCAGGTGTTTTAAGAGCAATCTTGACTTAAGGTTTGCTTTGTTTCTGCATGATCAGTCACACCTGAGCCTGACTGATCTAGTTAATCTCCCCCATTGCAAAAATAGCCTAAGAAAAGCATACACATTTTTATAATATTTTGAAATTTGTGGGGATATCATACTGAATGTTACTATTTTGTTGTAGATCTGAAAGTACCCTCCAGATAAAATTTTAAAATGATACTTTTGCTAAAAGTTCTTATTCCTAATCATTTCTCAAGGCCTACCTCCATGGGACCTCAAATAAAATATGTTGTGATTTTTTTTAAACAGATAAACAAACAAAAATGGCCTACTTAAGAAAGGACAAAAGAGTCTTTCAATATTGATGGCACAAACCTGAGCTGCATGCCAATGTTAAGGTTATGCAGAAAGTTTCCCCCAAAAGCCATACAGTCCTGAGAAGTGAGCACAGCATGAATCCACCCTGAAATGGTTACAGGTATATAAATCAGTGACTTTTCCATATTTAAACTATAAACTAAACAGATATGACAATTGATCAATTCATTCAACTAAATACTAAAGGCCTATAATATGCCAGACTTTGTGCTAAATTTGAGGAATAAAGTGAAGGTTTTGGGTGATTGTTGCTGTTACTGTTTTTTAGTTTAAGAACATAATCCAACTTTATAATTAAAGATTTTACTGAGATATGTCAAATCTGGTCTGAATTAGGAAAGCAGATTTTCCATTAAAGAACCTAGGGGTTAGCTAAACACTGTTTCTCTAGTGTCACTCTGAACTCAGTGCCTTCAAGGGAAGAAGGAGAGGAGCACCAGGGAATTCATCCTGAGACTCCACACCATAAGAAGAAGAAGGCAGATTACCCACATTTAATTAGATGGGTCATGGTCCTATAAATATAAATGTTGGCAATCAAAATGATGTTTTTGTTTTTGCACTACGATGTTTTCAAAATGAGAACCATTTCTAAGAGAATGATGCCTAACTTTTTAAAAAAAAAAGCCTCAACAGACTTAGCATAAAGACTACAGAAATATAAATTCCACGGGGCAATCATAGAGTTACAAAGCCTATTCATTACCAATCTGAGCCTGGAAACTAGAATTCTATTACATATTTAAACAAAATATTTTTGCATGCTTTTGGCAGTTTCCAGAAATACAAGTACTTTGTCAATTGAAGGAAACTATACTTTGGTTTGTTTACAAGTTTATCAGTTGCCAACCACTCTGGGAAAAAAAATCTACATTGCCTACAGCGGTGGTTCTCCAAATGCAGTCCCCAGACCAAACACTGGAATCAGCCAGGAGCTTGTTTCAAATCCAAATTCTCAGGCCCACCCCAAAACTACTAAATCAGAATCTTGGGGATGAGGACCTACAATCTATGGTTTAACAAGCCACCCAGGTGATCCTGATGCTTCATAAAGTTTGAGAACCACTAACCTACATCAATGCTAAGGATGGAATGAGAGTTGCTATTAGCACACACGTGTACTGGTTTGTGGGTTCATCCACTTTACCCTGTTCATTCTGTCTTCCAATGCTGCTGTACATATAGGCACATATCAAAATGGTATGTCATTATTAGTTACCTTTAAATTTCTTCCTTATATTCCAATTAGGTCGATTTACTGAGTTAATTTTTAAAAACATTATTTACGTAGGATGTTATCTTGTCAATGAATTTCAATTCAAGATTTTCAAGAGGGCACAACAAAATATTATAAATGGGAGCACTGCGAAGAGGACTTAAAGAAGGAGCTTGGACATTCACAATGAAAATACTGATACTTATCTAAACATAAATTCTGGTAGTTCAAGGCACTGACTCATTCATTTATTCAAATACACATTTATTATTTTACACACCAGAGGCAAGGTAAGAAAGCAGGGCCTGAAGCATTAAAGCCCTGTCAACTCTGAAGCCGTTTAGGTTACCCATACCAGAAGAACACAGTTCTAAAAGCCCCAGGCCTGGAGAGTCTATACTCTGCATTTGTTCAACATCTCAAATTGATACATTGATACCTATTCTTGAGGTATAGGATCCAGAGAGGTCTGGCAGCTCCTTGAAAAGTTAAACAGTTAAATCATGCAGTGCAGCAGTTCCACTACTTGGTGTATACCCAAGTAAGTGAAAACATACCTCCACATAAAAACCTGAACACAAATGCTCAAGGCAGCACACTTCTTGATATCCCAAAGTGGAAACAACCCAAATGTCCCTCAACTGATGAATGAGTGAACAAAATAAGGTATGCCCTACAATGGAATACTGTTGGGCCATAAAAAGATGAAGAACTGGCAGGCACAGTGATGCACACCTATAATCCCAGCAACTTGAGAAGTGGAGGCAGGAGGATTTCAAGTTTGAGGCAAGAAGCCTGCATGATTTAGTGAGATGCTGTCTCCAAATTAAAAGTAAAAAATGGGCTGAGAGTGCAGCTTAGTGGTAGAGTGCTTGCTAAAGCATGTATATAGCCCTGGGTTCAAACCCTCACTACCAAAAATAAACTAAAAATGGTGAAGTACTTAAATATTCTACGACATAAATGAACCTAGAAAATACCTATGGTAAGTGAAAGAAGTTAGACACAAAAGCCCACATGTGTGAAGTGTCCAGAATAGGCAAGTTCATAGAGACAGACAGTGTATTAGTAGTTGCCAGGGGGTCAGGGAAGTGGGGAATGTTAGTGACTACTAAAGAGTATGAGGCCTCTTTTAGAGACGAAGAAAATGTTCTAGAATTAGATAATGGTGATTGTTACACAACTTTATAACTTCTAAAACTACTAAAACCTACTGAATGTACACTAAAAGAATGAATATTGTAGTATGTGAATTTTATTTCAACAAAAATTAAAATGAAAGCAAATGACATAAAACAAAGTAAGAAAAAAAATCCCGACTATAAGTGAAGTCCTCTAAGGGACAAAAAAGTCAAAAATACAGGATCAGAATTATTTCTTAGGAAGTGTAATAAACGCTACACTCCAAACATATTAAAGCCATAGGTTCTAATTACAGGAGAACCCCATGTGATTGAGTATCACCTATGGGAAGTGGGGGATGGGATTTAAACCTTACCTGTAGGAACAAATAAGGTATGTCCCTGCTTTACCACACATTTGTAACATTTATCCACTTTATCTCCAAAGAACACCTCACTCTGGGTCACAGATGAACTCCAAGATTCATAGAGTGCCAAATTTTCATTTGTTGGCTTTATCAAATAAAAAATCTTCTCACCCTAGAAGGAAATAATTGTACTACTTTTGAAAAAGCAAAAGCCATTCTTAGGGTGGTCTACCCTGGTACATTTTCCCAATACAAGGAGCTAAATTAAATTAGATAATTATCAGATTTTTTTGGGGGGGGGGTTGAAAAGACCTATTTCACATACCTGATCAGCAACTAATTCCTTTAATCAGCATTTTCATAGAAGCTAAAGATTCTTCCATCCCTAACTGACAAAGAATCATAATCTTATTGAAAAAAATCATCTTAAGAGAAGAAAAGTAAAGAACCACAAACAACCCACTGATAACCTCTCATTTTTAAGGTGTAGAAGTAAATACACATTAACAGGCCCCAGGTCTTGTAAGTACAGAGTCATCTCTCAACCTTTGTTCTAACATCTATAACATAATGATTATTTTTAAAAACCTGCAATTAAACTTGCTTTAGTGAACTCTTTGCATCATCATGGAGAAAAGGAACAGGAGCTCAAGAACACAGCATCAAATACAATCCAGAGCATTGATGAGGCACAGGCATCAAACATAGGTGATGGTTTGGTTCTAGATCAGTGCTCCAGAAGAACTTTCTGTGGTGACAGAAAGTGCTATCTAGTACAGAAGTCACCAGTGGCTACTGAGCATTTGAAATGTAGCTAGTGAATGAGGAAGTAAATTTTTAATTACACTAAATTTTAATTATTTAAATGTAGCCACATGTGGCTAGTGGGTATGCTACTATACAGTGCAGTTCTAGATAAAGCAAAGTAAACTGCAAAGAATTAGTATTTGTATGAGCATTTGTGACTTATCCAACTAGTTAGCTGTCTCACTCCAACCTTAAGCGCTGAAGCAATTATTACTATAGGTTTGTTCCTTCTTAATACTTGGCTTAAGCATTAACAGACAAGTAACTAGGGGGCAGAGGAAAAAAGACAGACAGAAGGCTAACATAAACCAATTGAAAAGATGGGTGCAGCCAGGTGCTGAGGCACAGGCCTGTAATCCCAGCAACCTGAGAGCCTGAGGCAGAAGGAACACCAGTTTCAGGCCAGAGACAGACTGCACAACTTAGCAAAACCTTGTCTCAAAAATAAAAATTAAAAAAGGGGCTTAGGGTGTGGCTCAGAGGTACAGCATTTGCCTAGCATGTGCTAGGCACGATGAAATAGAAAGAGAGAGAGAGAGAGAGAGAGAGAGAGAGAGAGAGAGAGAGAGAGAAAGGGGGGGGAGAAAAAAGAGAAAGAAAAGAAAAGGGAAAAGAGAAAAGAAAGATCGAAATGTAAATAAAGCACTCGTAGTTCTATTACTTGGGATTAAAAAATCATACTGCAAAGTGATAGATTTACTTTTAAAAATACAGAAAAACTTCCTGCTTTACATGTTATTTATTGCAAATGAATGTACTACCAGAAAAATATAACATATATTTCTGTAAATAAGAGAGCAAGAAACACCCTAGTCTTACCCAGAGAACATGGTACCAGACTGAAGTCCCACCGAAGTCAATGTGGAAATCTGTATAGCTGTCTTGCACTCCCATTAGGCAGTATTTCTGAACAAATGGCTTGGGAAAGACTGAATCATCTGGCCAATAATTTTCCACCCAGGAAAGTTTTCTGGCTATATCAGGGACCTCCACCAATTCAGACATCCTTTTGAAAAAACACACATACACACACACACACACA
Organism: Pedetes capensis; assembly: GCA_007922755.1. Classification (NCBI taxonomy): domain Eukaryota; kingdom Metazoa; phylum Chordata; class Mammalia; order Rodentia; family Pedetidae; genus Pedetes; species Pedetes capensis. Next base: position 68,096 of record VMDO01001688.1, on the reverse strand, counting down.
CACACACACACACACACACACACACACACAAATACGAATTAAGACTTCTTAAAATTGCTTTTCTCATGTCAACCCTAATCAATAATTAAATGGAATTCAAGGTTAATAACAATACTTAAAAGTTTAAAACACATATTTCTAAATATTCTCTGAGTCTGCCAAAGCAAAATTTACAATAGTGCTATCATTAGGCAGTGACAGAAGTCACAATTATATTTCTTACTAAAATCAATATACCATTAAACTATTGTAGCTAAAACTCGGGATGCTAAACCAAAATGTCCAGAACTACTCACTTTGTATCTGAAAATTCAAGGCTGATCACATTTAACACTTTTGGTCTATTAGGATTCATGAAGTATTTGACATAATTGTGAAGTGTCATTTTGCTGTCTGCCTGCCTTGCCACATCAATGACATCAATCACTTTGTCACCACCTGCAGAGAAAAATTATAGTCTTATTATTGGGTTTAAAAGTTGTATCAATAGATGTCCCAAACAAAAATAAAGACTGTACTTTCTTAGTATAAGTAAACCAACTATGAAACCACATATCAGAAGTGTATTAATACTGAGTGTAAATTACAAAGCCTTCTATGTATCATTAATTCCTTAGGTGCAGCTTGTAATGACATAGAATACATTTTATCAGGATATGAAAATGACTGATACTTCCTGGGTTTTAGTTTCCTCATGCATAAAATAAGAAGACTGGATTTCCCCTTTAACTTCTATAATACATAAGATTCTAGGGCTATCACTTTGAAAAACAGATCAGTCATCAGGGAATTAGTGAGCAAGTTGACCAGGTAATATCTTCTAATATTCTCTTTCAAGAAAAAATATCTTCTAATATTCTCTTTAAAGAAAAAACTAGGCTAGGCATAGTGGCACATAGACTTGGGAGGCATAGGCAGGAGGATCGCAAGTTCCAGGCCAGGGGCAGCCTGTGTAACTTAGTGAAACCCTGTCTCAAAATAAGAAATAAAAAGGGGCTGGGGGTGCAAATCAGTGGTATGGCACTTGTAAAGTATGAGTGAGGCCCTGGGTTCAAATCCTAAGTCCCAAAATAAATAAATAAACAAACAGATAAATAAATAAGTTATCGTTTGTTGTTGTTAGGTGCCATTGAGTCGAGTCCAACTCATAGTGACCTTATGGACAACAGAACAAAACATTACTCAACATTGTGCCATGCCTGGCACTAGTGTCAGTGTTTCTCTGCTATTCATAGGGTTTTTGATGGCTTATTGTTTTGGAAGAAGGCTGCTGGGTCCTTCTCCCAAGCACCCAATATTCCCAGGCAATCTCCCATCCAAGTACTAACCAGGCCCGATTCTGTTTAGCTTCCAAGATCTGACAAGATTGGACACCAGGGTGGTATGGCTGAAAGCAAGTTAAGTGATTAGGAAGTAAAAATCAGCTCATATTAATTTACAGTTTTCCTATAAAACCACAAGGCGATGCTTGCAGACCATTGCATTTTCATCCTAGGAATCATAATCAGTTTTACAATGGATTACAGAATAAGGAGGGACTCAAAATATGGCAATAACTAACCAATTTTAAATAGAAAACATGTGTTACATTCTTCCTTTTGCCTCATAGATTTCTTTATCTTCAAGGTATAACTGTTCTTTTACTAGTATTTTTGTTTGTTTTTTTGTTTTTGGTTGTCCTGAAGCACAGTCTTGCTATGCAGCCCAGGCTGGCCTGGAACTCACTATACAGTCCAGACTAGCCTCAAACCTGCAGAGGTCCACCTGCCTCAGCCTCCAGAGTGCTGGGATTACAGGTATGTGCCACCACGCCCAGGTTTATTACTAGTATTTAACTGAGGTGCTCTGTAGTACTAACAAGCTAGCTATCAATCAGTTTGAATTTTTTTCCCCTATACTTATACCAGCCATTTGTTTTATACTGTTACTTACTCATATGAGCTTAGGTTAAATCAAACCTCATCCTCTGTTTATCACATATACAGGTTTAGCTGAATGTGAAGTCATGACATTTGACTGTATTTCCTCACTAGAACAATTGCCAGTAAGAATTGTCAGCCAAGAGCTCAATAAAGGGACAAATTCTTCTATATTCCATGCTGAGGAGATATATATTGTGGTGGATGTACAATTTTGAGTCAAGGTAGATTAGAGATCTAATTCTCAAGTAAAATGTATCTATTGTTGACAAATGGCCTCTATATAAAGTCAACTTTATCTATAAATATCATGATGAGAACGAAAAGACTGAAAATGTCAATAATATGGCAATCAGTAAATAGCATTTCACTTTGTTTCTTATTACTTTCTGGGCCTCAAAATCACAAATTAAGTCCAGATGTCATTGAGTGGCAATATTTGCCAAGTCATTAATATGAAAACAGGTTTGAATATAATTGCCTCTTTTTACAGTCCCTCAACAGGAGGTCAAGAAGCAGGTTCCAGAGGACTAGTTGGTACAGTGAGGCTAGAGCATTTTGCACCTGCACTCTGCAGATGCCTAGAACCAATCCAGTTTTCCCATGGCTTCTTGGAGTCTGCAGCTGACCCTCATTAATTGTTTCCCTAGTATCAAATTTAATGACAATGAACAGATAGGCAAAATGAGGCTGAGGAAATAAGAACAGGTAAAACATTTCACTGTTTTTATGACTATTGGTAGGTCAGCAGAGAAAAGTTTTTAACATTTGATCCTGAGTTTCACGTTTCCTGACCCAGGAAACTGAACTAAATCGATGTTTCTTCATTTGATTTTCATATTGTTAAACTATCATTTTTACTTTTACCACGTTTTCCCAAGTACTTAAAGAAACTAAAGTTCGTACCTACATAACGTTCCACATCCATCACAGAAAAAGCAGGTGGAGGGAGCCTGAGTCCTAGATCATCCAATTTAGGGACCATAATAGGGACATCAAATCCATGTTTCTCCAGGTATCTTTGTGTTAGCTGACTTCCATGCATCTTTACAATGACTTCATCGGCACTAAGCAAAACACAAAAACAAACTGTCATTTCTGTTGATAAGTTATTTAAAAAATACTGTGATAATGAGCTAATACATATACTGCATAATTATATCAGTGGTCCTCAATGTAATTCTCCTCTTAAGAAATATTTTATAATTCCTCTTTTGCTATCTGAAAGTAAAATTCATAGCTAATATAATTTAACTCAATACAGGTAACTGCAAAACATATACAAATGCTCTAAATATAAAGAGAAAAGAAACCAAACTAATTTATAGCAAAATAGATATTTTAATATGACAATGTTCAGGTATGCTACACCAGAAGACATAATAAAATAAAAATATGTTTAAAGTTAGGTGTAACAGAAGATTGAACTTAAGAGAAGTAAAATGATCAGAAGCCACTCAATATAAGCCTAAAAGAAATCAGAAGAGCAAAAGGTACAGTGTATATTAGAATAAAAATTAGTGTGACAATAAATAAAAAACAGACCAGATTTTATCACACTATAAAATTCTATGTAATTACTGATCAGATATTTCAAAGTCTAATGGGACACAGAAAAATTGTTGCTCTGTACACTGGAGGATGACTAGTCTCTCTGGTCCCTGTTCATTGAGACAAGTGTCCCAAGACACCCTACTAAGAACTACTGATTTAAATGGTCTGTTAAAACCAACCAGTGTTTAATGAGTTTTAATATTAGCTAGTAGCTTTTTTTTTTTCCCTGAAATAGTCTATGTGGTCCAGGCTGACCTTGAACTCGCAGTGTAGGCCAGGCTAGCCTGGAACTTGAAATCTTGGTGGTTGTGTTGTTGTTAGATGCCACGGAGGCAGATCTGACTCACAGCAACTCTAAATACAACAAAATGAAACATTCCCCAATTCTATGACAGGCACATGATCTTTTTTATGTTTAAGTCTATTGTTGCAGTGGACACTGTGTCTATCCATGTAGTTAGGGTCTTCCTTTTTTTCCTTGAACTGCCACCCTCCCACACATGATGTCTTTCTCCAGGGATTTGGTCCCTCTTGACAACATGTCCAAAATACATCATATGCAGTCTAGCCATCCTTGCTTCCAAGGAGCACACTGGTTACACCACTTCTGGCACAAATCAGTTGGATTTTTTGGCAGTCAATGGTATACTCAATATTCATCCCCAGCACCACAATTCAAAAGCTTCAATTTTTTCCTGTCTCCCTTATTCAATGTCCAGCTTTCACAAGTATGTGACTGAGAATACCAGGGGATGAGTGAGGCACACCTTCATCTTCAATGTGACATCTTTACTTTTCAACACTTTAAAGAAGTCTTTTGCAACAGCTTTTCCCAATGCAATATATCTTTTGACTTCTTTACTGCTGCTTCTGTGAATGTTAAATGTAGAGCCAAATAAAACAAAATCTTGGAAAACCTCAATCTTCTCTTCATTTATCATGAAGTTGTGTACTGACCCAGTTATAAGGGTTTTTGCTTTGTTGATGCTGAGGTGCAATCCATACTGAAGGCTGTCTTCTTTGATCTTCATCAATAAATGTTTCAAATCCTCTTCACTTTCAGCAGAAGAGTTGTGTTACCTGCATAACACAGGCTGTTAATGAGTCTTCCTCCAATCCTGCAACTGCATTCTTCGAATAAAGTCCAGCCTCTCAGATTATTTGCTCAGCCTAGAGATTGAAGAGGTGTGGTGAAAGGATACAGCCCTGATGCACAACTTTTTTGACTTTAAACCAGGCAGTGTTTGTTTTGTTTGAAGGACTGCCTCCTCCTGGTTCATGCAGATTCCTCATGAGTAGAGTTAAGTGCTCTGGTATTTCCATTCTTCACAATGTTATCCATAATTTGTTATGATCCACACAGTCAAATGTCTTTGTATAGTCAATAAAACATTGATAGACATCTTTCTAGTATTCTCTACTTTCAGCTAATATCCATCTGGCACCAGCAATCATGGCCCTGTTCCACACCCTTTTCTGAATGTGATTGGCTTTTCTAGCAGTCCCATCTATATACACTTCCAGTTACCTCAGAATGATCTTTGGCAAAATTTTGCTTACCTATGATATTAATGATATTGTTGAATAATTTCCACATTTGGTTGGATCCCCTTTCTTGGGAATAGGGACAAATATCGATCTCTTCCAGTCAGTTGGCCAGGTAGCTGTTTTCCAAATCCCTTGGCATAAACAAGTGAGCACCTCCAGTGCTGCATCTGTTTGTTGAAACACCTCTATTGGTATTCCAACAATTCCTGCAGCCTTGTATTTCACCAATTCCTTCAAGGCAGTTTTCACATCGTCCTTCACTACCAGATTCCTGATCATATGCATCCTCTTGAAATGGTTTGTCATACACTAGTTCTTTTTGGTATAATGACTCTATATATTCCTTCTATCTTCTTTTGATGTTTCCTCTGTGGCTTAATGTTTTCCCTGTAGAATCCTTTACTATTGTCACTCGACACTTGAATTTTTTCTTCAATTCCTTAAGCTTGAGAAAAACAGAGTGTATTCTTCCCTTTTGGTTTTCTATCACCAGCTCTTGGCACATGTCATTATAATATTTGATTTTGTCTTCCTGAGCTGCACTTTGAATACTTCTGTTTAGTTCTTTAACATCGTCATGTACTCCTTTTACTTTAGCTGCTCAACATTCAGGGGCAAGTTTCAGAGTCTCTTTTTACATGTAATTTGGTCTTTTCTTTTTTCCTGTCTTATTAAGAACCTTTTGCTTCCACGTAAATGATGTCTTTGATGTTATACCACAACTCGTATGGTCTTAATAAGTATCTTACCACATGAAACCCGTTTTTGAGGTGGTCTCTGAACTCAGGTGGGATATACTTAAGGTCACACCTTGGCTCTCGTACACTCGTTCTAATTTTCTTCTGTTTCAGTTTGAACTTGCATTTGAAAAGTGGACAGTCTGAACCACAGTCAGCACCTGGTCTTGTTCTGACTTTTGATATTGAGCTTTTCCGTTGTCTCTTTCCACAAATGTAGTTAACCTGGTTCCTGTATGTTCCAATATGGTGAATTCCATGTATATAGTCATCATTTATGTTGGTGAAAATAATGTATATACAATGAAAAGTCACTGGACTAACATAATTCTATCATGTAATCTGTAGCATTGTTTCTATCACCAAGGCTGTATTTTCCAACTACTGAGCCTTCTTTGTTTCCAACTTTTGCATTCCAGTCACCAGTACTTATCAATACATCCTGATTCAATGTTGTTGTTGTTGTTTGGTGCTGTCAAGTCAGTGGCTGACTCATAGGGACCCTATGTATAACACATAACACTACTGTCAGTGCTTCTCTGCTACTCATAGGGTTTTCCACGGCAGACTGTTTTTTTGGAGTGGGTTTCCAGGTCCTTCTCCCAAGCCTACAGGACCTGGTGTTCCCAGATGGTCTCCCATCCAAGTACTAACCAGGCCCAACCCTGCTTAGCTTCCAAGATTTGACCAGATCGGATGTCACAAATGTATGGCTGCACGCCCTGATTGCATGTTCATTCAATTTCACATTGCAGAAGTTGGTAAAAATCTTCCCTATCTTCATCTGTATTCTTAGTGGTAGGTGCATAAATTTGAATAACAGTCATATTAACTGGCCTTCCTTGTAGGTGAATGGATATTATTCTGTTATTGACAACATTGTATTCCAGAATAGACCTTGAGATGTTTTTTTTCTTTTGGATGATGAATGCAACCATGTTTCTCTTTAATCTATGTTCCCTGACATAGTAGACCACATGATTATGATTCAAAATGGCTCATGCCAGTCCATTTTAGCTTGTTGATGATGCCTAGAATGTTGATGTTTAGGCACTCCACTTTCCTTTTGATGATTTCTAATTTTTCTAGATTCACGCCACACACACTCCACATTCCAATTATTAACGGCTGTGTTGTTCCTTTTCATTTTGAATTGTGCCACATCAGCAAATGGGGGTCCCTGGGGCTTTACTCCATTCCTGTCATTAAGGTAGACTCTACTTTGAGGAGGCAGCTCTTTCCCAGTTGTCTTTTTAGTGACTTCCAACCTGGGGGGTTCATTTTGTGGCACTATATCTAACAGTACTTCTCTGCTATTCACAGGTTTTTCAGTGGTTAATTGTTTTGGGCGTGGGTTACCCATGTCCTTTTCCCTAGTCTGTCTTAGTCTAGAAGCTCAGCTGACACCTTTCTACCATGGGTAACCCTGCTGGTATCTGTAATACTGGTGGCATAGCTTTCAGCATCATAGCAACACACAAGCTCCCACAGTATGGCAAACTGACAGACATGTTAATTCACTAAAAATGGCTGAATCTCTGGCTGCCCTCTCTGATGATCAACAGATTTACAAACATTACACATAAGTGTGGTTTTTGCCTTTTGAGTGTCCTCTAGCAATCATAAATCCAAAGAACTCCAGTATGTACCTACTGTACACTCAAAAATAAGTACAAAATTTGCCCTGCAGGTTAAAATACAACAGTTTCCATTTAGACAAGCAGATCCTAACTCTTTGATGTCATGTGCAACCTAGATGACAAGGAAAAATCAGGAGAAAAGGACACTTTGGTTCTCTGAATTACTGGGCTCTGATCTTCCTACCTCTTGACTAAGGCAAGTGTAGTCTGAGGCCTTTTCCCAGATAGTCCTATAAATGGATAGCTTACTTGTTTTTTTTTGTTTTGGTACTGGGGGTTGATCCCGGGGCCTCACGCTTGCATGCATGCTTTGCAAGTGCTGGACCACTGAGCTGCACCCCCAGCCCTTTTATTTTTTTCTTTACTTTCTGAGACAGGGTCTCGCTAAGTTACACAGACTTCCTCTGGTCTCGAACTTGAGATCCTCCTGGCTCCACCTCCTGAGCCGCTGGAATCACGGGCGTGAGCCACCACGGTCAACTAGCTTAGATTTTCTTTAGCTGACACACCTACTGAACTTGAGTTCTTTCCTTTCTTTTTAGTTTTCCCAATAAGCATCCACAATTATTCCATGTTTCTCTTTCTCCCATGCTCTGAGGGTTAAATAATTCCTTAAACTCAACTTAGAAGAGAATTTTAAATGATGTTGCAGTCCCTGATCTCAAATGTTTAGTGTTTTACTTCCCCGGTTGATCAAAAATATATGGGTACAAATGTTTAAAATATAAACATAACATCATTCCCAAGAGGAAAATAACTGAAGACAAAACTAAATGTATATCATGGACCTGTAAAGTAAATTATAGCAATATATACATCACTGTATGCTTTACAGCAATTAGGGAGTGAAGTAAATCTATGTATACATATGGAAGGATGCCTATGAAATAGAGTATAAAAGGCATGATACACAATACTATCATTATAATCCCATAATTAAAAAAAATTATATGCACATATACATCCATACACCTACATTATGTTTTAAATGTTATTATTTATATTGGAAAGAATATCAAAAGTTACTAAGTCTTAAAATAGGAGAGGAGAAAGAAAACTTATTTACTCTATATACTTCTATATTAATCACATCAATTATATACAATTTAATAATTGTTGTTGTTCTACCATGGTTTTAAATGATACAAAGGCTTATGGAGTTAAACAAAGTAAAACCAAACCTTTAATTAATAATAATTATAGTTTGGACATCTATGATCATTGTTAACCTGTTTACGTATTTGTTCACTTTTGCAGAAAAGCCATGTGAATTACTAGGCCGATGTTTTTAGTGGTACCTTTTTGGGGGTTACAAATCTATTAGAATATAAGTGAAAACTCCGGCTCTTCTCCCTGAAAAATGTACCTCACACAGTGGAACTAACTTGTATCTACAATTTTAGGGAGGTCACAAAACCTCTCTGGGATCTACAAAAAGACCCAGACTAGGAGTAAGTACTAAACCAATCAAGCACTGTCTACTGAAAAAAAGAAAATAAGCAAACATTTCTCCTGTCACTCTGAAAGTGATAAAGGAAAATGTTTTGAGAATGAAGCCTTTAGCACAAAAAAAATCATGTGCAAATCCTATGTTTCGTAGATTTTCTTTCTATTTCTCAGTAGACCTATGGGAGCCAATGTGGATGCTTATGATTATGTTTCTGTTTAAGGATTAAAGAGGAGGGATATAGATGGGAATCCTAAAGACTGAAGAAAAATAACAGGAGTTTTTCATTTCAAGATCTGAAAAAAATTCCATAGTAAGCCAAATGTAATACTGTGATTTAAATTTAAATTATGCTTCCTCTCTTTAACAAGCCGGGATATGATCTCGTGTAAAAGCCCATTAAGCATTATTACTTTAAATGGATGTCAGGCAGTGAGTAGGAAATGATCTAAATTAGCATGATTAAATGCTTTATAATGCTTTTGACTCTTTGAGCCACAGAAAACTCAAATATATTCCATTATTTTTAAAAATCAAAAAGTTCAGTCCTGCTGCCATCAGAGACTAAGCAATTGTTATGCATGCTTCTAGGGGACCTACAGCATAGACAGCTAATGAAAACAATGTGAGGAAAAAATAGAGTTCGAAAACAGAAGGTGAAGAGAAAAGAAAAAAGCAGCAACTGCGTATCAGAAGGAACCACATATTGAGATGAATTCTTTAGATCAGTATATTTCAAAATTTTTGGACTGTGACTCACAATTAAGAAGTATATTTTTACATGGTGACCCAGCATGCATATACATATGGCAAAAGTTCCACATAACTATGCTTGCTGGCTTCTATTACCTGCAATGTGCTGTTATTTTCTGTTCTGTTTCACTAAGGAAAAAACTGAAAAGCCAATTGAGAAAAGTAAAATGTTTTAGCCTTTACTTTGAAAACAATGCTTAGATGTCACTTTATCAGCCAACTTTGTTAAATTTCATTTGATCAGAACAAGTTTTCATACCTTGGGAAGACTCGAGAACGTAATTCCTTAACAAAAGTCCTAGTTCCAGCTTGTACTGGTTTGGAACCATCATCAATTTCTGTGTAGTCGTGCCTGTGCCAGTTCCTCCTTTTTTTCACTGAATTTTTGGGAAATTAAAAAAAGAAAACATTTGTGATAACTAGTGATATTATACGCTTTCTAATCATTATACTCTTCATAATCAGGAATAACAGCTATGAGTACAATAAAAACTCTCAAGTTTTTAATGCATTTCCAGTCTGCAGAAGTAAATTTTACTTAATCTAATGCCACAATTATAGACAATTAACTGTGGATTTCTAAAGTCTACTCTTTTTATTTAAAAATAATTTAAAAATTAAATCACAGAATTCAAACGAGCAGGTAAAGCCTTTTATAATATTCCCATTAAACCACCATACTGTAACATTTCCAAATTATTTAAAATTATGTTTTTTACTAGACCATTAAGTCATGATATGATTATCCAGATCATCCAAATCATCTTCTCAGGATAGGGCCTTCTCCTATTCTATAGCAGAAATCTATTTGAACACCATAATGCCATTTTCTTTTACATGAAGATTTACTCCCAAAAAAGCATATTTATGCTGAAACAACAGCTTACTGGGTCATAATTAAAACGAGATGGATGTGATGACAAAAATAAATAACTTTATGGTCAGTTCCAATGCTAACAACCTATGATTCTATATCTCTGGTACACTATAATCTTGAGTAGTCACAAGAATCAAAATCAGGAAACTTGGGTTTGATCCCTAGTTCATCCATTAACTTCCTCTGCAATCTTGGGCTAGTCACTAAACACCTATAGATCCAGATTCCTTGATGTGAGAATAAAAGGGATGGATTAGAGTGCTGATTTTTAAACTGTGAAAAGAAGCCTTAACAAAGAGGAAAAAGCAGAAAGGACAAGGGAGGAGCTCTCAACCTCATTCCTCTTTCCACCAGAGTAGTGCCATCTACAGCTCTTTTGTGTGGTATCAGTGTAAGATTTGGAGGCAGGGAGCATTGTTTATTTGTCTATTTTTGAGACAGGGTTTCACTACATAGGTCAGGCTGGTCTAGAACTTGTGATTCTTCTGCCTCAGCCCCCCAAGTAGTTGGAATTGCAGGTGTGTGCCACCATCCCCTGCTCATAGTTCCAAAGGAATACTATGCATGGTTACAGAAAAACACCTATATACATACCGAGATGGTGTCACAGAATCAAATTCTAACCTTGAAATAAGCATCAATGTGTCATAGTAGGTAACGTAAGGTTAGCACCATTGCCTGTCACCCAGTCAGTCAAGTACAGTTGGGTTGAATTTGAAGTGATTCAAAGCTGTTCAAAGCCTTTAAGGGTACATCAGCAATTACATGAGTTTTTGGCAACTTGACAAATAAAACACAGCAATCGCCAGTAATATTTTTGAAAATCAAATTCAACCTCAGTTCTTGATGCCATGAATTGACCATCACAAAATCTGAGAACTCACTATGGATTGTGACCACTTCTACCAAGCCAGGCACTGACAGATTAGTTTTACAAAAACAAGATCAAATTTCCCACTAGTTTTATATTGTTCTCATTTTCTAAATTTTGTCATAAAAATATTTTTAGAAGATTCTTATTATGTACATACACTAACTATATTATATAATTTATGTCTGTCAACCAAAAGGTAGGACACCCTTGATCTAGAGGAAATTTTACAGCTTTCCTATATGCTTGAACATTTTCACAGCAAAATGTTAAGAAGTTCCAAGTTATTTTAAATCTTCACCTTACCAAGATCATCGTAACACAGCATGGTAGTGCATGCCTATAATCCTAGCACTTGAGAGGCTGAGGCAGGAAGACTGCCATGAGTGAGAGACCAGTCTGGGTTACATAGCAAGTTTAAGACCAACCAGGAAAAGGGTTTACATAGCAAACCCTGTCTCAAAAAACAAAACAAAAAAACCCAAGATCACAAAAACACAGTAATATTGGATCCTCATATGGATAAGGAGGGTCACAAGGAACAGGAGTGGAAATCAGGGTTACTCATATCTAAGAATATAACACAAGGTTCCCAAGTAACTTCTTGAAGCTAGATCTTTAATATAGAAGAAAATAAATCCCATTTTAAAAAAAATCATAAGAAACATTTAGAATCGCAGAGAAATCTTCCTAAGAAATTCCATTAAGACATCCTTTGTTATTTTTTTCCCACTTAAAACCACTCCTGAAATCCAAGGGCATGTCACTGCAGGCTTTTTCCTACTATATACAGATATGTAATTCCATTTTATTCTCAACTCGGATCAAAACATTTATCCTGCTTACCTTTCTGTGCCATGAACATTTTCTCCTTATTAAATATTCAAAAGCAATTTAAAGGCAGCCTAGAATTTTAAGATGTGGATGTACCATATTATAATTTTTTTTGATTCTTAAACACTTAATTCATTCTCAATCTTTCTTCAAACAACACTGTGATTAATATTCATACACACTAATCTGTTTCCATGATTAATTCCTTAGGATAAATTTCTAAGAATGCTGGTAGAAAGATCACCATTTTTAAAAGACTTGCTATATACTGCAAAACCGCCTCCAGGAAAGTGGTCGTAGCTTGAGTTCCTATCAGTATGGTACAGGCAGCCTAGCCCAAGGCTTGGGGTTAACAGTGAGCATCATTGAAAAGAAAACAAAAGAAAATAAAAGAAAAAAGAAAAGAGAGAAGAGCTGTCCAATTCATAAGGGAGCAATGATACTGTTTTTTAAATTTTTCATTTTTGCAGAGTAGATTACTCAGTGAAGTGAACTGACTGAGATTCAATAGCTATTGATTCAAACTATAGATTACAAACAGCTAAAGAGCTAATTAAACAATTTTTCTCATATCTCACATCAAGTTGTTACAAATATCAAAGGAGACAGCATAGGTGAAGTACTTACCCAATACAACACTTGGTACATAAGCTGCCAATTACTATCATTTCCTTTAAACGTGCTAACTTATAGGAGATGAGCAGAAGGATGCAATTGTCCTACTGGGCCAACATGCTTGAAGCATAAAATCAGCCACTTCACCAGCTTACTGAACTTCTCAAGGGAAGGAGGCCAGTGAAGGAATATTTTAGTAGTAGTCAGAGGGAAAGGAGAGAAAAATTTATCTGGGTTACATGTGCCTGAGGAACAGAGGATATATATTTAAGGGTTGGGCTGTTTTCTGAGACCTGCCTTCAAATAGTGTTCTTAATTCCCAACCAGAGAGTAAAGTCTAAATTTACCATATTAAGTGGGTATTATACTGTCTAAGTGGTATCTACAATAAGGACTCCTAAGGAACTCTGAGTAGTAACCCTGGGTAGCAAGAAAGGCTTAACAGCGAAAGGAAAACAATCAAAAGGGATTACCCAAATTGGGGTGGATGAGGCAGGGAAGGACTGTGAGCCTAAATCAGGACAAAACAGAGTATTACATCTTAGGCATTCTCCCTCTGAGTACTCAGAGTTGGATCTTTGCCCAGAAGATAACCAATGCCTGATCTTATGTTCTCCAAGGATAAGAAGCAACCAAAAGACCACTTAATAGGCAAGTTTCTCTTTGAAGCATCAGTATTCAAAGTACAGGTCGCAATCCATTATGGACTACGTGAGAAATTTAGTGAGTATAGACAAATTTTTTAGGAGATGAAATCATACAGAGAAAATAAGAGTGCATCACATGTAGTAGTACATTCTTCTGCCTCTTAGCAACTCGGTATTTCATACAAGTAAAATTCAAATTATTTCATTCAGGGGTTACACACTTGGATTTTAAACTAAAAGTATTATAAACTTTAGTTCTGTTTTCTTTGAGATAATATTGTATTGTTTACTTCCTTCAAGATTTATTCTTGATCAATAATTATTTCAAGTTATATACCACATGCATCAGTGGTACACAGAGCAAGATGCACACATCAATTCTACCAGCTTGTTAACATTAAGGTTTATATTGTGTACTGAACAAAACATATTGCCTGTATATGATAAGGATAGTATTTTGATGCAAATATTTTGATTTCTAAGCCTCTTACAAAGAAATAAAGAAAATTATTATTTCTAACAAAGCAGATGAGTCAGTTCCTAACAACTCTCTTTTCAAAAATTATTTGCATGTAACATCAGAGCAAACTTTCTATAAAACACAATACAAGGGAAAATGCTGCACATTCAAAATAAAGAGGTCATAGTTACCTACATGCCACTCACATGTTATGTCAAGGTCTCTTCAAGCAAAAGTTACTTCTAGTTTTAAAATGCAAAGCCTATAGTTTCCCTTTAATTATGTAAACACAAAAATGACAGTTTATCTAATAGAAGACAAGATAGGTAATACACTCCATCATATAGGCATAGGAAAGTATTTCCTTAATAGGACTCCAATTGCTCAAGAAATTGCAACAAGAATAGATAAATGGGATTGCATGAAATTAAAAAGCTTCTGTACAGCAAAAGAAACTATTAACAGAGTCAAGGAAACCCCCCAATGAATGGGAAAAAAATTTGCATCCTATGTATCAGACAAAGGTCTAATTACCAGAATTTATAAAGAACTCAAGAAAAAAAATTCCCAAGAAAACAACCCAATACACACATGGGGAAAGGAACTGAATAGACAGTTCTCAAATGAAGAGATCCATAAAGCCATGAAACATGAAAAAATGCTCAATATCCCTATCCACTAGGGAAATGCAAATTAAAACAACTCTGAGATTCCACCTTACACCAGTAAGAATGGCCAAGATCAATAAAACAAATAACAACAAATGCTGACGAGGTTGTGGAGAAAAAGGAACACTCTTACACTGCTGGTGGAGCTATAAATTGGTCCAACCACTATGGAAATCAGTATGGAGGTATCTTAAAAAACTAAAAATTGATCTCCCGTATGATCCAACTGTAGCAATATTGGGAATTTACCCAAAGGGAGACATGTCATCATACCACAGAGACACCTGCATCTCCATGTTCAATGCAGCACTTTTCACAATAGCAAGGATATGGAATCAACCAAAGTGCCCATCAACAGAAGAATGGATAAAAAAACTATGGTACATATACACAATGGAATACTACTCAGCAATCAAAAAAAAGAAAGAAAGAATGTCATTCACAACAAAATGGATGAAATTGGAGAAAATTATTTTAAGTGAATGGACACAAGCTCAGAAAGAGAAATACTACATGTTCTCACTCATATGTGGGAGGTGAATCAAAATTATAAGAAGGAAAAAATCCTATACAAAGGTCGGATCATAATAAAAGGAAAAAAAAGCTAAGAATGGTATTATTATAGATTGTCTAGAAAATTCATGTAATAGTTGTGACAATGTAAAAAGAAAGTTCACTACAGAAAAAGTTTCTATCTTAAACAGAACTGGAACCCAAGGATATATAGAAAAATATTACCATGAAAAGACAAGTAAATGGGAGAGAAGTCTTTGATGGGGGGAGTCGGTTTGGGGGAGGAAGCGCACAAGAGTGTAAGGGGGAACTTATATGTATAATGTACAACAAAATGCATATATGGAAATGTCACAATGAAAAGCATGTCACAGCTGGGCGTGGTGGCGCACATCTGTAATCCCAGCGGCTTGGAAGGCGGAGCCAGGAGGATTGCAAGGATTGCAAGTTCGAGACCAGAGGAAGTCTATGTAATTTAGCGAGACCCTGTCTCAGGAAGGAAGGAAAAAAAATAAAAGGGCTGGGGGTGCAGCTCAGTGGTCCAACACTTGCAAAGCATGCAGGCGTGAGGCCCCAGGATCAACCCCCAGTACCACAAAAAAAAAAAAAAAAAAAGGCATGTCAGAATGAATCACATTAAGGTGTACATTAAAAATTTCCAATTAAAGAGCTGGGCGTGGTGGCACACGCCTGTAATCCCAGCGGCTCTGGAGGCAGAGGCAGGAGGATCGCAAGTTCGAGACCAGAGGCAGTCTGCGTAATTTAGCGAGACCCTGTCTCAAAAGGTAAAAAAATGGACTGAGGGTGCAGCTCAGTGGTCCAACACTTGCAGAGCATGCAAGCACGAGGCCCTGGGTTCAACCCCCAGTACAACAACAACAACAACAACAACAACAAAATCTAATTAAAAAGAAATGATAGTTTATAGCCCCAAATTTTAAAGAAATAGTTACAATGTAATCCAAAGTTTTTAAAATATTTTCTCTCCCATTTGTGCCATGATAATTAATATTCCAATTTATTCTTTGAAAGTAATTATAAAAAGTTTAAAATAACATGGCTTTGTTTGTGATGCTGATATACTCCAGAGGATTCAAGAGGCTTCCCTGCCTTTGCCTTGCCCTCCTAGGAAGAAAAGGGTGATCAGACTTGGTCTGGCCTTATCCTCCATCCCTCTATCTTACTGTGGACATCAGGAAAAGAGTTTCAAGCAGAGAGGAGGGATGGTCAGGACTCCAGGCCATACTCTATACAACAACCAAATTCAGAAAACGTAAGTAAGTTAGTGAGATGCAGTGGATCATGTCTATAATCCCAGTGAATCTGGAGGCAGAGGCAGGAAGACCACGGGTTCAAGGCCAGAGGCAGCCTGCATAACTTAGCAAGACCTTGTCTCAAGATAAAAATAAAAAATACGCTTGGAGTACACAGTTCAGTGGTAGAGTGCTCAGAAAGTATTCATGAGGCCCTAGGTTCAACCTCTAAGTACCGCAAAAATAAAAAGGACGGACGGAAGGAAGGAAGGACAGATGGACATATAAGTAATACGTCAGTCTATTATAACTTAATTTTCTCCTAAAAATATAATGCATATGTGTGAATTAGAGTCAAATCTTATTCTATACATTGTCCCAAAATACTATGGAAAGATTTCTTATTTGTGGAAAAATAAAAACAGCTACAATAAATTCTCAGGATCGGAAAATTTTTACTTTATCATGCTTCTCAAATTAAAAGCTCTGAAAATATGGACTTAAGTTTAAGAACTCTTCACTGTCAATTAAAAATGTTAGCATTTCCCCCTTATTCTTTCAACCTATTTACAAGTTATTTAATAATTCAGACAAAGACTACCTTCTAAATATCTTCAGTGAAATATTCTCTATAGTTCTTGGTGAGTATAATGTTAGTCAGAATAGCATTAATGTATTATCATATACATGTTAAATTCAAAACATCAGTATTTACTTAAGCATGCAGTACTTACTCAAGGAGGAACCATGTAGAACTGCACAGTTGGGACAATGATACAGGTCAATGTCAACTGCATGATGTTCTTCCACTCCAACACAGCTAAGATAAAGAAGAATAAAGTTAACAGGTAAGCTGAAAATCTTTACGATAATACAATGTTAGGAACCAAGATAAGAAATGTACTACAACCGTCTCACCAGCAAAGTTTGTACAACACACAAACATACGCAAGGATAAATGTTATTTTCTTCTCCATAAACTTGCAAAATAATTACAGAGGAGAATATACTCAACTATATGCAAAGTGGTTCACTCTCAACAGCAGTAGAGTCATAACAGAAATAATATAAAATGTCACTATTAAATGTCATCTGTCATGGAATTAATGTCAGTAAGATATAAGTCAGAAGTCAATGAAAACCTGAAATTTATCCTGAGCCAAACCAGAATGGAAATACTACATAATAAAATCTGTGAGTTAGAGAACTTGCAAACTGAAATGTATTTCCTAAAATGAATGTGTTAAAGAGGCTGAAATTACTGAGGTAAGCATATACCTCAAGAAGTTACAAAAAGTATAGCAAAATAAATCTTAAAAGCAAAAATCAGAAGAAAAAATAGAGTAGAAATTAATGACACAGAAAATGAAAATGTAATAGAGTATCAAAGCCAAAAATTGCCTCTTTGAAAAGCTTATGCAAGTGGCAAACCTTAGCAAGATCAAGATAAAAGAAAGAAGCTATAACTAATATTAGGAATGAAAAAAAGGACAAACCAATTGATTCTATAGACATTAAATGCAAAAGAACAATTTTATGCTAAGAACTTAAAATATAAATATAAAGAAACCTGAATCCTGAAGAAATAGAATAACTGAATAGTCAGTCCTATAACTATTATTTGGTAAATTTTTATATCGAACTACAAAGAAAACTCTATGCTCAGACAACCTCACAAGCAAGTTCTATCAAATATTCCAGAAATAAACAATTCTCATATTAAGTAAAATTTGACCCAGAGAGTTAAAAAAAGGGTTTCTTCCCTGTCTCATTACATGACAGCATACCCTCGTACCAAAACCTGGAACAGATGCTTACAGGTTACTCTCACTTACAAAGGAAAAATGCAAATATAAAGTTGCGTCTATCCTAGAATACAAGGTGGTTTTTAATGATAAAAAATGTTAATCAGTGAAATTAACCATATTAATAGATTTAAAGAAAAAAAATCATTAACAAAAAAGGAAAAATACATGAATACATAAAAAATGCAGAATAAGTATTTGATAAAATTCAACTTTTACTTACAATTAAAAGCAAATAAAACTTCTTTGCAAACTAAGAGTAGAAGATGACTCCACAATCTGGTAAAGAATACTTTAAAAATCCTACACAAGTAACATGAAAGCAGTCACTTTTGGATTAAGAACATAAGATCATCTAGTATAAGCACTTTTGGCAACACTGTGGTAGAGGATCAAGCTTATATATAGTAAAATAAGAAAATGAATTAAAAGGTACAGATTGTTGTTGTCGTTAGGTGCCGTAGAGTCGTATCCGACTCATAGCGACCCTCATAGGATTTTCAATGGCAGATTGTTTTTCAGGATTGTCTTAGGAGTGGGTTGCCACATCCCCCATTTTTGCGGTGCTGGGAATCGAACTCGGGACCTCAGAGACTGCAGAGCGGCGCTCTACCAACTGAGCTAAATCCCAGCACAAAAGGTATAGATAGTGGAAGAGAAAAGGCTGTCCTTCGCAAATGTAGAAAATGCTAAATAAATACTATAGATAAATTATAAAACTCAATAAAAAGATTGGTAGATAAAGTACTAGTACATAAAAAATAATTACATTTCCA
This sequence comes from Pedetes capensis, assembly GCA_007922755.1. NCBI lineage: Eukaryota > Metazoa > Chordata > Mammalia > Rodentia > Pedetidae > Pedetes > Pedetes capensis. The sequence goes on along the minus strand of VMDO01001688.1, from coordinate 49,179 downwards.
CATACCAACAATATCAAGCTAAAAACAAAATACTATGACCAGAGGCTCTAATCCTAGGGACTCAGGAGGCAGAGGCAGGAGGATCATGAGTTCACGATCAGAGGCAGCCTCCGTAACTCAGCAAGACCTTGACTCAAAATAAAAAGTAAAACATGGGCTAAGGGTGTAGCTCAGTAGTAGAGCACTTGCAAAGTATGTGTGAGGTCCTGGGTTCAACCCCCAAGTACTACAAAAAATAAAAAAATAAAAATAAAACACCATGTACAACTGTATAAAAGAATGCAAAGTTACACTAGAATAAATGTAACAAAAACTATGAAAGATCTCTAAAGGGAAAATTATAAAACAAAAGGAGATTTACATCATGATCATGGATTTGAAGTTCAATAATGTAAAGATATTAATTCTTCTCAAAATGACTTACGGATTCAATTTAATCCCAATCAAAATCTGTGCAACCTGACAAGCTGATTATAAAACTAATGTGGAAATGAAAAAGCCCAAGAATATGCAAGGTATTCAAGCATTCTTAGAAGGGAAAAAAAAAGTGTCTACTAGGTATCAAGACTTATTTTAAAGCTACAGGAATCAGGCAATTCAGAACAGATGCCAATACCCAAAACAGATCCATGTACACGTGGACAATTATGTACAACGTATCAGACACTGCAGAGCACAGAGCAAGGCCAGATGTTTCAATAAAAGGTTCTGAGACACATTTTATACATCTATATGGGAAACAGAATAAAATTAGACATCTTTTTCACAACATAAAAATTTATTTTAAAATATATAAAAAGTTTATAAACCTAAACACAAACAAAAGGAAAAAGTACAAAACTGTACAACATAATACAGAATGTATCTTCATGACTCTGTGGCACAGAAGTTATTTTAATATGGCTGAAGTTACCAGGTTTTTTCTCTTATGGAATAAAGCCCCTGGGACTTCTGCTGATGTGGCACGACTCAAAATGAGAAGAAACTGAGGCTGCAACATTGAGCTCAAACATAAAAATAAAAAGATCACGTGCATGGCACAGTGTTGAGTAGTGTTTCGTTCTGCTATACATAGGGCAATGAAAATTCAATTAAAGAACTATAAACTTATGCAATAAGCAAATAAATTCTACAAATTAATCTGTGTTGAGTTTTAAAAGACATAAAAAATACATAGCATATTCTATTTATGCATAAATTTTAGCAGTAGGAAAAGTCAAATAATAGTGTTTAGGGATGATAAAACTATACAGAAAAGCAAGGAAGAGATGGATTACAACAGTAGGACAGTAGTTTTCTCTAGAAATTGTTACTACATGGATTTATATTTTATAATTACTCGTTAAACTGTATATTTATCCTTTAGACACTTTTCTTTATTGTTATTTCACAATAAAAGGTCCGTGACCACGTAAAAAATGGGCAAATAATAATCTTAAAATGTATTAACCCAATAACTACAACAATATATCAAAAACAATGAGTTTTGGCAATATCTGATTGCCTCCAAAAAAGCCTACTCTTTTATTTTTATTTATTTTTTTTTTGAGACAAGTGGTGTCACTTTGTAGCCCAGGCTGGCCTGGAACTTGCTATGTAGACCAGGCTGGCCTCAATCTTGTGGCGTTCCTCCTGCCTCAGCTTCCTGAGTGCTGGGATTACAGGTGTGTGCCACCACACTCCACTTTCAAATAAGCCTACTCTTACCTGAGAATTCCAGTATATTTGCTACCACGAGGTGGCTGAGAGTCTAAGTACTGCTTGCTCCAAGTTCAAAAAGTCAAAACCAACTAACTGTCAAAAAAACCATGACACTCCTGTTTGAATAATGAATGCATAGCATGCATGTACTTGAATCAAATAATCACAATATGCCTTTAAGTAGAACTGAATTTACTTTGTTTTGTCAATTTGGATTTTCTTCATTTTTCCCTATAGAAAGGAAAAGGTATGTCTTTATTTATGTTTGTTGTGGTGCTGGGACCTAAACCCAGGGTGTAGGGCATGCTAAACAAGTACTCTTCCACTAAAGTACAACCCCAGGCCCTCAGGTTATTCAACTGACAGACTGCAAACTTCCAATCCAATGAAACAAACTTCACATAAAATTCTCTATATATTTATGTACAATTGCCTGGGTCCCAGAATTTTTTGTAAGATACTCAAAAAAGTTTCTGTGACCTGAAGAAAAGGTTAAAAATCATTGAATGGAGATTCAAATTTCCTGATTTCGAAACTTATTTAACAAACCTACAGTCATCAAGTCAGTGTGGTACAGGCATAATGATAAAAATATATATCAATGGAATAGAACTGAACAATTCAGAAATAAATACTGGCATTTACTGTCTATGGATTTTCAGCATAGGTACAAAGATCATTCAATGGGGAAAGAATAGTTTTTTCATCAAATGGTACTGACAACATACAAGCAAAATAACTCATTTGGACCCTTACTACACACCAGAACAAAAATTAATTCAGAAAGATTATATGCTAAATTTATACAACTGCCAAAATAATACATAGGAGTAAATCTTCATGGCATTGTATCAGTATACAGTTTCTTAGATCTGACATCAAAAGCATATGAGACAAAAAAAAAAGATAAATTAGACTTCACACTAAAGTCTGAAGGCTTCTCTTTTCTCAGCTTAGTTTGGGGTGACAGAATCACTTGAGGATGGAAAGAGGTGGAGAGAGTTTAAGAAAAGAAAGTATAAACCAGCTGATTAAGTAAACAAGAAATCCACTAACACTGCTAGGCATTGTTGAGAATCTACCTGAGGTTTGTGATAAAAAAAATTCTAAAACATGTCTGCAAAGTACTGTAATTTTTGGCCGGGTGTGGTGGTGCACACCTGTAATCCCAGCAGCTTGGAAGGCAGAGGCAGGAGGATCACAAGTTCGAGACCAAAGGCAATCTGCGTAACTCAGGAGACCCTGTCTCAAAAAGTAAAAAAATGGGCTGAGGGTGCAGCTCAGTGGTCCAGCACTTGCAGAGCATGCAAGCGTGAGGCCCTGGGTTCAACCCCCAGTACCAAAAAAAAAAAAAAAAAAAAAAGTAATGCCATATTTTCCTGCAAAGTTCATGTACATGGTATAGGCCCCAAATGAGAGGCTGGGTCCACCCAAAGTTAAAAGTTTTTGTAAGTAAAAACCAGAAAGGGAGCTGAGGATATTTACACAGGAGTTAATATCATGATGACCCACGAAACTTAGGCTGGACTAAAGGAGTGTAAAGATAGAAGGAGGTAGTAAAAAAATGGTAAAATGATCTGAGGGATTTTAATGTGGTCCTAGCACTGATTCAGCAGAAGGCCTTGAGCAAGTGATCTACAAGGAACAGAGAAGCCAGGCACCATAGCACGTAAGTGTAATCCTAGCAACTCAGGAAGCTGAGGCAGAAAGATCACGAGTTCAAGGAGAGAGGCAACCCACACAACTTAGCACAAGCCTGTCTCAAAATAAAAAATAAATTAAAAAGGCGTTGCAGGTGTAGCTCAGTGGTAGAGCACTTGCCTAGAGGCCCTGGGTTAAACTCTCACCCCATCCTGAAAAAGAAAGTATAAGGACAGAGATTATGCTCAAAGAGTAGAATGTTTAGAATTTTTTTCTTGAAGTATTGAGGGGTTGAACCCAGGGCCTCAGGCATACTTTGCAAGTGCTCTACTGCTAAGCTGCATCTCTAGTCCCTATTTTTTATTTTTTAAATTGAGACAAGGTCTCACTAACTTACACAGGCTACCTCTGGCCTTGAACCTGAGATCCTCCTGCCTCCACCTCCCAAATCACTGGGATTACAGGTGTGCATCACCATGTCTGGTTAAAATTTAACAGCTCTGATAGAAGTTTAGTCTATAACAGTGAAAAAGTTCAATAGCGACTGGGTGGGATGGGACAGATAAAAGGACCACTACAGATAAGTGAGAAGATGAGCATGACAGCTAGTTCTACACTCAATGAAGCAGTTCAAAACCAGACTTCTCTGATTTTGAAAGTGAGGTTCATTAGGTCCCACACTCCCTACAGAAGAGAAACTAAAGGCACAGAAGCACTTCTAGAAACTCATAGTTTGTTTTGTCATTTCTCGCCCTACCTTGACTACCTCCACATTCCTCAATCTTAAAAACTGATGGTGACATCAAAAGAATTAAGAGAAAAATGTTAGATGTGTCCTGAAAAATTTAAACGAGCTCACATCATAAATTCATCTATGAATATCTTAAGATATATCAACAAGGGTGATTCTCACAGGCTTAGAGAAGAAAGAGGCGACAGGGACATTCCAATACATTGAAGCAACACTTGACTATTAAACCTCAAAGATCCACAAATTCCTCTCTCCAGTTTGTATTCTTCACCCACCTCCACCCCAGGCTATATAATCTGTTTTACTAAAATGTCAGTGACACCTTCAGGTTTTGGCCAATTCTACGCAACTGGCAGAACACGTACTACATTTATTTTGAAGTTTTGACACTTAACAAATTGGGCAAATCATTTCCTTGCCATTCTTCCCCACCCCTGTTGTGGGTAGGGCCTTGCACTGGCTATGCAAAAGTGCTGTATCACTGAACTAAAACTCCAGCCCCAAAAATGTAACTTAAAAAAATAATATTTAATGTAAAAATTAAATGTTTGTAAACCACTGCACTGCACACTTCTGTTTCTCTCCGAGACAGGGACAACTTCTCTCTACTCTTTTTCAAGCCCTCTCATTTCATCCCTCACTCATTCCTCATTAAAAAATTCTAGAATCACTATAGTAACAGATGCAATAAGAGCAAATGCAGTAGCATATGCAAACTGCATAACTCTGAAAGCACATTCTGTAAGAATCACTTTCAAAACTGACACAAAACCTTTAGTCTCCTCCACACTCCATTTATTTTCCTTGTAAAACTTCCCTTCATATATAAGCTATCACACTTTTTTTCCTAAAAGCAAAATGTCCAATGTTTATTAGACCACTGTGTGCAGGTGGGGCAGGGGTGGGGGTGGGGTCCTATGGAGTGACAATCTGACCTCTGCTGAATAGCTTCCATCTAAGAACAGCCTCAGGGCCATTTGGTGAATGGGGCAGTGACAACTTAGGCACTTTCTATTGTCTTAACCTTCTGAAATCCTTGCTTAGTTGGCTTTTTTTTTTTTTTTTTTTGGACACTTGAGAACAGATCTGAACTAATGACTATTCCTAAGGTCTGCCAAACACTCTTTTTTCCTCTTGGATAATGCTCTCATTTACATTCTCTACTCTTGGTCCTAGAAGAGCTAGCAATTTCTTATCAATAGACTTCATTAGATATACCTCTTGCTTCAAACGCTCTCTTTATTCTTCACCAAGCAACCTATCCTACCTCCTCTTCAAAATTTAGGGCAAATTCCTCATCCTTGGTCAATTCTCACTTAAGTACCCTGTGGGAAAGACTTCAACATTTTGTTGGTATACTACATTTCCACTGGTTTGGTTGTAATATTGATTTTTATACCTTATTTCCTAAATTGAGCCCCAAGACTTCTCTCAGTACCAAGTACATAATGATCCCAGTAAAATTTATGTTATTATTAACCAATACGCTATGCTGAAGCTTTTTAAAAGTCTGTTCAGTGTGAAATTTTAAAGAATTTTTTTATAAGTATTAAAGGCAACCATTTGGTAAAAAGAGAAAGATGGTAGAAAACTGTATAATTTATATACTTGGTAATATCAAGTTTTATATATTTTAAATATTGATTGGATAAAAGTTTTTACCTGTGTATCAAAAATTCACCTTCCCATGCAAATTACCTAATTATTTGATTTCTTCACTTTGGCATGTGATATTATTAGAGGGCTGAGTCATTGTGTATCCCTAAAGCCCTACACTAATATCAACTAAAGAGAGAAGGAATGGCCTCTGAGGTGAATTAACTCCAGAAATACAAAGGATAGTTTATAACTTCGTCTTCATATTTCCTTTCATATCTTACCTCTGGAGTCAGGTTAGGTCTTGGGATAGTTATAGGCCAAAGAAAGCCTACCCCATCTAGCTGTATGCTACCAGATAAACAATGTCAGTTGACTTCAGTAGGATATACAGATATTGGAATTGGAAAGACTTGGTTTGATTTTTAGTTCTACTAGTTTTGACTTTATGTAAATTTCTTACTCTTCCTGAGTAGTTCCCTAGGACTAAATAGGACAATGTATGTAAATATGTAACACATAGGACTTGGAATATAATAAGCAATAGCATAGTTGTTAATTGTTGTTGTTGTTAGGTGCCATAGAGTCAGTATCCGACTCATAGCAACCCTCTGTACAACAGGGGAAACACTATTGTCAGTGCTTCTCTGCTGTTCATAGGGTTTTCAATGGCAGATTGATTTTTAGGAGGGGGTTGCCAGGTCCTTCCCCCAAGCCTACAGCTTCTGGTGTTCCCAGGCGGTCTCCCGTCCAGGTACTAACCAGGCCTGACCTTGCTTAGCTTCTGAGATCTGACGGGATTGGATGCCACAAGGCTACAGCTGCAGGCAATAGCATAGTAAGTATATTAAATAATAAATATCAGCTCTTAATAGTATTATTATGGTTCTATTGGGTATCAGGGGCTGGGATTTAGCTCAGTTGGTAGAGCGCTGCGCTGCAGTCTCTGAGGTCCCAAGTTCGATTCCCAGCACCGCAAAAATGGGAGAAGGACCTGGCAATCCACTCCCAAGGCAATCCTGAAACAGTGAGCCATTGAAAACCCTATGAGGGTCACTATGAGTCCGATACCGACTTGACAGCACCTAACAACAACACTGGGTATCAGTCAGCCCATACAGTCCTGGTTGGCAGTTTATTAGCTATGAGATTTGAGTCTAAGTAGGAAAAACTTTATGATCAGGCTTAATACTTTTTTCCTCAAAAATGTCTCTTCAGAACACAAAATAGATAGCCAAATGGCTGTATTGCAAGAAAAAAAGAAAACTGATTTCCCTTTTTTTATTTTTATTTTTTTACTTTTTGATGTACTGGGGGTTGAACTCAGGGCCTCGCGCTTGCATGGTTTGCAAGTGCTGTACCACTGAGCTGCATCCTCAGCTCCCCCCTCTCCTTTTTTTAAAAACTTTTTGAGACAGGGTCTCACTAAGTTACACAGATTGCCTCTGATCTTGAACTTGCGATCCTCCTGCCTCCACCTCCCGAGTCCCTGGGATTACAGGCGTGCGCCACCATGCCTGGCTCTGATTTACATTTTTAAATGAATTTTTTATGGCTGAGTTGAGAAAGATACTCTCTAGAATAGGTTCACCTATTTTAGAATCCTGCCTAATCCACTTAGTAGCTGTGGAACTTAGGGTAAAACTTAACTTTTTATCTGTTTTTTATGTTTGTTTTATCGTGTTTTCTCATCTTATGTAAAGATGGAAATAATAACAGTACCTCCCTCAAAGGATTATTAAGAAAACTAATATATATTAGATGCTTAGAAGGAAACTATAGAATAATGGTTTTATTTGTCCAAAAACCTTACTTTGTTAACTAAAACTAAGGCAAACTGGCTTAATAAATTGTCACTCCTACTAAGAGTACTAGGACGCTAACAGGCATTTTCTCTTGTAAATTGTTAATAGTTTTATACAAGTTTTTGTTGCTGTTTGTTTGTTTTGAGACAGGGTCTCTTTATGTAGCTCAGGCTGGCCTGCAACTATGTAGCCCAGAATGGACTTGAAATTGCAATCCTCCTGACTCAGGCTCCCTACTGCTGGGATTACAGGCGTGTGTCACCACACTTGGCTAATGCAATGTTTTAAACCTGAGACATACCACTTTACTACCAGGTATCAGTTAACTTAAAAATTTTATAACTTGAACATATGAAATACTGTCTCTGAAAAGTGAACTTGGGTCTAGGGATATAACTCAGTGGGAGAGTGCTTACCTAACACGCACCAGGTCCTAGGCTCAATACCCAGTGCCATAAACAAAAACAAAAGAAAAAAAAGGAAAAAAGAAGGACGGAAGGCAAGGAAGAGAAGACAGGAGGGAGAGAAAAAGAAAGAGGAAAAAAAGACAAGAAGAAAAAAGAAAAATCAATCAACTTGGTAGTTTATGATTAAATTCATGGTTTAGAAAAACCCAACTTCTGTTGTTTTTTTTGCTGACATGTACAACTGTTTTCACAAAATTAAGTGCTTTTCTTTATAAATTGTGTATGGCATACCTCAACTCTTGTGAAGATGTTTTTGACACCATTAAAGTTGTTTAGTGACATACTACATGTTAATTTCTATTTAATAAGGTGTCTGACTTAAAAGAACACATTGTGAACCAAGTTCTTTTAGTTCAGAATAATCTCAGAAGATGAGACATTTTTCTCAACCCAAACAGCTGGGCTCATGCTGCCACAATTGTCTTAGGGCTTCCTGAATTATTCTCAACCAGCTGACTAAAACATCTACATTAATAAAGATGAAGAAAAGAAGACAATATTAAAAGAGACTGGACAAAAGGGGGAGGAGGCAAGAAGAATGGGTAATGGGAGAAAAAAAATATATCCTGCATGTTGCCCTTATGGTACAACTGGGATGTACATATATAGATAGATACACTCACAAAAAAGACATGCAAGTAGAAAGGAGACCACTGGTGAGGAGGGAGGGGATGCGAGAGGACGGTCATGACAGGGTAAGGAGGACGTGAACATGAACAATGTACAGTGAAATACGTGTGTGGAAATGTCACGAGACCCATTAAGCTGTACATTAAAAACTACTAATAAAAAAAACTGAACAAAGAACATGAGAAAAAAATAAGAGGAAAGGTTAAGGAACCAAGATACACTTCTGTGGTATAAAACACTCCCCTTAAACAGCTGAAAATCCTGTTGATATGCTTCTAATGAAATTATTCCATGATGAATAAGTGAAATATATGTATCTTCAAGACTGACATGCTGACACCTTCAATTATTGCTTCTTGAGTGCAGAAAACAAGCTTGCTCTTCTCACTATCTCTGACTGAGCACATACAGTAGGCAATACAAACGGCAATGCAAATTATGAATAAGCACAGACCATTCTCTTGTGGAGGTCACAGTTTCTATTAGAATGCTCAACATTCTGTTCTGAAATATCCAAAAGGGTACTCCTATGGTTATTCTATCTCTCAAGCTAATACCTCTTATTCCACTTTCCCAGTCTACTTTCTACCTACCCAGCTACATATGGTCTACATCATACTACCCTGGTGTCTAATCTCGTCAGATTTTGGAAGCTAAGCAGGGTCAGGCCTGATTAGTACTTGAATGGGAGACCACCTGGGAATACCAGGTGCTACAGGCTTGGGAGAAGGACCCAGGAGTCCATTGAAAACCCCATGAATAACAGGAAGGCACTGACATAGTACCAGGCATGGCACAGTGTCAGGTGGTGTTTCATTCTATTGCACATGGGGTTGCTATGAGTCACACCTGACTTGACCATACCTAACAAAAACTACAGCTACACAGGAGGTCCATCTATAGAAACTAATGGAGGCTATAATGCAAATAGTGTCCACTGGATCCACTGTTTTGTGGAAATAAAGACTATATTTTTATTTATAAGCAGTGAAACAGCAAATAAATGTCATCCCAAAATGCATATTATCTGAGGATTTAATTAGAATTTTGTAAATCATCCTCGGGGAGAAACTTGCCATGAAGACAAAGGATAAACAGAATCAATTTCATAAAGGTTTGCTTGGCAATCTTTTTAAGCTTAAAAAAAAAAAAGAATTAAGAAGTATGTTATCAGAAATGTATGTGAGGCTCTATATATGTGAATATTGATACATATCTCTTACACATAGGTGCTAGAGTAAAAGACATAGAAAAATACCGGGTGTACTATAATTTGAAGGAAAGACAGTAACCTTAAGACAAGCAACATAGCGGACAGCATTGTAAGTGGGGTGAAATTGTTAAATGAATGATAAAGATTGAGGTTGTCCAAGATTTTGCTTTACTTTGTTCTACAAATCAACACCTGTGAAAGCAACAGTCGAGTAATCAAAAGACGAACTGCATTGGGAAAAGCTATTGCCATAGACCTCTTTAACATGTCACAAAATAAAGATGTCTCACTGAAGACAAAGATGCACCTGACTCATGCCATATTTTCATTCTCATCATATAAGTTGTGAAAGCTGGATGTTGAATAGGGAGACAGGAGAAAAACTGATTTTTTTGAACTATGGTGCTAGAGACATCTACTGAACATACCATGGACTGCCAAAAGAACCAACAGATCTGTCCTAGAGAAGTGCAACCAGAGTGTTCCTTGGAACCAAGGATGGCTAAACTGCATCTCACATATTTTGGATGTGTTGTCAGGAAGGATCAATCCCTGGAGAAAGATGTCATGTTTGGGAGAGTGGGGGTGGGGGGTGGTCAATGAAAAAAAGGAGGATCTTCTACTAGACAGATTGATACAATGACTGCAACAATGGGCTTAAACATAAAAAAGATCATGTGCCTGGCAGAGTTGGGGAGTGGACCCAACTTGACCGCACCTAACAACATAGTTTTCATGCACAGGAAAAATGTATTTACTAGGTTTCTATGTAATTTTACTTTGTAACTTATTATTGTTAGGCGCCGTCAGGTCAGGTCCAACTCATAAAGACTCTCATAGGGTTTTCAGTGGCTGACTGTTTCAGGACTGCTCTAAGAGTGGATTGCCACATTCTCCCCCCACCCCACCCCACCCCTTTTTTTTTTTGCCGTGCTGGGGATCGAATCGAGGGCCTCAGAGAGTACAGCACAGCACTCTACCAACCAAGCTAAACTTTGTTTTTTAAAATAAAGTCCATCCTCATACTTTAAAAAAAAAAAACAGAAAAACATTATGTTTTGTACAGCAAAGATTCCAGTATAATTTGCTACCTGCCTTCTGCATTTTTTGTCCACCCCCATCACCCATAATATCAAGGAAAAGTGAAACCGCATCAAGCCCAAAGATGGAAAAACCTTGTTTCTAGGTGATTACACCATCCATGGTACTACTGCATTCATGCATTTTTGACTGATGAATACTCTCTACTAACTATTAAGGAAGAAACATGTAGAAGTTTGTTTGAATCCAGAAGTACATGAAATGTTTGCTGAGTCCACTTCCTTGTGAAATGTAAGACTTAAGAAATTAACATTTCAAGAAAATATTTTTTGTTTAAACCCCTGTAACACTTCCACTGTGGCTCCCCATCCTGGCTGTACATTAGAAACCTTTTTTTTTTTTTTTTTTTTTTTGCGGCACTGGGAATTGAACCCGGGGCCATGCACCTGCATGCTCTGCAAGTGCTGGACCGCTGAGTTGCACTCGCAGCCCACTTTTTAACTTTTTGAGACAAGGTCTCCCTGAGTTACGCAGACTGCCTCTGGTCTCCAACTTGCGTTCCTCCTGCCTCCACCTCCCAAGCTGCTGGGATTACAGGCATGCGTGACCACGCCCAGTTTAGAAACCCTTTTAGAGCCTTCCAGAAGAATGTAGTTCTGGAAGAGGGGAAGATCCCCAAGATAAGATGTAAAGCAACAAAAGATAGGCACCAAATAATTTACACAGTATCCTCTACATACACACAAACACACACACACACACACACACACACACACACACACACACACACAGAGGTAAATGCAAGAAGTGGGTGGAAGGATATGTAGGAAATTGCTAACAATGGTTGCCTCTGGGAAAGAAAGCTGAATGGATGCAGGATGGAGGAGGAAGGAGTGCTTTTCACTATTATAGCCTTCCACATCTTTTCAAATTTATACTGTTGCTTATTTTATAAAAGAAAAACATTCCTTTGTCTTACCGTCAATCCACAGGGAAAAGCTAATGGGTAGCCCAATAATCTTTATTCCTAACAAGTTCCCCAGATGATTCTTTTGCAGCCAGCTTGGCAGAGAATGGCATGGGGAGCCACTGATCTAAAACTCTAGCATAGAGGCTAGCACAGTACCTTATTCACTGCCACTTTCTATGAAAACTGTTGCTGCAATTAGACTATAGGCTCCTAAAGGCTAATATTTAATATATAATTCAGAATTTCCTAGTCCCAATAGATCTACCTCAAACTGATTCCACAGTGAATCAGAACAAAATATTTACTGATGGACACAAAGCAGGAAAGACAAATTGATCGGATGGTAGTTTGGGCTATCTCTCCTAGAGTCTACTTAAATGTGTATTCTGCAAATATAAAGGGGTAGAAAATGAATATGAGGAGAATAAAAAACTAGCTAGCTTTTCTTTCAAGATCTTATTCTGAAATGTTTATACATTTTGTCAATGAAAAAGGCTATAGTATTTGACGGTTTTAACTTGTAACTTTGGTTCAGTTGTAAGTATAATCCTATTGTACAAAGAAAAAGGGTCTCTATTCGTTGTTGCTGTTAGGTGCCATCAAACCTGGTCCAACTCATAGTGATCCTATGTGTGTAACAGAAGGAAACACTCCCCGACACTGTGCCACACACATGATCTTTTTTTATGTTTAAGCCCACTATTGCAGATACTATGTCAATCCATCTAGTAGAGGGTCTTCTTTCTTTTCACTGACACCCCATTCTCCCAAATATGACATCCTTCCCTAGGGATTGGTTCCTCCTGACAATACGTCCAAAATAACATAAGACACAGTGCAGCCATTCTTGCTTCCAAAAAGCACTCAAGTTGCACTTCTTTAAGACAGATCTGTGGAATCTTTTTGCAGTCCATGGTATATTCAATATTCATCTCCATGCATGTCTCTTTTCATTAATTTATATAAAATGCTCATTTATTTCATTTTCCTTTCATGTAGTCCAAGTGTCCTTAAATTAACTTGATTTTTCAAACAGTATCTAGTAAAAGAATGGATAGATTATAAATAGAAATAAATCGATCTTTAGAAGATGAACCAATAGCTATTAGAAACATTTCAATCCAGCTGCAGTTTCATTTCCCATTGCAAGTGCAGGAAGGAAAGCTACATTTTTTAGAGCCAAACAACACAGAAAATTTAATATTTGTAGGACATGAGACTACATCCCAGAACAAAAGATAACAAGTCAAAATTTTTTCTACCTCGGATACTTAGTGATCCATCAGCTACAAAGGACAGGAATCAACTAAAGCAGATCAGACAAATGGAGTCTTTCTACTAACCTTTCTCATAAATAATAGTCCCAGGGCATGCATCTAAAGGGAAAGATCAAATGCCAAGGCAAGTAACAGCATTCATTTTAGAGAACTTTCTCTTATGACAGAAACTAAGTAGCATTCTATGAGAGACTTAATACTCTTTAGCATGCTTCACCATTCCCAATAACAATGAATGAAGAGTAGTGGTTTGGACCACTGAAATCCTAACATAATCCAAAATAAATCTCTACATGGAATTTCATATAGAAGAATCTCAATGAGCCAGACGCAGTGGCGCACGCCTATACTTCCAGTGGCTAGGGAGGCGGAGGCAGGAGGATCACAAGTTCGAGACCAGAGGCAGTCTGCATAACTTAGCGAGACCCTGTCTCAAAAAAAGTAAAAAAGGGGCTGAGGGTGCAGCTCAGTGGTCCAGAACTTGCAGAGCATGCAAGCGCGAGGCCCTGGATTCAACCCCCAGTACCACAAAAAAGAATCTCAATGCAATTACAAATCAGAGGTGTCCATCAACAGCAAAATGGGTGGTACTGACTTGGCCAGAAAAGGTCAACAGCAAGCACTGGACCATCATATTTCAAACCATACAAGTCAGAGCAATAGATAAAGTATGTGATACATAACAAGGGTTTTTTACTTATTTCAAAAGATACTACTCATTACAGGTTCCTCAAAATCATCTTGTAGCTGTTAATTTCCAGTAGACGGTCAGATGACTGATACCTGGCAAATATAAGAAAAATATAAGCAAACCATGCTTTGCATGGTAGTATGGGACCATAAAAATAACCATACAAACTGAAATCATGCAAAGCCATCTTTATAATCAATGGCGGAAATTATAATTGTTCCATGACCTTTAAAAATATTTATCAATGCATTAAAAACTCTCATACTGTTGGTTATAATATAGAGAGAAATTAAAAAAAAAAAAAGTAAAGCTTGTATCTCTTTAGTATACTGTGATTTCAAACACTGCTGGTAAGTATGCCTTCACTAAATGCCCGTCTGCAAGTCTAGAGTCACCCATGACAGGCAGCGTCAATGATCCCACAGTTGGTTTTTTTCTATTACTCCAGTTATACCCAATTTGATTTCATTTCCAGTAGAATCACTTTTGGTTTGTTTGCTGCACTTTCATCTTTACTGGCCACTCCCCACTTTCAATTATCCACTTTGGTAACATGTCGTTTGGGTTTGTTACTGGGAGGCAAGGAGGTAGCACCATTAATGACAAGCTTTCCTATTTGTGAGAACTGAAGAACAGATGCGCATCTCTTATGTAGTGATTTCTGATCTGCATGATGCAGAGCTAGCAGCAAAGTCTGTACTTAGGTAACACATCATGGTGATGGCAATTTGAATATTGTGGGACTAGTGTTACTTAACTAAGTCATCTAAAGGAAATCTGTGCATTGCTGAACCCTACAAGTGAGGACTACCTACATAGCATTACCTAAAAGAGCATTTTTAAAACTGTTCCACGGAAGTTAAGGACATTCACAAAAAATTTCATAATTTGTAAGACTGGGAGCCACTAGGCTGAGATCAAATCAACTTTATTTACCAGCAAGACTTCTCAGAGAATTCAACAAGTTAATGAGCACTTCAGATTTCCATGGTGTGGATCTAGCATAAGTGATAAATACTGCCCTCTGACCTCAGGTCTTTCTGTCCTTTTTTTTCATAAAGCACTTCAGAAAACCATTATTTTTTACCCTGAGAAAGTCCTTTAGAAGTTAATTTTAAGACTCATCAGCTATGAAAAGTTTATTATAAGTTTAATGTTTTTAGTTATAATTGTTATAATTTCACTATTTAAATTTACAAAATAAATTTTTAATGTTTTAAAATTTTATAATTGATACAATACCAATAAATCAAATGTACTGTAAAACATTCTTAATAATACAGACCAAATTAGTGACACCATTACCAAGCACTCAATGAATACCAGCAAAGCAAACATTAATGGAATATATGAGCCAAAAAAAGTTGATAAACTGATCAAACATTAAAACTTTTTTAAACTAACTTTTGAATCTCAAAAAACAAAACCAAAGACATTTGTCTTGAATTATTCTTATTACAATATAATTAACAAGAATTTATAGGATACTTTCTAGGCTAAAATCTAAAGACTAATACCCTTACCTTAAGCAGCTACCAAATTTATCAAAATATAGCCCTAAAAATAAGAAGCAAGATGTAATCTATCTCTTAAGTCATCCATCTGATTGTGTTCCAGGTAAAACTGCCGAGGAGCCAGGACTATCCTTCCTCACCAGGCAGAGAGTCTATCCTAGGGAAAATTCAAAGCTACTACCCAGCGCCATAAGTGCTCACTTTAAAAATTCCAACCTTGTCTGCCAGACCTTTTAAATGATATTTGCTAAATCTCTTTTGCATAGCTGAGTCTATTTCTGGTAGGCCCATCCTTCTGTCACCAATGTATGAGAATGATGGAGGGGGCAATTTGAGAAATCTTGTTGTTGCTGGGCGCAGTGGCGCATGCCTGTAATCCCAGCGACTGGGGAGGTGGAGGCAGGAGAATCGCCAAATTCAAGACCAGTGGTAGTCTGTAACTTAGTGAGACATTGTCTCAAAAAAGTAAAAAAATGGGCTGAGGGTGCAGCTCAGTGGTACAGCACTTGCAAAGCATGCAAGCACAAGGCCCTGGGCTCAACCCCTAGCACTGCAAGGAAGGAAGGAAGGAAGCAAGCAAGCAAGCAGACAAGCAAGCAAGCAAACAGGCAGGCAGGCAGGCAGGCAGGCAGGGAAGGGATCCTGTTATCTAATTTCCCCATAGAAATCTTAAGTTTTGCTCGAATCAAGTGAATACAAAATTAGCAGCAGCAGTGGAGTAGTCAAAGCAGACTAAGCAGCTGCAGGAAAAAGGAATTGCAAGAAAGTAGGAGAAACATTATCAATCAATGTTGACTGGTATGGGGCTATTTAGTGCACAAAACAGTCCAAGAGCCCACACAGAAAATAATAAAGGTCTATGGTACTTAGTTACCAAAATTAATGTTGAAGTCTATTAAGAAGAGCATAATTTATCTTTCAAAATCCTTCTAGAAATAATAGACATATAAAGAAGTTTATTTCTTAAGTAACTTTTCTGAGGACAGTCAATTACTTTACAAGTAGAACTTTCAGTTATAAGAAAATCTGATAGAAGCAGATCATACCATTCCCCAAAGAAGTTAAAGTAGTTGCTTTTTTCTATGATAATTAATCTGTCAAGAGTTAACATTTCATTGCAATGTTCCCATGCTAAAGGTTATGTCCCATATGGGATGTGTTTGTTGTTGTTGTTAAGTGCCGTCGAGTCGTATCCGACTCATAGCGACCCTCATAGGGTTTTCAATGGCTATTTCGGGATTGCCTTGGGAGTGGATTGCCAGGTCCTTCTCCCATTTTTACGGTGCTGGGAATTGAACTTGGGACCTCAGAGACTGCAGCGCAGTGCTCTACCAACTGAGCTAAATCCCAGTCCATGGGATGTTTTTAGTATTTTGAAAAACATGGGATTTGAAAGTAAGTCAGAAAAATTAAAACAGTAACAAGAGCTTCAAATTAAAATCATATCACGTATTGTCTGCAAGGCAGGATGCCTTTTCAAGGCAGCAGGACCAGAAAACTATTCCGTAAAATGACGAAGCAGCTTTCATAATCTACTCTGACAGTCATGTTCACAACATACCTGCACACAGATGCAAATAAAAGAAATCACATCACTATATAAGTATTAATACTCAACCAAGACCATGATGTCAAAACTGTTTTTAATAAATCCAAACTCCCTCCTCCTCCCCCTCCTTTTCCCTTTCCCTCTCCCTCTCCTTCTCCTTCTCCTTCTTCTTCTAGGAAGGGGAAGTGTTGGGGATAAAACCCAGGGCCTCTGGCAAGTGCTCTCACACTGAGCTACATCCCAGACCCACCTCACAATCCTATTTATCCTATTTTCAAATCCAACATTTCTCATTTTTTGTCTTCTTTCTTTCAACTAATATTTTATCTATTGATTCAAATTGGATCTTGAAACTCAATCTGAGTACAAGTATTCATATGGGAGGTGATCTGTGGAAACACCCGAAGAGCAGCAGAAAAGTGAGACAGCGAAGGGGAGCAAGCTGTGGAGGGGGAAGAAATGAACACTTACCCTCATGTTCAACTCTGGAAGACTACGCAGAAGGGGCTTCAGAGTGATCCCACCAAAGGGAAGAGGAAGCTAGATATTCACCCACTTCTCCCATTACACAATGGCTGAGGGGTATCTTAGAGGCATTAACACTCCCGGATTTCCAGCCCACTTCAAGGGCAAGCTGCTAAGCAACTGCAGCCAGAGAAAGCCCTCACAAAGTCTCATGTGCTTTTGGGAATGAATATTCCAGGGACAGAGTCAGAGACAGAGACAGAAACAGAAGGGGAGGAGATGTGGGTGGAGCTCCTACAGAGCATGCTACCCATGTGAAATTCTAGTCAGGTGAAGCGCACTTGCACACACAACCCACTCCCTCTCTGCATACACACACTCCTCTGTAGACCTGCTATGCTCTTTTCCCTCCTCTGGTATCCCATCATCCTCTCTGGCATAAACACTGATGGAGAATATATATGTAAAATTGGTAGAACATGTAAATTTATTACAAGTGAACAAGTATAGACTAAGTGAATACTTAAGCAATATTTAATAGCTAATTCCTGAACAAAGATGAAAGACAAAATCATTCAACTTGAGGAAATCCACAAATGATTTGTACAGGGGGCAAAGAACCATTTCTAGACATCAGTAATTCCTTAGAGGGGGAAAATAATCATTCCTAGCAACTTACTATATGTCAGTTCCAAAGACATACATAAAATGAATTTTAAAGACAAATCTTGTCCCACCGCTGAGGCAGTATCAGTTCTAGGCTGAATCATAAATCTCTTCTGAGATTAGACCATTCTGTAGAATATTGCAAAGTGGAACAGGTAGAGAAAAGACAATAGTCTTTCAGACAAAGAAGACTACAATATCAGAACTATCGTAAGAGAAGTTCCCTAGAGCAAGTATCGTTTCAGGAACTATTTAAAAATGAAGAGATCATGATGACAGCCAAGGAATATCCAGAAAAGTCTTCCTTAAGAAGTATTATACTGGAGTACATTTAAGTATGGGGGGTGACAACAGAAGAGGCTTTGGAAAGGAGTGATAAGGAGGAAAATCAAAGATGGCAAGGACTAGGCAGAAAATTGGGTAAGAAACACCTAGAAGGTAATGTATCCCATGAAGAAAGTAAAAGCAAGGAAGAATAACACAAGAGATGGAGGTTCATGACATAATACTGTACATAGGTAAAATACACATCTCACACCACCTTCTTTCCTTTAACCAGTACTGTCATCCCAGCACTTGGGAATTTGGGAGGCTGAGGCAAGAAGATCAAAGCAAGGTGGAGGCCAGTCTGGTCCATGTAGTGAGTTCTAGGCCAGCTTGGGCTATATTGCACCTCTGTCTCAAAAGAATCTCTCTCTCTCTCTCTCTCTCTCTCTCGAGAGAGAGAGAGAGAGAGAGAGAGAGAGAGAGAGAGAGAGAGAGCGCCTCCCAGTGACTTGGGAGGCACCCTAGCAGTTTACAGAGAATGGGAAAAGCTCATGAAACCATAAACCCAGCCTTTGGAGGAGAAAGCTCTGGTGTGAGCTGAAGCCATTGATGGAAACTGGCCAGAAAGCCTCTCCTCCAAGGGTACAGTATGTGCTATGCTTTGTCACTCACTGGCTCAGGTAGTATGCTACTCAAACTGTTTCATTTTCTGACCTGTGTTCATGGTTTCTTTTAATAGTCTGCAAGGTTCTCAGGAAGTGGGAATATCTCCAGAACCTTCAGGCGGATCTCCAGGACTTTTGTATTTTCCTTTTTATATAGTATTAGAGAATCCATGGAAAGCTATATAAATCAAAAAGACCATGCTAGACCACAATCCTGTTTCTCTGTGAAAAAAGCAAATACCCATCTGACAACAGGTTTTGCACATTGCAAGCTGAGGGTGTAAGCCCAGTAGAATACTTGCCTCATCACCAAAAACAACAAATGATCCATGATAGTATGTTCCCCCAGTGTTTGCAATTTCATGATTTTATTGCACTTAATATCAAACTGTTAGGATTACTAGCTGGTAATCAGGAGTAAATATTAAATGTTTGGAATTCCTGTGTTTTGTGCTCAGGGAAAATGACATTTCTAAATTAGAAAGGAAAAGAAGCACTTCATAAAATATCTTGAACTGTTGCATCTTCCTTCTCCACAATAAAATATAAATTGGATATAATGTTACTGTATTTTCTCTAACTGTAGATTCTTTTTTTAGTGTGAATTTTGAAGCACTGAAATGGATACCCAGGCAAGGAATGTTGACTGAGAAAGCTCTCCCAATTGAAAGTGATGCCAAAGAACATTTCTTCCCTCCTTTTTCTCCTTCTTTTCTCCAATTAAATTATGGTAAATCCATAGAATGGAATTCTATGCAGCCAATAAAAGGGAGATATGTACACATGCTAGTGTGAAAAGCTCTCCTCCATCTCTAGAATATTTCAGTAAGTGAAAGGTACAGAACCAGAACCAGGTACATAGTATGACCCCTTCCTCTTGGATGGAAACTCAAAACTGTTTACCTAATGTTGTTTATCATCGGGGAAGAGGTCTATAGGAAGGAGATGAGAGAGTTTTACTTTCCAAGCTTTCTATATTGTTTGAATTTCTTACCAAATCCTTTTCAAATTTTTTTTAATGGGGAGGTGGTGCTAGGGATCAAACTCGGGGCTTTGTATATGTTAGGCAAGGCCTCTACCACTGAGCTACATCCCCAACCCTTACCACATCTTTTTTGGCTCTGTTTCCTGCTGCTGTTATTCATGTTCTCTCTTGCTTGCTATGTGCTAGAAATAAAACTCAAGGACTTGTGTGTGCTAGCTAAAGACTGTACCACTAAGCTACATTCCTGGCCTTTGGTTTTCTGTTTTTGTTTCTTTAGTTTTTGGCTGGAGATTTTTGTTGTTTTTATTTTCTTTTGTTTTTTGAGTTGGGGCCACAATATGTGGTCTAGACTGACCCTGAATTCATGGGCTCAAGCTGGGACTAGGTGCATGCCACCATGCCCAGCTGGTTTGTCTTGGTTTTTATAATGATAGGTTATGTGATCAAAGGAGACACTGATCCTTTTTGTATTCATCTTTTGACTTCTCTGTATTGCTTAAAACTAACAAAATTCCTGTTTGAAACAATAACCTATAGAGGATGCTGTTATGATTTGGATCTCAATGTTCCCCAAGTGCCATGTGTTTGAATGCTGGGTCCCCAGCGATTGGCACTGTCCTGGGTGGTTACAGAACTTTTGGGAGACAGGATCTCTCCTGGTGGAAATGAGACGCTGGGGGTGGGCCTTTGGAGGTTTTTACCCACACCCTTGGTTCAGTAAAGGTCTCTCTCTGCTTCCTGATCACGAAGATGTAAGGTCATCCACCAGGGACCCCACCATGCCTGCCCTGTTGCCATGCCTTCAGCCTCTATGAACTAAAATCTTCTAACCCTAAGCCTCTAATAAATATCTCTTCCCCTCATAATTTGCTTTGGTTGGTTTCTCTGCCACTAATACAAGCTAATACAAATGCTAATGAGCCAATTATTTTTTTAAAAACTAATGGATAAAGGGGGTTGGGGATTTGCTCAGTTTGTAGAGTGCTGCTCTGCACTTTCTGAGGACCTAAGTTCGATCCCCAGCACCACAAAAACGGGAGAAGGACGTGGCAATCCACCTCAGAAGCAATCCACAATCAGCCATTGAAAACCTTATGCAGGTCTCTGTAAACCAGACATGAATCAACTGCACCTAACAACAACAACAATGGATAAAGGAGAAAATATCTGCCAGGAACCATGATGCACGTTTGTAATCCCAGTGATTCGGGAGGCTGAGACAAGAGGATCACAAGTTCCAGGCCACAGGCAGCCCACACAACTTAGCAAGACCCTGTCTCAAAATTTAAGAAATGGGGAAGGGGTGGCCAGGGGCGCAGCTCAGTGGTAGGGCACTTGCCTAGTATGTGCAGAAGCCCTAAATTCACCTTCTCAGTGTTGTATAAAAAAAAAAAAGGGGGGGCCCAGGGGGAATCAAGTATTTAATTCTGCTTCTCCTACATAAACTGTACAACTAGGTAATCAAAGGATGGAAGAAAGTTTTCTCCTTATAGAACTACTGCAGCTAACAATGAAGGAATTTCTCAATTAAAACATCATTTCACACCTTTTACTGAATAAATAACATTAGCATTGATTGATGGATGCAAGCACAGCAAAAAGAGAAGCAACCAGACATTTTACGCCTCCTGATTACCCTTCTAATAGAAGTCTATATTACCCATCTATAATACACTTTATTCTTGGGAGGAAAAAAATCTGTATCAGAGCAAGCTTCTCCAGAGTCAACTACCACTTTATAGGAAAAAGAACATGTTAAAAGATACTGCAGGGTTATAAATCAGCAAAATCTGGAAAAACTGGAAAAATTTATAAGCTAATAACTACTTTCTGCGACAAAGACATTGGACAGGAAAACAGGGACAAAAAGTAAACCCACAGACCAGATAATTCTGTGTGTGTTTGTTTTTTAAAGACAGGGCCAGCTATGTAGCCCAGGCTGGTGTCAAATTCCCAATCCTCTCTCAGCCTCCCAAATGCTGGGATTACAGATGTGCACCAAACACCAGCTTAGGTTCCTTCTTGTGAGAGCTACCCAGGACAGGATGTTTGGCATCTCTGCCCTCTGGTTACTAGATGCCAGTAGCAACTATCCTCCTGCCCCTAAATAAAAGAATGACCCCTAGACATTGCCCAGTGTTCCCTGGGGAAAAAACTATTCAGTTAAGGACCAATGCTATATATTAAGAAATGCATGCCACGTGCAATGGTGCACACCTGTAATCCCAGTGACTCAGGAGGCAAAGGCAGGAAGATTGCATGTTAGAGGACAGAGGCAGTCTGTGTAACTTAACAAGACTCTGTGTCAAAATAAAAAGTAAAAACTTGACTGGTGGTGCAGTTCAGAAGTACAGCCCTTGCAAAACCATGAGTGAAGTTTTGGGTTCAACTCCCCAGTACTGTGAAGAAGAAGAAAATGGGAGGAGGGAGGAGGAGGAGGAAAGGAAGAAAAGGAAGGGGAAGAAGAGGCAGAAGAAGGGGAAGTGGAGGAGAAGCAGAAGAAGGAGGAGGCAGAGGAGGAGGAAGAGACTTATAATATGCATCAACTAATAACTGTGCATACCTTATTTGGATCTTGATTTGACTAGTGAAAAAAAAATATGACATTTTTGAGACAACTGGAATTTTCAACACTGGATATTTGACATTAAGGAAATGTTTGTTATTTTTAGTTGTAATAAATGTAAGATAGGCTTTCTTAAGGGCTGGGATTTAGCTCAGTTGGCAGAGCGCTGCTCTGCAGTCTCTGAGGTCCTGAGTTCGATTCCCAGCACCGCAAAATGGGAGAAGGATGTGGCAACCCACTCCCAAGGCAATCCCAAAACAGTCAGTCACTGAAAACCCTATGAGGGTAGCTATGAGTCGGACTCGACTCAATGGTACCTAACAATAACAACAGGCTTTCTTAAAGCACTTTTTCTTCTTCCTTTTTTTTTTTTTTTTTTTTCTTTGAGATAGGGTCTCAGTAAGTTGCACAGGCAGCCTCTGGCATTGAAACTTGTGATCCTCGGATAAAGGCCTTATCTTTTAAACTGGTTTTGTTTGTTCTGAGAGACAGGGCTGAGATAACAAGCATGGGCCACCATGCCCAGCAAAGCCTTGTTAGGTATACATGCTCACATATTAACAAACTTGATAACAGGAATTTACTTCAAAATAATAGCATGTTGGGGTAGTGGGGGCAAGTAAGTGAAACAAGACTGGCAGTGAATAGGATGGTCACTGAAGCGGAGTGATGGATACCTAGAAGCAAATTATACTACTTAGTCTACTTCTGTGTATGTTTGAAATTTTCTCCTGGAAAAAAAAAAAAAATCAAAAGTCAAGAAGACCATGGTAACTGGCAGCATTCCCATGAATGATAAACCAACCCTGTGACTCAGTCCTGAGCATTTTCAACTGATTTCCCCCAATCACCCCAAATGTGCCTGCTCATATACAGTCACAGGTGTCACACCAATCCATTTTAAAGGGAAACCGTCACTATATATTTAAAAGACAAATTAAAAGACATTAAGTCCCAGGATACTTTAAACCCCTGAAGTTGGAAGAGGACCTTGCAGTGGCAGAGTGCTTTTCTCAGTACGCACAAGGCCCCAGGTTTGGCAGGCAGGAAGGACGGACGGACTGGACTTACCAGACTTCAAAAGATACTATAAAAGCCTCTATAATTAAAATAGTGTGGTGCTGGTACCTGAATGGACCAACAGACCTGGAGAATAGAATAAAAAGTACAAAAACACCCAAGTGCAGTGGTGCACGCTTCCAATCCTAGTGACTTGGGAGGAGGCTTACAAGTTGTAGGTCAAAAGCAGGGAGACCCTGTATCAAAATAAAAAATAAAAAATGGGCTGGGGGTGCAGGCCAGTGATAAAGCACTTACAAAGTATGTGTGAGGCCCTGGGTTCAACTCTCATGTACATAAATAAATAAAACAAACAAACAAATAAAAGTGCAGAAAGACTCAAGTACCATTCTTGAATCTAATCCATACCCTCTGCACCCTTCCAACAGTTTTTGAGGGCTACAAATCAGATGGCGCTTTGAATCACAAGCAGTTTGGACTCACTGTTGAGAGCTCTCAGCTCAACTCTATCTTGAATCCAAACCACACATAATCCTAGTCTGCATCTGATTTTGCATGCTTCTTAAACTGTTGGGCTGGGGTTTAGCTCAGTTGACAAAGAGCTGCTCTGTACACACTGCAGCACTGGATTCTATCTCCAGCACTGCAAAAACAAACAGAACGATCTGGCAGCCCACTCCTGAAACAAAATTAGCCACTGAAAAGCCTGTGAATAGCAGAGAAGCACTGACATAGTACTGGGCATGGCACAGTGTTGGCAAGTGTTTCGCCCTGTTGTACACAGGGTCGTAATGAGTCAGACCTGGCATAAGGGCACCTAACAACAACTTAAACTGTTAAATGGGTGTGGATTAGATTTGAGAATATACAATATATATATGAAAATTTCAACATGATGCATCTCAAGTCACCAGAGCAAATATGGACTCTTCAATAGACCATGCTGGGACAACTGGTAGTCATTCAGAAAAAATAAAATTATATTCCTGTTTCATACCATGTGCAAGGAGAAAATTCAAATGGATTAGGAATCCAAAGTTAAAAAATGAAACCATACAAATACTAGAAGAAAACAGGTAAACTCTTCCTTAACCTTGGGGTAGAGAAAAGATGATAACTCAAAATCCAAAGCCAGTTAAAATGAAAGACTGAAAGGTGGGTGTAGTGGCACACAACTGTAATCCCAGCCTATAATCCCAGCACTGGGGAGGCAGAGGTAGAAAAGGACAGCCTGGGCCACATAGTGAAACACTGTCTCAAAAGATATTTATAAAAATTTCTAAAAATTAACAAATATGACTACATAATTTTTTTTAAAGTTTGCATGGTACAATAATCACCATAAGCAAAATCAAAAGACAACTAAAATTTGGGAGAGAATAGTCATAACATGCCCTAAGACTTTATATCCCTAGTTATGTGAAGAGCTCTTAAAAATTGAAAGAGGCTGGGTATGGCAGTGCACGCCTGTAAATCCCAGCACTCGGGAGGCTGAGGTAGAAGGATCTCCAGTTCAAGATCAGCCTGTGCTACAACAGTGAGAACCTATCCCCCAAATAGAAAAAGAAAAAAAAATTTGAGAGACAAAGGACCAAAAACCTCATAGAATCAGAAATCTTTATAAATAGATGATTCTCAAAGAAAGATGCCCTAAACATGAAAGTTGTTCAAATGCATCTATAATTAGAGAAATGGACATTAAAACATGGATACGATTTTTCTTTTATCAAATTTGCAAAGATTAAAAACATGACAACATATCTTAATGACAAGGATATGGTTAAAAGAGGCACTCTCCCTACAATCCCAGCTCTGGGAACGTGGAGGCAAGAAGGTCACAAGTTCAAGGCCAGCCTGGGCTCCATAGTGAGATCCTGCCTCAACCCCTCACCCTCACCCCCCCAAAAAGAGAGACTCTCATACACTCTTGGCAGAAATGCACACTGGTCCAACCTTCTGGCAAGAAATCTACTAACCCTAATAAAATAATGGATGCATTTGTCTTTTGAGCAAGTAGATCCACTGTTGGCAATCTAACTGAAGATATATCTTCAATATGAAAACACACATATATGCAAGGTTATTCACTGCAGTACTGTTTATAACTGTAAAATGCTGTAAACAACTTAAATGTCTATGTACAAAAGAATGGTAGAATAAGATACAACAGATCCACACAAAGGAATACAATACAGCAGTAAAGAAAGATAAGGAAGAACTCCATGAACTGACATAGAGTGACTTCTGAGCTACACGGTTAAGTAAAAAAACCAAAGTGCAAAAAGAACACATCTAGTATGTGTGAAGCCCTGGGTTTAATTCCCAGCACACACACCCACACACAAAAAAACCCCACAACCACTAGGGAGTGTGGATGGAGCTCAGTGATAGACCATGAGCTTAGAATTTTTGAGGTCGTGGGTTCAATCCTCAGGGCATGTGGGTGTGTCCGTGCACACACCCACACCCACACACTTCACACACAGAATAAACCAGAAACTAAATAGACCAATTTCTTACAGGGAGTGGGAAAGGGAAAGAAAGAAAGAAGAGATGAATGAGAAAGTCGTAGGAGGGATGAAGAGGGGGTGACATTTCTGAGTACTACATACCTTTCGTGTAACTGACTTCTTGGAACCATAGTAGTGTTTTACCAACTTAAAAGATAAACCAACAATTAAAACCAACCAGGATGTGGGAGGAATCCAAACTGCAATACACATAGTAACAAATGAACTGAACTGTATTACAAATAAATGACAAAAATAGGGGAGATAAGAATTCATCTAAGTTACTTTGTTAAACAGTATTCTGACTGAACATTGTAAAACTAAAGACAAAAAGAAATACATATATAAATAATGTAATCTAACAAATTTGTTTCTCACAATGGGACTAGTTAACTCTAAGACTACTTTATGTATGCACTAGGATTCAACAAATAAATACATGTGGATAATGAGAACTGAGTTTCTCACCACTGGACAAAAAAGTGAGGAGTAAGGAGGAGAGAATGCTAAAATGAACCATATGGTGTTAGTTTAGAAACAAAGGTATCATTATGGAAACTTATTGGTTTTATTGTATGTAGAAAGAAAGACATAGCAACAAGTACAGATGTGTTTGCCTGTAGATGATTAGTGTATTTTCTACCTCTGTCCACAGACCTAGAAGCAACAGCCTGCCCTGCAAGACAGACCCTGATTTCTAAACACTTATTCTCCAAAAAGAAGGTACCTGGGCTCATACAAATATACACAAAAATCATGTAAGTTACTATTAAATCACACCATAGTGGGGAAAGTGTAATATTTTTATTACTAGAAAATTAAACGATCACTAAAGTAATAAAATGTAACTTCCAAAAAGAACCAAAACCTTGGTAGCTAGCAGCTGTGAGATCATTACCCACCAGCTGTTCAAAAGCTGTGCAAATTATCTTGGAGTTTAACTTGTTCAAATCAACCAAAGCTCATGTTATAATCAGACTCCTCTACACCTGTTCTACTTATTCTCAAAACCCCCACTTCAAATCTTTAAAAATAAAGGCAATACTCCCCCTGGATGGCCTGCAGCCATAGCCCTGTGGCATCCGATCCCATCAGATCTCAGAAGCTAAGTAGGGTCAGGCCTGGTTGGTACCTGGATGGGAGACCGCCTGGGAACACCAGAAGCTGTAGGCTTGGGAGAAGGAGCTGGCAACCCCCTCCCAAAAATCAATCTGCCATTGAAAACCCTATGAACAGCAGAGAAGCACTGACGATAGTGTTTCCCATCGTACAGAGGGTCGCTACAAGTCGGATACCGACTCGACGGCACCTAACAACAACAAACCCCCTGGATGATCAGAAAGCACAGTTCCCCACCTACGAATACAGGATATGGGAGGGTAACAAGCAGAAATTAGTCCCAAATTGATGGTTTTAAGAAAAAAAAAAAGGCTTGATGAGAGAACTCTACATCCTCTATGATAAACTGTCATATCAAAAACAGAAGTCATCCGAGCAGTTGAAAAGCCGAGGCAGGAGGATCACAAGTTTAAAGCCAACCTAAGGTACCTAGCAGGACTGGGATTTAGCTCAGTGAGTAGAGCACTGCGCTGCAGTCTCTGAGGTCCCGAGTTCAATTCCCAGCACCGCAAAAATGGGAGAAGGGCCTGGCAACCCACTCCCAAGGCAATCCCGAAGCACTCAGCCATTGAAAACCCTATGAGGGTCACTATGAGTCGGATACCGACTCGACGGCACCTAACAACAACAACAACAAGGTACCTAGCAAGACCCTCCTCTCCACTCACAATAAAAGAAGTTGACCTGGGTGCACCGCTCATGCATGTTATCCCAGCAAGTCAGGAGGCTGGGGCAAGATGATCCCAAGTTCAAGCCCAGAGGCAGCCTGTGTAATTTAGTGATACCTTGTCTCACCATAAAAAATAAACAAGGAGCTGATGGTGCAGCCCAGTGGTAAAATACATGCAAAGTATGTGGGAAGCCCTGGATTCAACAAAGGAGGAAGAAAGAAAGAAAGAGTGACAGAGAGAGAGGGGGGGGGGGGGAAGAATGAAGTGAAGAAGTTCAATAAAATGGCATCTTGTTTTCTTATAGGGAGATACATGTTCACTTGGTAAGTTTATATTATTAACACTAAAAGACTTCATCATTAAGGGCAAATGTTCATAAAACAAATTTTTAAAGTAATCTCAATGCCTAAATAATTTTTTAAAGATCAAAATATACTCCAATAAGAAATCCATTTTTGACAAGGATGAAAGCATAATTACATTAGAAAACTTTCAAATAAGTATTTTATTTATAAATATTCTGTCCCCAGAGCAGTTATAATTTTTTACATATTTACCCTTAAGAAAATATTTAAATATATATATATATATATATATATATATATATATATATATATAGGTTTATAGGCTTCTTTGTGGAACCACATCTGCTCCATCTGCACACCTCCAAGAAAGAGACAAACCAATGACATCCAATCCTGTTTCTGGGCTAGCTGCTGCCCCAGAGAAGAGGAGACCCAGGACCACTACTGGTCCAGAGTACACCTCTGGAATCAGCCAGCCTGGGTTCTGGCTTTGCCTCACCCTCTAGCTGTGCCACCCTGGGAAAGTTACTGAACTCTATACCTCATTACTGAACTCTTTATCTCTCTAATTCCTCATCTGTTAAATGGGGTAATAACACTTATCCAATAAGGTGACTGTGAGAATTAGATGAGCTCATTAAACATCTAAAATAACTACAATGGCGTACATGGTTAAACATTTAGTAAGTGTTTCAGGGAGTTCCTGGGGTTCTATAGTGAGTGCCAGAGAAAATTCTACCCCACTACTATTACTAGATAAAATTCTTGTAACTGTGTGAACTAAGCTCTTCATTCATTCAAGGGTCAAGAATAAAAACTAACATAAGACACCTATAAATTACTCAAATTGACTGGAATATTTAAAAGCATCTGCCTTAAAAACATCTGCCTCTGGTATTATTAAAATAGCCTTACTCTTCTCTGTCTACCTCCATTCTACTCTCCATGTGGTAGCCAGAGAGATCAGGTTTTGTTTCTTTGTTTTTCCCCTTTCCTTTCCAATGCTAAGGATCAAACCTAAGGCCCTGCACATGCTAGGGAGATACTCTACCAGTAAACTATACAACCAGAATAAGAGGAATCCTTTTAAAGGTTATATCAATTTAGCTGGGCACCATGAAGCAATAATCCCAGCAATTCAGGAAGCTGAAGCAGGAGGATTGTCGGTTCCAGGCCAGAGGAAGCCTGGGCAACTTAGCAAGGCACTGTCTCAAAATAAAAAATATAAAAAGGAGATTCAAGGCCCCTACTGCTGCAAAAGTAAATAAAGGTTATGTCAACTCATTTACTCCTCCACCCAAAGCAAACCATTTGCTCACAGTAAAATCAAAAAATATTAGTCTTGGCCTATAAGAACTTCCTCCAAATGGATATTCTCGTTCTTCCTAGAAGACGACAAACATGGCTCACACTCAGGATGATGGACTTCCTTCTCCTTGGCAAGGAACTCTGTAGATGTCCTTGAGCACAAAAGTTCCCACAGGCCTTCCGTTATCACCCCACATAAAAGTAGCATTACTACCACCCCAACCATACCACCCTGGTGTCCAATCCCATCTGATCTCAGAAGCTAAGTAGGGTAGGGCCTGGTTAGTCCTTGGATGGGAGACCACCTGGGAACTCCAGGTGCTATAGTCTTGGGAAAAGGACCCAGCAGCCCACTCCTGAAACAATCAGCCATGCGAAATCCTACGAATAGCAGAGAAACACTGACATAGTGCATGGCACGGTGTCGGAGAGTGTTTTGTCTGTTGTCCATGGGGTTGCTTTGCGTTGGACCCAACTGGAGGGCAACCCTCCCTTCCCCAATTCAGTTTTTCTTCATAGTGCTCATCACTCATATGTCATATTATTTATCTCTCTTCCCCTGTTAAGAGACCAAGGACACTGTTCTGTTCATAGCTATATTCCTAGTACCAAGAACAGTGCCTGGTATGTTACAAACTAAGCCAAAGTCAACATCATAATGATAAAACACGAAAGACACTACCAGTCAAGTGAGGAACAATAAATAAAATTATAAAATACTAAATGTCAGCTACCAAAGAGGCAAATTTTCAATTTTTTAGACTTTATATTTTTAATGGTTGAAGTGTACTCCAATCACTAAAATAAAAGGCTTCTTTTTTCAGTCTTCAGCACACATACAACTGAGCAAATTTTTACATGTGCATACGCTCACATTAACCAGCAGCAAGATCAAGATATCAAATGTTTCCTGTATCTAAGAAGCTCCTTCTCAGCCAATATCTCCAACAAAGGTAATCATTTTTCTGACCTCTGTCCTCCAGTTATGCCTATACTTCAACTTCATATATGGAATAAAACAATCAGTATACTCTTTTGAGTCTGGCTTCCTGGGATCAACTTTCCATTTCTGAGATTCATCCATGTTGTTGTGTGCATTGCTGAGTAGTATTCTACTTTATAAACATAGCAAAACTGATCCAATCTACTGTTGATGATATTTGGTTTTGTTAAGTGCCTCTGAGTTGGGTCCGACTAACAGCAACCCTCACAAAGTTCTCAATGACTGACTGTGGATTGCTTCCACAGCAGATTGCCATGTCCTTCTCCCATTGTATTTACGTTGTTACAATTTGGGGACTACTGTAAACATTTTGGGTATGTCCTTTTTGTTTTTGTTTTCTTAAGACAAGATCTCACGGTGTAGCCCAGACTGGCCTCAAACTCCTGATCCCATTGCCTCCACTTCCTGAGTGCTGAAATTAAAGGCATGTGCCATCATACCTTGCTGGGTATGTCCTTTAGCGGGAATACTCACTAGTCTACAGACTGGCAAACTTTTTGTTTGTTAGTTTGAGGGGGAAAGTTAGTAAAACCTTAAATTGGTGAGGATGCAGGTAACTAGGGAGTGGGCACTACTGGTGAGAAGATAAATTAGAATAATCTTTCTGGAGGGCAATCTGGCCATGTGCACATCAAGCCTAAAATATCTGTACCTTCTGACCAATAATTCCAGTTTAAAGAAAATCCTTACTGAGTACTTGGCATGTGTCAGGTCTTCTTCTAAGTGTTTTATGTGTATTAACTCATTTAGTTTGTTCTAAGGAAATAGAGATGACTACAATAATTTATTTTAAAAGGTATGAATCATATCACTAATAAATGCAAGAAAGGAGTAAACAAAGTAACAAAAGGGAAATTATTTTCAGATGTAACTTTCATGGAATTACTATGCAGCCACTAAAAATGTTTTCAAAAACATTAAAAATATGGGGGAAAAGCACACACTAATAGAAAAGGTAATAGTAGAATACATAAAATGAATTTCAATTTTGTTTTTAAAAGAAGATATACCCAGACCTACCTCAAATATTGAAATAGTGGTTATCTACGGAAGACACAGATACTTTCATATTACTCATACTTCCCTATACTTTCCAATTTTTGTATGTGATTAAAAAGAGTAACAAATGAAAGTGCTTAATTCTAATAAGGACACAACAGTCTAAAACAAATTAATGATGGCAGTGATGGAGTTTTTCATGGGATGTTAGCAAAGTACTACGGAAAGCTGGATCCCATGGCAAATTCTGATTTTTAAAGAATCTGTAATCCCAGCAACTCTAGAGACAGAAGCAGAAGGATCACAGGTTCAAGATCACAGGTAGCCTGTGCAACTTAGCAAAACCCTGTCTTAAAATAAAAAACAAAGAAGGGGTTGGGGTGAAGTTCAGTGGTGGAGCACTTGCCTAGTATGTATGAGGCCTAGAGCTCAATGCCTCCAGTACAGAGAAGAAAAAAGTATTAGGGAAAGTCACACAGCCTAGAAATTAGAGGACAGGGCATTATCAGAAAGGATCTCCACTGTCTTACTTCCACCAGGACTTGAGAGGAAGTACTCCATTTCCAAGTTGGAAGGTGCCTTCCCAAGAAAACCTTATTAATCCCTCAGCCCACTGCCCTACATTATCAACTATACCCTGTACCCTACCTGGTGCTTTTTCCTCTCCTTGCAAAAAGTCTTCCACAGAAGGACATTGCTCTGAGGGATGAAAATTCCTGAACACCAATGTGGAGCCAAAGATGAAGAGACGCAAACCTGGAGGAAACTGTTCTATTTGTCCTGTAGCCTAGCTACATCAGGGAAGGGAAGGATCTTTCTTCCATGTCAGGAGAAATTAGTACAACTTTTCAGATTTCCAAGTTTCAGAAACTCCAGGCAAAGTAAATCTAAATGTATGCCAAGATTAACTGATTCTCCAAATTTAAAAAGCTCTTCTACTTGAAGAAATAAAATTATCAAGAAATTATCCAGGTAAAGGCAATTCTTTATATCCAACCTCTTACTACTCCTCCTCTGTAGATGAGTCATTTTTGGAAATCAAAGGAAACCTGAAGGTGTGGATCAAAGACACACTTTGTCCTTTAGGGACCAATTCTCATAGAAGCAAAATGTATTTGCTCAGTAATTAGTACATAACGAATACTAAGCTATGTTCAAAATAAAAATCACCTCATGGCACAATAAACATTAGAGTAAATACTGATCACGGGAAAAATATACAGATCCTAAATTATCAATACTTCATTAAGATTAAACTTACTAAAAAGTTTCTACTTTTGTAGGGCAGGGCAGTATTAGTAAATTTTCTAACTCTCAACATCTGAAGTACATTCAAGTCTTAAGGACTGATGTTCAAAAAGACCCTGGGTTCAAGAAAACGATTTTAGAGTCAGGTCCACTAATAAGTTACATGTATTTGTGACAAAGGACACTTGCCTTCATCTCTGCCTCCTTTACATATGCCCTCTTCATCTTCTCTTCAGCTTCTCCTGTTTACCAATTTGTACTTAAGTGTATAACAAAATACCTGAGGCTTTTTATGGTTCTAGTATTGTTACCTAAATTAAGACAAAAAAAATTAGTCTAAAATCACTAACCTATCAAATCTCTACAGTGCACAATAGGGCAGATTTCTTATATGCAGCTTAAAACGCCCCAATTTCATAAAGTAGTTCTTTGAAAACAAACATTTACATAATCACCATTAATTCTGATTTTTATTCTACATAGAACTTAAATTTTTGGGAATCGATTCTAGTTGCTTTAAATGTTATAGAAAGAGGATGTAGAAATCGAAAGATTTGGTATCTTCAATTTCACTTTTACATATAATTAAAATATAGGAAAACATCAGTTTAGATTAATAAGGAAATTTTGGATAATTTATTCCTAATTACAAGGTGCAAGGTTACAATATTTCTCAATCATGTCAAACTATTCAAAATTCCCTTCATAAAGGTAAAATGAAGACGCTATCCTTCTTTTAAAGTGATAGTTTTAGTGTCGTGTTTTTTATCAGAGTGGCGTAACCTGAAAACTGATGAAATAAAACTAACTGTACTTAAAATTAAGTAAAATTATACATGGCACTCAATACTGAAAACAACCCTACAATTTAAATGGTTTTCTCTCCCCGGACCAGTAGAGGGAGACTAAGACTTCTGGCCTGGTCCTACAGTGTTTCTGTAAAATTGGGGAGGGGGAGCGGAGGCTGTATTTAAATGTCCTGCTGTCAATCAAAGGACACTTCCTACAATCACAGTCACCATATCAGCTATTACTCGCAAGCGGGCTCTTGCCAAGCTACAACACCCAACTGTGCCCGGGAAACCTGCCTCACCTAAAGGTGACCGCAGGCTTTGCCACAACAACCAAATAAGGACTTTGGGAGCCCAACCCCAACTAGTTTCTTTGTCTAAATGCCTGCGAATCCCTCCCACGCCGGAGTCAAGAGGCTGTGGCGCCGCCCTTTATTAGCCTCACACTTTGATTACAAAACACACGAGTCGGCGGCCTGGCTGCGGAGGCGGCCCGAGCTCTCACAAACGTCAAACCCGCAGCGCGGCGGCGGCGGCGGCATCAGAGGGCAACGTCCGCCGCCGCCGCCGCCGCACCGCCCCAAAGTTGGCCAGCAGCGGCGCCCGGGCCACCGCGGCGGGCCGTCCCGGTGTCGCCGGCCCTCGGGCGCTGGCCACGGCACTCTTTGTAAAGTTTGAGCCGCGGCGCGAGGGCGACGCAGGGGGTCGGGAGAGCTGTCCCCTCTCGGCACCGCCGCCCACGCCCTCCGTCCGCCCCCGCAGGCAGGGGGTGTGTTGCGGGGTCGGCCAGCGGCGAGCCAACCTGCGCCGCGGCCGGGCCCCGCCGCCCCGCACCTCGCGAGCCCCGCGAGCGCCTCATCTGTTGCTCTGTTTACGCGCCGAGCCCCGCCGCGACGCTCGGCGCGGGCGTCCCGCCGCCCCCGTCCCGCCGCCCCGCCGGCCGAGGAAGTTTGATAAAGACGGGAAGGGGGCGCGACAGGACCCGCGGCGGGGCGACGCGCGGCCGGGGCGATCCGCGGCCGCCCGGAAGCGAGGCAATTGCGGCGGCCAACCGGGCAGGCGCGGGGCGGCCGGCGACTCCGGCCGGGGGAGCCCCGGACGCCGCGGGGGCGGGCGGCGGCGGGCCAGGGGCTGCGGGCCCTGCCTGCGCTCCGCCGCCGCCCCCGCCGCGCTGCCCGCTGCGTCCCCTCGCCCGGGCTCCCCCTGCCAACTTCTCCGCTGGCCCCTTTGTTCCCGTTTGTTGTGGCGACTCCCCGCCTGAGCCGGGCGAGACCACCGGCTCCCCTCGGCAGCCTGCCCGGCGGCCCGGGGGCCCCGTGCGCCCCTCTGCCCAGCCCGGGGGCTCGGCGCCGGGGCCCCGGGGCGCGGCGCGGCGGCCCGGTCGGAGGGAGGCGCGGGCGGCCGGCCGGCAGCAGAGGCGGCCGGTCGGTGGCCGGCGGCGGCAGGGCTGAGGGGGATTATTTACCTGCCGTGGAACCAGTCCTTGCAGATATCACACTCGATCATGAAGCGGTTCACGTCGTACGGCTGCCGGCACACACAGTACACGGGCGGGGGCGGCGGGGGCGCCGAGGCCCGGCCCGGAGCCGCCACCGACACGGCTGCCGCGGCGGCTCCAGCTGCTGCTCCCGCGGCCACCGCCGCCGCCGCTCCGGCCATCTTTAAAAAACACACACACGCTCGCTCGCTGCTCCGCTCGCCGACTGGAGCGAGCGCATCCGCCAGCCAGCGCCGCCTCCTGCAGCAGCAGGAGCAGCAGCCGCGGCGGTGATGATGGTGGTGGTGGCGGCGGCGGCGGCGGCGGTGCCTCAGTGCGCGCGCGCGAGGCCGCGGCGAGCGGGTGGGGGCGGCGCGCGCGACGCGCGAGGCCCTGCCGGCGGCTTCCGGCGCTCGGCGCGGGGCCGTGCGTTTCGCGCACGTCTGCCCGCCGCGGCGCGCGCGCCCTGCGCCCTCCGCGGCCGCCGGGGGCAGGCTCGGGGTGAAGACACGCGCGGCGGCGGGCGCGCGGCTCCCGAGAGGGGCGAGCGGGAGCGTGCGAGAAGCCGGCGTAGCTATTTCTGAGTGAAAGATGGGGCCGGGGGAAGTTTCCGCCGAGTGAGGAGGGGCAGATGTTGCGTCTGTGCACCTTGGCGAGGAAGTTTCGGCCCGCTGGGGTCGCCTCGAGACTGGGGAGTGACTCTGAAATCAAAGCAGCTGCCCACTGAAGACCGGAGGTGTCACCCTGCGTCTCGCGTGGGTCCCAGCCGAGGTGCCCCTCCGAAGGGGAGGACTGTCCTGTGCAATGCCCTCAAACTCTGGGAGACATCGCGCCCGAATTCCCAGCGAGCAGCTTGGGAATCAGTGTTGATGGAGCCGCTGTGAGATGGAAGAGGGTTGTCCCCAAGAGGAATTCATTATGTGTCGCGGGGGGAGGGGGGGGGAACAGCCTTGAAATGGGGTTGGCGGAGAGAGGAATGAAGAAGCAGCGTGTTTATAAATAAAATAACGTCACTTGGCTGTGAATGCTTTCGACTCCCTAATTGGGAAGATGGAGAGAAAATCCGAAATGATTTTCCCCCCGGGAAGAAGAATACAACAAAAAGCGAATCGTACAGTACTTGGCGCATCGTAGACCATTAATAAATGTTTTTGAATGAACGATAACATCTAGAGCCAAATGAAGGATAAACACAAGAATAAAAGCAGCTAACAAATAACAAATAGAGGAAGAGAACTCTGAGAATTGGAATGTTAAAAGATTATTGAATCGAGTGTTTGGAGCTGAATTTCTGCAGGCATTTACATCAGTAGGGAAAGCCCTACTGCTCCCTAGGTTATTTTTGTTAGGGCAGTCGGGAGTGATCCATTTCACTGCCCCCAGGCAGATAATTGATGATCTATTCATTCTTCCTTCTTTCTTTCTTCCTTCCTTCTTCCTGTCTTTCTTTTCTTTGTTCCTCCCTCCCTCCCTTCCTTCCTTTCTTTCTTTTCCCTTTCTTTCTTTCTTTCTTTCTTTCTTTCTTTCTTTCTTTCTTTCTTTCTTTTTATAGTTGAAGAAAGCAAGAAACTTGGCCAAAGCCTCCCAGATACAACTGGAACTAAAGTTTAAGTATCTTGCTTCTTCATCCAGTCTTTTTTCTGCCTTTCCACTGTTTGTCACATATGTGGCCGGAAAAGAGTAACCTGGGAATCATAGTTAACCACAAACTGAATGAATTTGCATATTTCTACTGGAGAAAAAGAAAAGTTACTGTAATTCCAGCATATGTTTAGAGGTATCATGGATTGCTCGAGTGGAAAGAGCCCTGTATGATACAGGCAATCACCGTTGAATTAGGTCCCTGAAGATCTGTTAAAAGTTATGGATAATAATATTTTTCTTAATTACCTCACCGAGGCTTTATAAGAAACAAAAGAGAATGTATTTTAGCATGTATGTTGTAGATGGTGTGTGTTGTCAAGGGACAGCACAGCACAATCTGAAGGGCAGGCAACCAAAGCTGTCGTGTGAGGAGGGCATCGGTGCATGCATGGAAGCAGCCTGGCGCATGGTGTTCCCTAAAGGCCACCTGGCATTGGGATGGCAATATGGGGGTAGGGGATGAAGAGGGCAGCAGTGAGAGGTTGGTTATGTACAAAGGATTGATCAAAGAAGTAAGTATATTAAGGAAAATAGGAGCCAGATCTCTCATTATTACAATTGAAGTTGTTGTTGTTGTTGTTAGGTGCCGTCGAGTCGGCATCCGACTCATAGCGACCCTCATAGGGTTTTCAATGGCTGACTGTTTCGGGATTGACTTAGGAGTGGATTGCCAGGTCCTTTTCCCATTTTTGCGGTGCTGGGAATTGAACTCAGGACCTCAGAGACTGCAGCGCAGCGCTCTACCAACTGAGCTAAATCCCAGCCCCACAATTGAAGTTACAAATTAAAAAAAAGAAAACTAGAAAACCTTTTAATGGTGGTGTAGAAATAGAGATCAATCTGTATTTGTAGACAAAGATGTAGGGAATATAAGTACATACATGCTCTGTCCCTTGAGAGGATCCAGGAGTAGTAAATCCATAAAACAATGAGTAAAACTAGCCCAGATCTTGGCTTCCAAATAGTATTCTCTACTTCACTTTTCTTCTTGGAGAAAATAGTTGATTCTAGGTCTGCAGGAGAGAAAATACAGGATGAGCCTATGGCCTCTAGTTGTGCCAGATAAAAGGACATACTTGAAAGCAGGGCGCTGTGGTGCACGCCTGTAATCCCAGTGCCTCAGGAGGCAGAGGCAGCAAGATTGCAAGTTCAAGACCAGAGGCAGTCTGTTTAACTTAGCAAGACCCTGTCTCAAAAAGTAAAAAAATGGGCTGAGGGTGCAGCTCAGTGGTCCAGCACTTGCAAAGCATGCAAGCGTGAGGCCCTGGGTTCAACCCCCACTACAGCAAAAAAAAAAAAATAGATAAATAAAAATTTAAAAAATTAAAAATTAAAAAAATTTAAAACTGGTGCCGCCCAGTGGCAGTGTGCTTGCATTGTATGTGCAAGGTCCTAGGTTCAGCACCCCTAGTTGTTGTTGTTGTTATTAGGTGCCGTCAAGTTGAGTCCAACTCATAGCAACCCTATGTACAGCAGATAAAAACACTTCCCGATTCTGTGTCAGCCACACGAGATCTTACTTATGTTTAAGCCCATTGTTGCAGACACTATGTCAATCCATCTGGTGGAGGGTTTTCCTTTTTTTCATTGACCTGCTACTCTCCCAAACATGATGTCTTTCTCCAGGAATTGATCTCTCCTGACTACATGTCCGAAATATGTAAGATGCAGTCTGGCCATTCTGGCTTCCAAGGAGCACTCTGGTTGCACTTCTTCTAGGAGAGAGCTGTTGGTTCTTTTGTCAGTCCATGGTATATTCAATAGACATCTCCAACACCATAATTCAAAAGCATCATTCAAAAGCATTCAAAAGGTCCTGGGTTCAGCACCCCTCGTAGCAGCGGAAAAAAAAAAACACCATAGTGAGTCAGGTGTAGTGGTACACACTTGTAATCCCAGAATTTGGGAGGCTGAGGCAGGAGGATCACAAGTTTGAGGCCAGCCTCCATAGTAAGACCCTATCTCTAACCTCCCCCACAAAAAAAAAAAAAAAGAAGGAATAAAGCAGTGGTATGGAAGTAGTATAAGAGAAGGCAAAGCTGATAAATGATATTAGTAAGGAAAGTGAACCAAAAACATTGGGTGACAAGTGGGTGTCGTGGCACACTCCTGTAATCCGAGCATTCAGGAAGCTGAGGCAGGAGAATTTCAAATTCCAGGCCAGTCTGTGTTACATAGCAAGACTCTGTCTCAAAGAGCAACACAAAGGCAAAAAGTAGCCAGGCACTATACACATCCTTAAGGGATACGGTATAAAGTGCACCATACCATTTATTGAAGTATCCTTACCAAAATGTTTAACCTAATAGCAATAATCCTTCAGATTTACCTTCCAGTTCATAGGGACTTTTCTTCTTCCTTCCTTCCTTCCTTCCTTCCTTCCTTCCTTCCTTCCTTCTTTCCTTCTGTGGTAGGCATTAAACCCAGGGCTTTGTGTATACTCGGCATTTTAAAAGTTGTTGAGGGGGAGGGAGAGAAAAAGGAGGGAAACACTCTTCTAGACAAGGTTTTTGTTTGTTTGGTTTGGTTGAGTTTTCGTTTTTCATTTTGTTGTTTTGTTTTGCAATAATGAAGAGTTGAACATAGGGCCTCACACATGCTAGGCAAGTGCTGTACTACTGAGCTGCACCCTTAGCTCCTTTTTTATTTTTCATTACTTATTTTGAGACAGTGTCTCACTAAGTTGCAAGTTGTCTCTGGCCTAAAACTCTGGATCCTTCTGCCTCAGCCTTCCAGGTCGCTGGGATTACAGATGTGTACCACGGCACCCAGCTAGGTAAGTCTTCAGACACATAACTAAACACAATTCCTGAAACTTAATGGATCGTGATTCAAAAACAAGGAAAGTGAACTATAAAAGATAATTTGAGGGATGGCTGAAAAACTTTCCTATTCTACACACCCATAGTTTTTATAGTATAGAGTCACACTTCCAGGGATCAACATGCTATAGAACCAATATTTCATTAAGCTTTACCATCCAAATGATTTTTGAAACAAGGAGGTAAAATTCAGTCCTTCTAAATGGGGATACAGCAGGACATTTCTGTGTATGTGTATACATTATATGTGTGTTAGATATATGCTGAAAGTGAAGATGATCTGAAACATTTACTGATGAAGATCAAAGAACACAGCCTTTGAAGATCAAAGAACACAGTATGGATTGTGCCTCAACATCAACAAAATCCTTATAACTGGGTCAGTAAGCAACATCATGATAAACTGAGAAAAGATTGAGGTTGTCCAAGATTTTGCTTTACTTGGTTCTACAATCAACACCCATGGAAGCAGCAGTCAAAAAATCAAAGACAATGCATTGCAGTGGGAAAAGCTGTTGCAAAAGACTTCTTTAAAGTGTTGTAAAGATGTCACATTGAAGACCAAGGTGCACCTGACTCATGCCATGGTATTTTCACT
Organism: Pedetes capensis; assembly: GCA_007922755.1. Classification (NCBI taxonomy): domain Eukaryota; kingdom Metazoa; phylum Chordata; class Mammalia; order Rodentia; family Pedetidae; genus Pedetes; species Pedetes capensis. The sequence goes on along the minus strand of VMDO01001688.1, from coordinate 9,204 downwards.
TGCATCGTATGGTTGTGAAAGCTGGACATTGAATAAGGGAAACAAGAGAAAAGTTGATGCTTTAGAATTATGGCGCTGGAGACAAATATTGAATGTACTATGAATTGCCAAAAGAACCAACAGATCTGTCCTAGAAGTACAACCAGAGTGCTCCTTGGAAGCAAGGATGGCTAGATAGTTTTACATATTTTGGACATGTCAGGAGGGACGAATCCCTAGAGAAGGACATCATGTTTGGGAGAGTGACAGGTCAATGAAAAAAAGGAAGACCCTCAACTAGATGGATTGACACAGTGTCTGCAACAATGGGCTTCAACATAAATAAAATCATGTGCCTGACACAGAATTGGAGAGTGTTTCATTCTGTCATACATAGGGTCACTATGAGGCCCTGACTCGATGGCCCCTAACAACAACAACATGTGTGTTTGTTTGTGTGTGTGTGTATGTATATATATACGTGTGTGTGTATATATATATATATATATACACACACATATATATACACATATATATATGTTTGTGAACTCCGTACTGTCTCCTTGATATATATGATATCATAATGATCATAATGAAATAAATGATAAATATATATATGTTATGTTTGTGAACTCCGTACTGTCTTCTTGATTTTTCTGTAAATGTAAAACTTTTCTAAAAAATAAAATAAATTAAATATTTTTCTTAAATGTTTTAAGGTTTTGCTTTTCTGAGATCTGGAGGTTTGAGCTACCCCAGAGTCAGGAATTCTTTAAATTCTTTGACTCTGTATATTACTTTAGTCTACCAAAACACTGCTACACATACATTATCTACAAAGTCTCTATGTCAACCTAGTCACTAAAAAATAGTTATACCAGTCATGAGTCACAGTTTTCCATTTTGAATTCTGTTCTACTTTAAGGTAGCTTGAAACAATATTCCTGGTGGGGTGAACAACAGGTTAATAGTACGTTAGAAAATTATGCATGTCTCTGTGTATGTATGTGTATCTGTTACTAGGGGAAGAGGTTAGTTAATATTTAAAAATAAAATAAAACTTATTACTCACCTATCCATTCAGTTGTCATTATGGTTTATTATAAATATCTTCTATTTGCTAAGCATAGAGAGATAAGACACTTTTTTTTATACCTGGGGATAGAACTCAGGTCCTCACATATGCTTGGCAAGCACTATACCACTGATCTGCACCCCCAACCCCTTCTTCATTTTCCCTTTTCAGACAGGGTTTCGCTAAGTTACACAAGCTGCCTCGGGCCTCAAACTTGAGATCCCCCTGCCTCAGCCTCCCAAGTCGCTAGGATTACAGGTGTGCATCACCACTCCTGGCAGAAGACACACTCTCTAGTCTCAACAGGCTGCCACTCTTCGGAAGAGATAAATTAGTAAGTTAAAAAAAAAAAAAAAAGGAACATAATAGGCTAAGTATTAAGGTAGATAAAAACACAAAGATCTGAAACAGAATAGACAACAGAGACCTAACCCAGACTGGGGTTAATCAGAGAGTGGTTAGCCCTAAAGGACAGATAAGCAATGAAATTCTACTTCCTTTATCATCCGCATTCATGAAATTTGAAAATTTTACCTTTGAAGCAGCCTGAGGAAGTTTTACTCCCAACTCAGGTGAATTTTTTAAGTTGATTTTTTTTAATCATAAGTGTTTGGTTTTCCACATTATAAAAAGCAACTTAAATGAGGTAGATACTTATAAATAAATTCGGGTAGGGTGTGTACCTAATTTAAAGGGGACTGAATGAGAGATAGTGGGAAAATTCCTAGTGTATTAGCAACCTCAAACTTTTATTAAACACTGAAGGCAGTTAGTTTAACAATGTTGCAAGCATACAGAAAAAGTTGATAAATACTGTAATAGAAAATCCTAGGTTGGATGTAGCGGCTCACGCCCATAATCCTAGCAATTTGGGAGGTGGAGGCGGGAGGACGGTGGGTTCAAGGCTAGAGGCAGCCTGAATAACTTAGCAAGATATGGTCTTAAGATAAGAAATTTAAAAAAGAAGGAGGAGGTGGAGGAGGAGGAGGAGGAGGAGGGGGAGGGGGAGGGGGAGGGGAGGGGGGAGAAGAAGTCTGAAGATACAGGCCAATGGTAGAGTACTTGCAAGGTATATACAAGGCCTTGGGTTCACTGAACCCATCTCTTCACAATATAGGAAGTAAAGTTCAGAATCGCTAGTTATCTTTCATTTAAGTACTTAAAAATAGTAATTAATGTACAGCCTTAATAGTCAGTACTGGTTAGGGTAAAGAAGTTTATACTTAGCTGGATGTGGTGGCACATGCCTATAATTCCAGCGCTCAGGAAGCTGAGGCAGGAGGAGTAAGGTGGAGGCCAGCCTAGGCTGCATAATGAGACCCTGTCTCAAAACAAACAAAAAACACAGATGTTTATATTTCCATATGTTTGATAAATAAGAGCCTTAAAATATTTGCACACTAAAAAGAATGACTTTAGCATGTGTTAACAAAAATAAGGTGGGTTACCAAGATTTTGCTATATCTGGAGGCTAGGGGTGCATGTTCAGTGGTAAAGCACATGCCTAGCATGAGTGTGGCCCGGCCTCAATCCCCAGCACCCTCCCCACCAATACACAAAAAGAGTTTATGATGTTGGATGCCCTGGAGAAGAGGAAAGACACGTAACAATAGCTTCTGCTTTTAAGAAAATAATAATTCACAGCAAAACCATGAGCAAAGAATTAATCATGAAGTGCACTGGCAGCCCTGAAAAGACAGATTTTCAGAGGACTTAGAGAAAGGGACAATCAATCAAGAGCAAATATAGAATGGCAGCCCAGACTTATATGAAAGGTGTGAGGAAGATTAAAGCATAGGTCAAGCTGGGCCTTCACAAAATAAGTTAAGGACAACTAGAAGACCTCTTTAGTCTATATTTAAACTAAGAAAGGAAACAAGGAAGGTGTAAGCATGATGCTTGAAGAGATGATGTAATATTGATGGATGACAAAGCAAAATAGCTCAATTTCTGTTTTGTTTACATCTCTCTCATCAGTAGATGTCATTGACCTAGGAAATACCCTCTACCAAAAAAGATGAACATGGAACTAAGTATTGATTTCACCTGCTCATTTGTAGCAGTCTTGGGCAGCCTAGAAAGGTTCTCTATAGAACCTAGACTAAGTTTCTTGAGTAAGGCCAAAAGCAAGTGTCAAAATATGGGCAAGGAAAAGGCCGGTGGTACTAGGGAAATGGGAGGAGACATGTGATACGGGGCTGGTGCTGATGCAGGGAAAGGGTGAATCAGTTACAAACATACAACAACAAAAAAGTCCACTGTCTAAAGGAAATAGAAAGACTAGTGGCCATAACACAAAGAAAGCTGTTAGTACTGTGGCCAAATATAAGATAGTAGACTGAAGAATAGAGCTGGTATTTTTGTGCTGAAAATTTTGCAGGTGCCTAGGACATAGTCTCTCATTTAATTCCTACCATCTTAATGCAGTATGATCCTTGGGCTTTCTTAATACCTACAAGTATGTTGTTGTTCTAAGGTGCCATCGAGTCATATCGGACTCATAGCGACCCTCAGAGGGTTTTCAATGGCTGTTTCGAGATTGTCTTGGGAGTGGATTGCCACATCCTTCTCCCACTTTTGCGGTGCTGGGAATGGAACTCAGGACCTCAGAGACTGCACAGCAGTATTCTACCAACTGTGCCAAATCCCAGCCCTACCTACAGGTATATGGTATGTTAAATCTTATTTTCCACATTGTTGTTGTTTTGAGGTGCCCTCGAGTCAGGTCTGACTCATGGACATCCTATGTACAACAGAACAAAACACTCCCCGATTCTGTGACAGGCACATGACCATTTTTATGCTTAATCCCATTGTTGCAGACACTGTGTCAACCCACAGAGTTTTCCTTTTTTGTTGACCTGCTACTCTCACAAATATAATGTCTTTTCTCAGGGATTGGTCCCTCTTGACATGTCCAAAATATGTAAGATGCAGTCTAGCCATCCTTGCTTTCAAGGAGCACTCTGGTTGCACTTCTAGGACAGATTTGTTGGTTCTTTTGGCAGTCCATGTTACACTCAATATTAGTCTCCAGCACCATAATTCAAAAACATCAATTCTTCTCCTGTTTCCCTTATTCAATGTCCAGCTTTCACAGGTATATGATGCAACTGAAAATACTATGGCATAAGTCAGGTACACTTTCATCTTCAATATGACATCTTTACTTTTCAACACTTTAAAGGGTTTTTTTGTAACAGTTTTTCCCACTGCAATGCAACTTTTGATTTTTTGACTGCTGCTTCTGTGGATGTTGATTATAGAATCAAGTAAAGCAAAATCTTGGAAAACCTCAATCCCATTTGTCATGAAGTTGCTTACTAACCTAGTTGTAAGGATTTTTATTTTGTTGACGTTGAGGCACAATCCATACTGAATGCTATCTTCTTTGATCTTCATCAGTAAATGTCTCAATGCCTCTTCACTTTCAGCAAGCAGAATTGTGTCATCTGCATAACACAAATTGTTAATGAGTCTTCCTCCAATCATGATGCCATGTTCTTCTTCATAAAGTCCACTTCTTGGATTATTTGCTCAGCATAGAGATTTAAGAGGTACGGTGAAAGGAGACAGCCCTGATGCACAACTTTCTTGACATTAAACCAGGCAGTGTTTCCTTGTTCTGTTCAAATGACTGCCTCCTGGTCCATGCACAGATTCCTATTAGTACATTTAAGTGCTCTGGTATTCCCATTTTTCATGATGCTATCCATAATTTGTTATGATCCACACAGCCAAATGCCTTTGCATAGTCAATAAAACATAGATAAACATCTTTCTGGTATTCTTTGCTTTGGGGTAATATCCATCTGATGTCAGCAATGATGTCCCTGGTTCCATACCTTCTTCTGAATCAGGCTTGATTTTCTGGCAGTTCCCTGTGTATATACTGGTGTAGTCACTTTTGTATGATCTTTAACAAAATGTTATTTATGTGTGATGTAAATGATATTGCTTGATAATTTTCACAATTGGTTGGATCCCCTTTCTTGGGAATAGACACACACATGGATCTTTTCCAGTTAGTTGGCCAGGTAGCTGTTTTCTAAATCTCTTGGCATAAACAAGTGAGCATCTCCAGTGCTGCATCTGTCTGTTGAAATACCTCAATTGGTAGTCCATCAATTCCTAGAGCCTTATGTTTCACTAATTCCTTCAAGGCAGCTTCCATTTTTTCCTTCAGTACCATTGGTTCCTGATTATATACAACCTCTTGAAATGGTTGGCCATCCACCAATTCTTTTTAGTTTGACAAATTCTGTGTTCCTTCCATCTTCTTTTGATATTTCCTACATCATTTAATATTTTCCCAGTCAAATCTTTCACTATGAACACTCAAGGTTTGATTTTTTTTCTTCAATTCTTGAAGGTTTTGAAAAATAGAGTGTATTCTTTCCTTATGGTTTCTTATTTCCAGCTCTTTGCACATGTCATTATATTTGATTTTTTTCTTCTTGAGCTGCCCTTTGTTTAGTTCTTTTACTTTGTCATATCTGCCTTTTACTTTAGCTACTTGATGTTCAAGGGCAAGTTTCAGAGTCTCTTTTGACACATAATTTGGTCTTTTCTTTTTTTCCTGTCTTTTTAATAACTTTTTGCTTTCTTCATGAATGATGTTTTTGATGTTATGCCATAACTCATCTGCTCTTTGATCATTAGTGTTTAAAGCATCAAACTTTTTCTTGAGGTGATCTCTAAACTCAGGTGGGATATACTCAAGGTCATACCTTGGCTTTCATACTCTTGTTCTAATTTTCTTCAGTTTCAGTTTGAACTTGCGTATGAGCAGTTGATAGTCTGATCCACAATCAGCACATAGTCTTGTTCTGACTTTTGATATTGAGCTTTTCCATCATCTCTTTCCACAAATATAGTCAATTTGGTTCCTGTACACTCCATCTGGTGAATTCCATGTGTATAGTTGCTATTTATGTTGGTGAAAAAATGAATTTGTAATGAAAAAGCCATTGGTCTGACAAAATTCTATCATGTGATCTCCAGTAGCATTTCAGTCACCAAGGCCATATTCTCCAAATACTGAGCCTTCTTTTTTCCCAACTTTTACATTCCAGTCATCAGTACATCCTGACTGCATGTTCGATCTATTTCAGATTGCAGAAGCTGATAAAAATCTCCCCTGTCTTCATTTGTGGCTTTAATGGTGGGTGTGTAAATTTTAACAATAGTCATATTAACTGACCATCCTTGCAGGCATATGGATGTTATTCTATCACTGACAGCACTGTACTTCAGGACAGATCTTGAGAGGTCTTTTTTGATGATGATTGCAGCTCCATTTCTCTTTAAGTTTTCTTTCCTGACATAGTAGACCATATGGTTATCTGATTCAAAATGGCCCCATGCCAGTCCATTTTAGCTCACTGATACCTAGAATGTTGATGTTTATGCACTCCATTTGTCTTTTCATGATTTCTAATTTTCCCAGATTCATACCACATACATTCCACATTCCAATTATTAATGGATGTTTATAGTTGTTCCTTCTTATTTAGAGTCACGCCAGATCAGTAAATGTAGGTCCCTGGGACTTTACACCATTTCCATCATTAATGTAGATTCTACTTTGAGGAGGCTAGGGTTTAGCTCAGTTGGTAGAATACTGCTGTGCACTCTCTGAGGACACAGGTTTGAACCCCAGAACTGCAAAGACTGGAGAAGTATGTGGTAATCCACTCCCGAAGTAATCCTGAAACAATTAGTCATTGAAAACCCTTGTGGGTTACTATGAGTCAGACATGACTTGACAGCACCTAACAACAATAACAACAACTACTTTGAGGAGGCAACTCTTCCCCAGTTGTCTTTTGAGTGCCTTTGAACCTGGGGATGTCATTTTCTGGCACTATATCTGACAGTATTTCTCTGTTACTCACAGAGTTTTCAATGGTTAATTGTTTCGAGAGTCGGCTGCTGGGTCTTTCTCCCTAGTCTATCTTAGTCTGAAAACTCAGCTGAAATCTGTCCACCACGGGTGACACTGCTGGTGTCTGTAATACTGGTGGCATAGCTTTCAGTGTTACAGCAACACGCAAACCCCCACAGTACAGCAGACTGACAAATACATGGGTATTTTCCATATTAGGAGAGCCCAAGGATGATACCACATTAGACTGGTAGGGATTAAATGAGAGAATATGCACTGAATTTGCCTACAGGTATTTGGGGGCTAGGGTTGAGATCAGTTAGTAGAGTGCTGCTCTTTGCTCTCTGAGGCCCTGGGTTCAATCCCCAGCACTGTAAAAATGAGAGAAGTACCTGGCAGCCCACTCCTGAAACAATCCCTGAACAATCAGCCATTGAAAAATCTATGACTACCAGAGTAGCACTCACATAGTTCTGGACACGGCACAGTGTCATGGAGTGTTTCATTCTGTTGTACATAGGGTTGCTATGACTTGGACTCAATTCCATGGCACCTAACAATAACAACAAGTATTTGGCTAGTAATATTAGGAGGTGAGATTTGACCCCAAGTCTGCATAACTTCTTAGTCTATCTCTTCCCTCCATATGCTGAAGTTGTTGTTGTTGTTGTTAGGTGCCTTCGAGTCTGAATCATAGCAACCCTATGTACAGCAGATCCAAACACTGCCAGGTACACGATCATATTTATGCTTAAGCCCATTGTTGCAGACATTGTGTCAATCCATCTGGTGGAGGGTTTTCCTTTTTTTCATTGACCTGCCACTCTCCCAAACATGATATGCTTCTCCCCAGATTGGTGTCTCCTGACTACATGTCCGAAATATGTAAGGCACAGTCTGGCCATTCTTGCTTCCAAGGAGCACTCTGGTTGCACTTCTTCCAGGACAGATTTGTTGGTTCTTTCAGCAGTGGAATCCAGAGGACAATAATCCTGAGGCTCTGAGATGTCCATTGACATCGAGGAGGAAGTGAATGAATAAATATGAGAGCCTTTAACGGAGGCTGGAGCTCAGGGGTAGGACAACCTTCCCTGGGCCAGGAGACACAAACAAAAAGGAATAAAATGTTAGAGGAGATGGATATGTCCATTACTTTGATTGTTGTGATGGTTTCACAGGTATATGCACATGGCTAAACTTACTAAATTACCAGCATATATGTTAAATATGTGCAGTTTATTATATACCAGTTATACCTCAATAAAGTTGTTTTGAAAAATAACCTTAGGTTGTTATTGAGTGCTGCCAAGTCAGATCTGACTCATAGCGACCCTATGTACAACAGAGCGAAACACTACACAACACTGTGTCATGCACACGATGTTTTTAGGTTAGAGCCCCATATTGCAGTCATGGTGCTTCTTCTCATTTAGAGTCATCCCATGCCACACCAGCAAAAAGAGGTTGTAGGCCTGAATTGTCTTGCATATGTCAAAATAATGATCTAAGCACAGGGACTGGGACAGAAGGGCAGGAATTTGAAGTACAATTCAAGGAAGGGTGATTTATGCTGAGCTGCTTAAGTACTTCCTGCTAAATTTCACAAACATGGGAGGATGGTAAAGACAAACTCCAGGCCTAGAGCTGAGCACAAGCCCTGGAGGACCACCTGTGGGACTGGACAGGAGGACAGAAGCTGCAAAACAAAGATCTCCAAGGACAAAATAATAATAATAATAATAATAATAATGAAACAGGTAGACCATTGGAAATGATGTCTTTTTAACATTAGAAACAAATAATTGATAAGAATGAGATGGACATATTGGAGCATTGGGGAGGGGGAATTAATGAATGAGCACTTGGAAAAACACGGAAGTAAAAATATATGTATAAATTTTAACTTTAGAATAACTATAGTTGTAAGAAAAAAGAGGCAATCTTATACACCATGTGGTTCTGTAGTAAATCCCATTTAAACTCTGGCTATGGATTTAAACCCCCACACATCTGTCAGTTTGCCGCACTGTGGGGGCTTGTGTGTTGCAATGAGGCTGAGAGATTTGCCACTGTAACCTCGGACATGAGCAAGGTTACCCATGGTGGACAGGTTTTCAGCTGAGCTTCCAGACTAAGACAGACTAGGGAGTAGGACCTGGCGAGCCACTCCCAAAACAACTAGCCATTGAAAACCCTATGGATAGCAAAGAAACACTGTCAGATATAGTGCCGGAAAATGAGGCCCCCAGGTTGGAAGGCACTC